>JAPXFY010000023.1:29751103-29891103 GCA_030674185.1 Monoplex corrugatus | reverse complement strand
TGTCTGATAGAGTGTTATTTCTTGGATTAATGTGTTTTCACTGAAAATATTATGGTGTTGAGAGAGTAAACATGTGTAACTTTGCTTGCTTATTTTATTTGTAAATGTATGCTTATGCTTCAGTAGTGCAGTTAATACTCATTATTCACTCTGATATTGGCATGAATTTAATACTCATTATTCGCTCTGATACTGACATGTACCTTGTTATTGGTATACTAAATTGATTAAGTTGGACATTATTCTCTTTAATTAGGACAGTATGCTTGGTCATACATTTAGATTAGTTTTTTTCGTACTTACGTTTTAATAAGATTTAATGAAGATTTTATTTGTTTTGTGTGCTTTCTGAAAGAAGTGTTCAAAGTTTCAAAAATTGTCAGGAGCTAATACATATTTTCTTTTTGTCTTGATTTTCTGTTCCATCTTATGGAGTAGGTAGGGGTAGATGTGGGGAAAATACTGTGTACAGGATTCTGGGGGTATCTTTTTGTTCCTCAGTCAGTTTAAGCTGTTATTTTCTCGTCATCACTGTGGCATAAATTAATGCTGCTTCCATTCAGTGAAGTTTATGTTTGAGTGCAGCCTCCAGTCTGCCCAGATGTGAATGCGTACCTGACTTTCTTCAAAGTTAGGGAAAGTAAAGTATCAAGAGAGAGGAGATGAGCACTCGTAATACTGGCCCTGAAAAAAGTTAAGGTCTTTACCACCCCACTCTCCAATGACCTCAGGGTTATGGAGCAACATTTACCTTTCCTTGGTTTGAAGTTGGGGCTAGTTAAATAAAGTGTTGTCTTGTTTTCTGGAGTGAAAAGATGGTTCAGTGTTTAGTGTGCTTCATTCGATGCTGACCAAAGCATGGAAGATATGCAAGGCTTACTTGATTTTATATCATTACTGTAGCATTTTCTTGGTTCAGTGTAGCTGTTAGCATTGTGTGAAAGCACAATAATTATCGTAATCGTTGTAAATGATGATCATGGTCATGTGTGATAAGATCAAATTTGAATTTTTGTTAATTCTAACATAGTGATTCTGGTTATGATAATGATACTTTATTTTCCAATGGAAAAATTTATTAGCTAAAAGCCAATTCTGCAAACTTGTGTTGTTTGCATGCTGGATGTTTTCATGTTTCTATAAGCCAGCCACTGACATGACTAACAGGATCTTTAACGTGCAAATTTGATATTCTGCATGTGCATACATGTGTTTAGGTACTGGCAGGTCTACACACATGCTGACCTGGGAGATCAGAAAATGTTTTTACTTTTACCCAACCAGGCATGAGCGTACAGGTGGATTGAACCCAGAACCCTGAAGTCCAGCATTTACCATCTTGACTACTGTGCCCATTAGTAATGTTTATCTGTAAAAGAAATGATTGTTGTTTGTGATAGAAATTCTATTTTGTGATAGAAATTAACAGATCATCATTGACCCTTTGACTCCTGCACCCTATCCACCAACTGCAAAAACTTAATCCTTTGACTCCCCCACTCTATCCTCCAGCTTTCTGCAGGAAGCTGGTGAACAAGGTGAGGGAATCAAAGGGTTAAGTTTTTGCTTTGCTAGCATGGTTGACAATACGGGATGCTGATTGACAGTGTGCAGGAGACAAAGGGTTAAAAAGAGACAGGTAGGTGGTGGAGTCTTGTGGCTGGTGATATTAAGTAACTTTGTGGCTTATTCTGAATGTGTTCAATTATTTTTGTTTTGAAAGTATTTGGATACATTCTGTTGTATGTTCAAATGTCAGTGTTCATTGCTAACTGTTTGCATAAGTGTCATTTGTGAGGATATAATATTGTGCTGGTATAAACCGTATGCTTGAGCTTGCATATTTATATGTACATGCATGGTGATAGAGAAACATGCAGACACACACTCATGCATATAGGCATGCACACACCTACACAGTGCGTATGCATACATTCACACGCATGCACACGCATACTTACACACACACACACTCACACACACACACACCACCCACCACACACACACACACACACACACACGAGACACACCACACCACACACGCGCACACACACACAACACACAACACGCACACACACACACACACACACACACACACACACACACACACACACACACACACACACACACACACACACACACACACACACACACACACACACACACACACCACACACACACACACACACACACACACACAACACACACATACAGAGTCATTCAAATGATCCCCTTCCTTCCTTTTTCTCTCACTTTTCATAACATCTTTTACAAGTTGATGGGGTTTTTGAACCTGTGGCCCATACAGGTATGGGAACAGGTGAAGGCACAGAACCCAGACCTGAAGCTGTGGGAGATCGGCAAGATCATCGGCCAGATGTGGCGCGACCTGCCTGACGTTGAGAAACAGGAGTACACTGAGGAGTATGAAGTGGAGAAGGTAGGTTATCATTGTGTGTTCTGTAAGTATAGAAGGTAGGTTATTGTTTATCGTTGTTTGTTATGTAGGTGGAGAAGGTAGGTTATTGTTATTGAGGTTATCATTGTTTATTATTTAGGTGGAGAAGGTAAGTTATTGTTTGTTATTTAGGTGTAAGGGAAGTTATCATTATTTGTTATTGGTGGAGATGGAGGTTATTGTTTGTTATTTTGGTGGAGAAGGTTATCATTGTTGATTATTTAGTGAAGGTAGGCTATCATTATCATTTAGGTGGAGAAGGAAGGTTATTGTTATTTAGAAGGAAAAGGTAGGTTGTTATGTGGAGAAGATAGGTTATTGTTATTTAGGTGGAGAAGGTAGGTTATCACTGTTTGTTATTTAGGTGGAGAAGGTAGGTTATCACTTTTGTTATTTAGGTGGAGAAGGTAGGTTATCACTGTTTGTTATTTAGGTGAGAAAGGTAGGTTATACACTGTTTGTTATTTAGGTGAGAGAGGGTAGGTTATCACTGTTTGTTATTTAGGTGGAGAAGGTAGGTTATCACTGTTTGTTATTTAGGTGGAGAAGGTAGGTTATCACTGTTATTTAGGTGGAGAAGGTAGGTTATCACTGTTTGTTATTTAGGTGGAGAAGGTAGGTTATCACTGTTATTTAGGTGGAGAAGGTAGGTTATCACTGTTTGTTATTTAGGTGGAGAAGGTAGGTTATCACTGTTTGTTATTTAGATGGAGAAGGTAGGTTATTGTTATTTAGAAGGAGAAGGTAGGTTATTATTGTTATGTGGAGAAGATAGGTTATCATTGTTATTTAGGTGGAGAGGGTAGGTTATCACTGTTATTTAGGTGGAGAAGGTAGGTTATCACTGTTATTTAGGTGGAAAGGTAGGTTATTGTTATTTAGAAGGAAAGGTAGGTTGTTATTGTAGTAATGTGAGAAGATAGGTTATCATTGTTATTTAGGTGGAGAGGGTAGGTTATCATTGTTATTTAGGTGAGGAAGGTAGGTTATCACTGTTTGTTATTTAGGTGGAGAGGGTAGTTATCACTGTTATTTAGGTGGAGAAGGTAGGTTATCACTGTTTGTTATTTAGGTGGAAAGGTAGGTTATTGTTATTTAGAAGGAGAAGGTAGGTTGTATATTGTTATGTGGAGAAGATAGGTTATCAATGTTATTTTAGGTGGAGAGGGTAGGTTATCACTGTTATTTAGGTGGAGAAGGTAGGTTATCACTGTTTGTTATTTAGGTGGAAAGGTAGGTTATTGTTATTTAGAAGGAGAAGGTAGGTTGTCATTGTTATGTGGAGAAGATAGGTTATCATTGTATATTAGGTGGAGAGGGTAGGTTATCATTGTTTGTTATTTAGGTGGAGAAGGTAGGTTATCACTGTTATTTAGGTGGAGAAGGTAGGTTATTGTTATTTAGAAGGAAAGGTAGGTTGTTATTGTTATGTGGAGAAGATAGGTTATCATTGTTATTTAGGTGGAGAGGGTAGGTTATCACTGTTTGTTATTTAGGTGGAGAAGGTAGGTTATCACTGTTTGTTATTTAGGTGGAGAAGGTAGGTTATCACTGTTTGTTATTTAGGTGGAGAGGGTAGGTTATCACTGTTATTTAGGTGAAGATAGGTTATCACTGTTTGTTATTTAGGTGGAGAAGGTAGGTTATCACTGTTTGTTATTTAGGTGGAGAAGGTAGGTTATCACTGTTTGTTATTTAGATGGAGAAGGTAGGTTATTGTTATTTAGAAGGAGAAGGTAGGTTGTTATTGTTATGTGGAGAAGATAGGTTATCATTGTTATTTAGGTGGAGAGGGTAGGTTATCACTGTTATTTAGGTGAAGATAGGTTATCACTGTTTGTTATTTAGGTGGAGAAGGTAGGTTATCACTGTTTGTTATTTAGGTGGAGAAGGTAGGTTATCACTGTTTGTTATTTAGATGGAGAAGGTAGGTTATCACTGTTTGTTATTTAGGTGGAGAAGGTAGGTTATCACTGTTTGTTATTTAGATGGAGAAGGTAGGTTATTGTTATTTAGAAGGAGAAGGTAGGTTGTTATTGTTATGTGGAGAAGATAGGTTATCATTGTTATTTAGGTGGAGAGGGTAGGTTATCACTGTTATTTAGGTGAAGATAGGTTATCACTGTTTGTTATTTAGGTGGAGAAGGTAGGTTATCACTGTTTGTTATTTAGGTGGAGAAGGTAGGTTATCACTGTTTGTTATTTAGATGGAGAAGGTAGGTTATTGTTATTTAGAAGGAGAAGGTAGGTTGTTATTGTTATGTGGAGAAGATAGGTTATCATTGTTATTTAGGTGGAGAGGGTAGGTTATCACTTATTTAGGTGGAGAAGGTAGGTTATCACTGTTATTTAGGTGGAAAGGTAGGTTATTGTTATTTAGAAGGAGAAGGTAGGTTGTCATTGTTATGTGGAGAAGATAGGTTATCATTGTTATTTAGGTGGAGAGGGTAGGTTATCATTGTTTGTTATTTAGGTGGAGAAGGTAGGTTAATCACTGTTATTTAGGTGGAGAAGGTAGGTTATTGTTATTTAGAAGGAAAGGTAGTTGTTATTGTTATGTGGAGAAGATAGGTTATCATTGTTATTTAGGTGGAGAGGGTAGGTTATCACTGTTTGTTATTTAGGTGGAGAAGGTAGGTTATCACTGTTTGTTATTTAGGTGGAGAAGGTAGGTTATCACTGTTTGTTATTTAGGTGGAGAAGGTAGGTTATCACTGTTTGTTATTTAGGTGGAGAGGGTAGGTTATCACTGTTATTAGGTGAAGATAGGTTATCACTGTTTGTTATTTAGGTGGAGAAGGTAGGTTATCACTGTTTGTTATTTAGGTGGAGAAGGTAGGTTATCACTGTTTGTTATTTAGATGGAGAAGGTAGGTTATTGTTATTTAGAAGGAGAAGGTAGGTTGTTATTGTTATGTGGAGAAGATAGGTTATCATTGTTATTTAAGTGGAGAGGGTAGGTTATCACTGTTATTTAGGTGGAGAAGGTAGGTTATCACTGTTATTTAGGTGGAAAGGTAGGTTATTGTTATTTAGAAGGAGAAGGTAGGTTGTCATTGTTATGTGGAGAAGATAGGTTATCATTGTTATTTAGGTGGAGAGGGTAGGTTATCATTGTTTGTTATTTAGGTGGAGAAGGTAGGTTATCACTGTTATTTAGGTGGAGAAGGTAGGTTATTGTTATTTAGAAGAAGGTAGGTTGTTATTGTTATGTGGAGAAGATAGGTTATCACTGTTTGTTATTTAGGTGGAGAAGGTAGGTTATCACTGTTTGTTATTTAGGTGGAGAAGGTAGGTTATCACTGTTTATTTAGGTGGAGAAGGTAGGTTATCACTGTTTGTTATTTAGGTGGAGAAGGTAGGTTATCACTGTTTGTTATTTAGGTGGAGAAGGTAGGTTATCACTGTTTGTTATTTAGGTGGAGAAGGTAGGTTATCACTGTTTATTTAGGTGGAGAAGGTAGGTTATCACTGTTTATTTAGGTGGAGAAGGTAGGTTATCACTTTTTGTTATTTAGGTGGAGAAGGTAGGTTATCACTGTTATTTAGGTGGAGAAGGTAGGTTATCACTGCTTGTTATTTAAGTGGAGAAGGTAGGTTATCACTGTTTGTTATTTAGGTGGAGGTAGATTATTGTTATTTATTATTTAGGTGGATAGGGTAGGTTATTTTTATTTATTACATGGTAGGGCAGGTTATTGTTATTTGTTATTTAGGTGGATAAGGTGGGTTTTTTTTTTTAGGTGGATAGGGTAGGTTATTGATATTTTTTTAGGTGGAAAGGGTAGGTTATTGATGTTTTTTTGGGTGGATAGGGTAAGTTGTTGTTATGTTATTTAGGTGGAGAGGGAGGTTATAGTTATTTACTTTTGAAGTGGAGTTTAGGTCTTAACTTACAACATGCTGGAAACGGTTTAACTCATGGATGTTCAAGTTAGAGGTGAAACATGACATGTAGAGCTTCAAAACATTTTTGGCGTGCACACTGGGAACAGAGCTGCAAGTCTTGGCTTTCTGATCCATTAATTCTGTTCCTTGTCTCTCCATGAGAAGAGGAAGATTTTGAACAGTAAGCATGGAAATGTTTCTGTTTTGTTACAGCATAAATCCAGAGTGTTTCGTAATTCTTTAGACTTTTTCTTTTCTATGCCATCTACATGGTCTCCCCTGTGGGGATGCTGGGGGCTCTTTCAGTATAAACAGTATCCCCACTTTCTGGAAATTCTGTGCAAGGAATTTCCTCTTTTCTGTCATTCTCTTTGTTTCTGCCTCGTTCCTTTGCTTTCTGTCATTTCTATATATCATTTTCTGCCTTAATGGTCCATTTACCTGTATGTGTTCCATAAAGTCTTAAGTACTTTTTCTTAGGATTGATAATTGGGTAATGTATTAAATGCATTTTCGCTCTAGGGAGGTGAGATGTGTGGAAGCAATTTGAGGTAATTTATGCCTGTTTTTATATATGTTTTGGTGTCCTTGGGTATGGTTATATTTGTATTCAGGTGTGTTTTTTAAATCCGCTGTACGATAAATTGGATGGAAGTGGTCAATGCCAGGGGCATCTCCTTAGATTATGTGCGCGAATGCATTGACATGTGTACTTAATTTTCTTTTCTTTTTATCCCTGTTGAAGTATGGTGTATGTTTTGAAGCGGTTATAGCCGTGATATGGCTCTACACAGTTGACTGGGCTTTAAACAACAATAACAATAACAGTAACAATAACAATCTACATGGTCAGGCTGTATCTGATGCTGATTGTGGCCACAACTTGTGAGCGCCATTTTCGTTTGATGTAGATGAACTTGTAGATATTTGCCTTACATTACATGGTACCACGGTTGTAAGAAAGCACCTGCAGGCCTGGTGCCTCAGGCCCTATAGGTTTTCTGTGGCAGTTACCTTGCCCTGAGCATATGACCAGAAGATGTACCCTGTGAGTGCATAAGGCTATGGCTTTAGGTGGCCCTTGTCTCTGATGGCTACACCCTAGGACATGTAGGTATTCTCTGGGTATGGCCTTGCCAGGTCATATTTCATGAAAAAGCACTTTCATATTTGTTGGTCAGTTCACTTTTCACTTCTGGAGAGTGTGACTTAATCCTTTGACTCCTGCACCCTGTCCACGAACATCCTGCATTTCAACTGTACTAGCAATGCAAACACTTAACCCTTTGACTCATTCAACCTATCCACCAGCTTCATGAAGGAAGCTGGTGGATAGGGTGAGGGAGTCAAAAGCTGAGTCAAAAGCTGAAGTTTTTGCAGTTGGTGGATAGGGTGCAGGAGTCAAAGGATTAACATTCAGGGCTAAATGCATTCTTCTGGCTGTGTAAATTGCAACATAAGATTGCTTAATTGCAGTGGACAAATGTATAACGGTGATGCATTATGTCTGTTGCAGGCTGCTTATGCAGAAGCCTTGAAGGCATACCACAACTCTCCTGCTTATCAGGCCTGGGCAGCTGCCAAAGGTAAAGGTATGTGAGGTGTGTGTCTGACTAAGTTTGTATGTGTGTGTTGCGTGGACACATTTCGTGGATGAGTGTTGAGGTTTGACGTAAGGATCTACACACCAGGTTGGCCATTTGTCTTAACAGTATCTATAGTTCTTGTGTCTTCTACCCTTCCTTTCCGTTATTTCATTTTCTTCTTGTATTATTTATTTAGAGATACTGAACTGTACATGTATATCCCACTTCAGACCTGCCAAGTGCTATTCTTTTGGCATACCATGTTACAGCCTGTCACAGTTTGCAACACATTTAGGTTTATGTTCAAATTATTATGCTTAAACAGAAAATTTTGTGTGTATGAGAACGCATACACTTGCGGAATGCTGGACCACAATGCCAGCATGTATGTTTAACCCTTTGACGCCCGCACCCTATCCACCAACGTCAAATGCTTAACTCTTTGACTCCTTACCCTATCCATCAGCTTCCTGCAGGAAGCTGATGGATAGGGTGAGGGAGTCAAAGAGTTACGTTTCTGCTTTGGTAGCATGGTTGACAATGCAGAATGCTATTGGCCAGGGTGCCGGACTCAAAGGGTTAAAATGTTTGCTTCCGAGGTCAGCCAGGAAAATAGGACTGGCCAAATTCTGATTTTAAGCAATCGCTCATCTTGTCCTTACCATCTTGGGTTTGATAAATTCAGTGTAGGCCAAATGGGAATAGCACTTGTAAACAAAGCTGGTGCTATTGTGAAACATGGTTGTTCTAAAGACTTCATCATCATGATCATATTGCTGCAAAAGACATGAGTCCCTCTGTATCAGAAAAGAAATAAAAATGATACAAATCCATCAGGATTGAAAAAGCAGAAACTGATGCAGAAGTATCAGGAGGAATACAGAAGTATCCTTGCATCATCCGTTCATCTGTCATTTTGTCAGTATCCACAAAAAGTAGAATATTAGTTTTAAAATTGAGCCAGTGGTCATGATATAGTAGTTAGTGCAATGGACTGCCGATTGGAAATTTGTTGGTTTTTATCCACATCAGTCTTTTTAAAATCATTGTGGGATTTTTTTGCCCCAACCAGCTTCTACCCAGCGTTGAGCATGCTATGGGCTCACTGAGAAAACTTGGGACTACACAGTGGAGTCTCTTCCACTTCAGGGATGGTCAAATCCTCTGATCAACACCATAGGTGTTTATCGATCGGGCCGGGATGATGCCAGGATATATTATGATAGGAAGCGTAGAGTACAGCCCTGTGACATAATCCTAGAAGAAACTTCAAATATTATGATTATCGTCCTCATTGCCATCATCACCACAGCTTTTGTAAAAAACTATTTGAGCTTTTGTAGCCATGAAGATGGAGAAAAGGGTGAGCACAAGGAAAGCTTCTGAAGTCACAAAATGTCTTACATACAGTGGTCAGATTTATTTGCAGTGGGACAGGTAGGGTGCAAAATGTCTTACATACAGTGGTCAGATTTGTTTGCAGTGGGACAGGTAGGGTGCAAAATGTCTTACATACAGTGGTCAGATTTGTTTGCAGTGGGACAGGTAGGGTGCAAAATGTCTTACATACAGTGGTCAGATTTGTTTGCAGTGGGACAGGTAGGGTGCAAAATGTCTTACATATAGTGGTCAGATTTGTTTGCAGTGGGACAGGTAGGGTGCAAAATGTATTAAATACAGTGGTCAGATTTGTTTGCAGTGGGACAGGTAGGGTGCAAAATGTCTTACATACAGTGGTCAGATTTGTTTGCAGTGGGACAGGTAGGGTGCAAAATGTCTTACATACAGTGGTCAGATTTGTTTGCAGTGGGACAGGTAGGGTGCAAAATGTCTTAAATACAGTGGTCAGATTTGTTTGCAGTGGGACAGGTAGGGTGCAAAATGTCTTACATACAGTGGTCAGAGTTATTTACAGTGGAGCGTGAAAAGGAAGCGGCCATGGAAGAAGATGAACCAGCACCCAAGGGGGACAAGACTTCTAACTCTTCGAGACAGTCGGTGAGTGTGTGTGTGTTGTATGTATGTGTGTGTGTGTGTGTGTGTGTGTGTGTGTGTTGTGTGTGTGTGTGTGTGTGTGTGTGTGTGTGTGTGTGTGTGTGTGTGTGTGTGTGTGTGTATGTGTGTGTGTGTGTGTGTGTGTGTGTGTGTGTGTGTGTGTGTGTGTGTGTGTGTTAGATCAGATTTCGTGTTTGTTAATGATGAACTAGATTAACTTTTGTAATTTTTGTTATAGTGGTGGTTTTTTTTTTTCAGTTTACTTTTTTTTTTCCATTCTTCAGTTGGCCCATTTGTACATTCATTCTTCTTTCTTCTGGTATTATTCAGTTGATCCTTTGTTTATTTAGATACTTCCAACTGAAAAGTGTGTGGTTGACAATGTGATTGGAAGAAAGTCAAATTGGAGGATGGTTAGTATATGTTATGTGCATGTACATCCTAACAAACGTACAGACGCACACACAGACGCACACACATGTGCACATGCACGCACGCGCGCACGCACACACACACACACACACACACACACACACACACACACACACACACACACACACACACACACACACACACACACACACACACACACACACACACACACACACCACCACACACACCACACACACACACACACACACACACACACACACACACACACACCACACACACACACACACACACACACACGCGCACGCGCACGCGCACGCGCACGCGCAGCGCACAGCACACACACACACACACACACACACACACACTGAAGCAAATGCGAATGCTCACACTTAAGGTGAGTGCATCATTACACTGATAATTCTTCACAGTGTGCTTTTAGTCATATGAAACGATGGATGCTTTTCTTTCAGAGTCAGAAATTGGAGATGCCCAGGATCAGTATTCAGCCAGCAGAAGATGATGAAGGTAAATATTAAAAATTTAATCCTTGCAGCACCACATGGCAGACTCCTTAAAGAACCTCTTCAGAGATGTCCCTCCTGATGCAATTTTCCAGTTTTTACAAAAGATCAATCAATTTCACCTGATATGATTTTACGTATGTGTCTGTTTTTCTTTAGTCTTGAAATGTTGGACATTTTCTAAGTCTGTTTTGTTTATTTGACTGTTTGGATGTTCCTGGCTCATGGAAATATGAAATATCCTGAGACACAGACCATGCAGCAACATAGTGGAATGTGGTCAGGTCACCTAACAGCTTGAGTTCTCCCTGCTCCACTAAAAAGTCTGATTATCAGGGCTATTGGGCGCACTGGTATATAAGCCGCACCCACTAAATTATAGAAAAATCTGAACTTTATTCACACATAAGCCGCACTGGTTTATAAGCCACACCTTTTCAATGGCCAGGTCGATTGCATTCAACTTGAAGGCTGCTTCGTAGGCATTATGTCACGTTTTCGCATGATGAGGGTGTATGCTTGAGCAGAGCGAATCTGAATACTGATCCAAATGCTTCAATGTGTGCAGATTTGATTTAAAAACATAAACAGTTAACAGTTAGCATTTTAACGTGTACAATTAACACTTTCACATGGAGCTCACCAGAAAATTAATGAACGGTAAAACGATTTTGGTGAGTTAAAGAGAAGCTAAGAATATACAAGAACATGACCTCCTGGGATCGGGGAAAATCCACAAATAAGCCACATCGTTTTTTAAGCTGCAGAGGTTAAAGCTGGGGGAAAAAGTCGCAGCTAATAGCCCGAACTTTACGGTATGTATAATGCACAGTGAGTCCAAATGAGTTTGGAGCATAGCACCATATGATACAGTTTATGATAATATTACAATCTAAACCAAGTGGCCTTTTCCTAAACTGAAATGTCAGCTGAAGTTGAATGATGCCATGCCAGCAGATCCAGACGATGGGTTCTCGGCGAAGCATGTGGCCCATGCCCGCTACATGCGTAACCACCGTCTGATCAACGAGGTGTTCAGTGACAGCGTGGTGCCTGACCTGCGCTCGGTGGTCACCACTGGTCGTATGGGGGTGTTACGTCGTCAGGTGCAGTCTCTGACCATGCATCAGGTGGGTGGATGTTTTGTGTGTGTGTGTGTATTGTGGGGTGGGGTTGGGTGGGTGGGTGTGTATGTGTGTGGTGTGAGGGGTGGTTTGTGTGTGTGTGTGTGTGTGTGTGTGTGTGTGTGTGTTTGTGTGCGTGTGTGTTTGCGCGTGTGTGTGTTTTATTGTTACTGTTTGTGAGGGGTGTGTGTGTGTGGGTGTATTTGTGTGTTGTTTGTTGCTCTGTGTATGTTTTGTGTAGTTGTGATTATAGTTCTTTGTGTTGCATGTGTTCGTATGTGTATGTATGTGTGTGTGTTGTTGTGTGTGTGATGTGTTTTTGTGTATGTGTTGCGATGTGTGTGGTGTGTGTGTGTGTGCGCGTGCGTGCGTGCATGTGTGTGTGTGTTGTTATTGTTGTTATGTGTTGCTTTTCTGTTGCTAGTTATTGTTGATTTTTGTTCTGTTGTTATGCAAACTGTTGTCCAGATTCATATATACAGAGTTGATTTATTTTATTTTTTTGTTCATAGAATTGTTTTACAGAAATGAATGATATTGTCATACATAACTAGCTTTATTGAAAGTCTAGTCCCTTTATGTTTTCACCTCTGTCCTCTCTGTCTTTCTGTCTTTGTCTCAGTCTGTCTGTCTCTCTCATTACTTGTTCTTTGATCTTTTTTTATTTTTGGCAGAAATACTGCTTTATGTCTGTGTTGTCTCAAATCACACTGGAATAAGTTCCTGCCCCCCCTCCCCCTTCCCCCTCAAGGAAGATGTTCATCACAATCTTCTTGTTAGTATGTGGCGCGGACATTACCATACTGATGACTTTTGATGAACCAGTCCAGTGTTTTGATGGTCTTTAGACAGATAGGATCAGATGGTCTTTGTGAGTAATATGTGAAATAAAAGATATTAATTAATCAATCAATCAATCAATCAATCAATCAATCAATCATAGTCAGCAGTCAGTCAGTCAGTCAGTCAGTCAGTCAGTCAGTCAGTCAGAACAATCAGTCCAGGCCATTCATTCGTTCTTGGACATGCATTTCAGAAAAACTGGAAGCTGAGTTGCAGCAGATAGAGGAAAAGCATGAAGCCAAAAAGAGGAGGTTTGACGAGTCCAGTATGGCTTTCCACGAAGACATGAGAAAGGTGAGTGGATGTGTGTATGTGGTAAGGTTGCAGTGTTATGCAACTTTTTTTTAGCTGTAATGTCTTTTCTTTTTGTATGTGTGTGTGTGTGCAATCGACCCTTTATGTTTACAGGTATTCTTTCATCCAAGAGTACTTAGTAAGTGTGCCAGATGCCCACCATGGGGATGCCAGGGGCTTTTTCAGTGTAAATAGTATCCCCACCTTCTGGAAAGCCTGTGCTAGAAATTTCCTGACCTCTTTTTCTGTCACGCTCTTTGTTTCTACCTTGCTTCTTTGCTTTCTATCATTTCTTCCTATCATTATCTGCCTTGCTGGTCCATTTACCTGTGTGTGTTCAATAAAGTCTGTACTTTCTCTTGGGATTGATAAGTGGGTGCTGTATAAAGTGCATTTTTGGCTCTAGGGAAATGAGATGTGTGAAAGCAGTTTTAGGTAATTTAGGCCTGTTTTTAATATATGCTTTAGTGTCCTTATTTATGTTTAAATTTGTATTCGGATATTTTTTTTTAAATCCCCGGTGTGATAAATTGGACAAGAGTGGTCAACACCAGGGGCATGTCCTTAGATTATGTACGCAAATGCACTGGTATGTGAAATTAATTTTCTTTTCTTTTTTTTTCCCTGTTGAAGTATTATGTATTTTTTGAAACAGTTATAGCCCTGATATGGACGTATGTAGTTGGCTGGGCTTTAAATAAAAATAATAACAAGCAATAAATGTGCCTGATGATGCTTGACTTTGGCAATCTGAAAACAGCCGATGTTTTTAATGAAGTATAATGGTAATAATGATAAAAAAGATATCTATAAAGCGGCAAATCTTGTATACAAATCCAATCAAAGCACAGACTCTCTTCATTCATTGAATTATTTGTTCACAATAACAAAAACTCAAAAACACAAAGCACATGCACACAGGGAGGATGGAGGATAAGAGGGAGTGGGACGAAAAGGTTGGCACATAGAGGGGGAAAAATCACTGCTGGACAGAAAGGTACGTCTTCAAGTTAGACTCGAAGGAAGAATATGTGACTGTCAAAGAGACAGGGGAAGCTCATTGCAGTTGTATGGACCAGACACAGAAAATGAGTGGTGACCATCTGTGGAACACCTGTGTTGAGGAATTTGTAAACAAATAGTAAGAGAAGCAGAATGGAGAAGTCGGGCAGGGGTGTACATTAGAAGTGGTCACAAAGATAAATAGGTGGAGTATCATTGATACATGTGAAGTGTAAGATATTGATTTCGTATGAAGTTTTCTGATGAACAACCAACCAGTGGAGAAAGTGAATCATTGGGGGTGACATGATCATTCTTTTTACAAAGTGGCAGTCAGCAGGTGTGGTTTCTTTTTGACTTTTGTATTAGCCAAGTTATAAACTGTAACAAACCTGACCTCTGTCATTGGCCAAAATTAGTGAAGCTGTCCATAACTACCATGTGACCAGCCCCTGCCCAGTCAGGGTGTTTTCTGTTCCACGGTTGCAGTCAAGGTATGAGTGTGTAGTTTTAGATAAGGAAACTTATATGTTTGGTCAGAATGACTGTGCTTTATGAAGCTTGTTTAAAAAAAATGTGAGTACCAGGGAGTTTTTATGTTTGACAGTGCAGATGCGAAAGGGCTAAACCATGTTGTCAAAAGCTCTTTTCTAATATTTATTTGTATATATAAAAATTGTTCTTGAATAGTGCTGTTCTCTATGCTCATTTAGACTTACTTTGAAATAAGCTCTATCGGACATTTTAGTGGAGGTGTTAGGTTCCACTATGTTGTTGCACAATCTGCATCTTAGTATTTTCCATAAGCCAGCCACTGACCTGACTTACAGGATCTTCAGCATGCATATTGTGATCAAATTCCACGTGTTGTTGCACAGTCTGCATTTTGAATGTTTTTGATAAGCCAGCCATTGAAAAAAATCTTTAATGTGCATATTGTGACCACACTCCACTGTGTTGTTGCACAATCTGCATCTTGAGTATTTTCCTTAAGCCAGCCACTGATATGACTTATGGGATCTTTAACGTGCATATTGTGCATGCACATACAAATGAAGGGGTTTAGGCAGGAGTGCATATATGGAGACCTGGGAGATCAGAAAATTTTCCACCCTATACTCACTGTGTGAAGGTGTCCAACAGATTTGAACTCAGGACCTTCCATTTGGAAGTCCGATGTTGCTCGCTTGACTGCCGTGCCAGTCACAGTTGAAGTTTGTTCTTTTCTACAGCTGCAGGAGAATAAACCCATCATCACAGATGAACAGTTTCAAAACATGGTTCAGAAAATGAAGGACGACCACCGCCAACGTCTGCTAGAAGAAACTCTGATCTTGCAGCAGCAGCAGAAACTGCAGCAGCTACAGCAACAGCAACAACAGCAACAGGAGCTCCAGCATCATCAGACACAAGAGGAACTCCGACAACCTACGTTGCCTGTTGAAGAGCAGAAGAAGGAGGATGATAGCATGGGTGTGTACAAGTGCCTTTTGTTACTGATCCAATAAGATGAAATACACAAGCATTGAAAGACATCACCTTCACACTTACATATATACATGCACACACACCGGACACACACATACTTTGACACATACACACACACATGTACACACAAACAAAAGACATGCATACATGTGCACACACACACACAGCGCGCATGCATGCACAACACACCACGCACACGCACACGCATGCACACACACGCACTCACGCACACCCTAATAAGCGTATACATTTTCACTAACTGAACTCGCAATACATGCACACAGGCATACACATATTATTTGTGTGTATGTATGTGTGTGTTTATAGGGTGTGTGTTGTGATGTGAGTGTGTGTGTGTTGTGTGTGTGTGTGTATGTCTGTGTGTATGTCTGTGTGTGTATGTGTGTGTTGTGAGTGTGTGTGTGTGTGTGTGTGTTGTGTGTGTGTGTGTGTGTGTGTGTGTGTGTGTGTGTGTGTGTGTGTGTGTGTGTGTGTGTGTGTGAGAGAGAGAGAGAGAGCAAATATGTGTGAGCAAACCAAAGTGTATTACAATGTACATAAACGGGTACCAAGTCAGAAGGAAAATGAGAATGTTCAATTACATGGTGTTTAACAGATCGGTCACCTGAGCAGGAACCAGAGTCCCCAGAAAGGAGGGATGCTGCTGCGTTCACTTGTTCTGTGCCAGAACCAATGGACACAGACGAAGATACCCAGGTAAGCACACAATGGACAGAAAATATTTTACTACGAAGCCTGCTGGGTCTTTTGGTAGAGCTGTGACTGAGGTCTTATGTCTTGAGTTCTGTTACAGCCTGTGACATGAAAAACTGGCCTTTTGCTGTCTTTCTGAATGTTTCCATCATTTTGGTGGTGTCACCTTAGTGTTTTATAGGTCCCTCCCCTGTCTCCCCATTTCAAGGCCTTTCCAGCACATACAGTTTTGTGCAGACTCAGGAGTCTGCCATATGATAGTGGAATTTGCAGATTTGGCTGGACGATTCCTTCTTGAACAGAGTCCAAATTCCAGACTGTTTATGCCACACTGTCATCTTGTAGATTAAAAAAGAACTTGATTTCTTTGTTTGTTCCAAGGAATATAGACTGAAAATGTAGATTAAAAAAGAACTTGATTTCTTTGTTTGTTCCAAGGAATGTAGACCGAAAATCACCATCTTAGCAGTTACGGACATTCTTGTTTCTTGTTTGTTGTAGAACTTGCATTTGTAGTAGTATTATATATGTACGCAGGGTGTTGGTTCTTAGAACCATGGGCTCAAGATCTGGTATCTCAAGTTTGGTCCCAGCCTGCAACACTAACAAGTGGTCTGTTCACTGCCCATCTTAACCCTACCAGACCTTAGCCCCTGAGCATAATTGTGCGCCCTGCCTGGCCTCCTGAGCAAAATTTTGAAAAAAATGTATATACGTTAGAAAACTGTTCATATCATGCACACCAATGGTTAGAATTATATGAAACGTGGAGAGATTGTAGAAAATAGGCCTACCTTTCATCTAACGCCAGTCCAACCCTCAATCACACAAGCATCTCCCCTATCACTTGGTTGGGGAGTACGGGCACGCCCCCTTCTTCCAACACTCTGTCTTGACCTACTTCTTTCATTGTCAGAATCATCACTTTCACTCAATGCTTCATCAATGTAATCATCGTCACTTGAATCGGAAATGTATTCCTGATCAAATTCTCCAATCTGCAAAATGTCCACCACTTGTTGAACTGTGAAGCGAGTTGGCCTCGCCCGTTTACCTGTTGAAGTGCTTGGTTCATCACTAGCTCGCTTCATGGTCAATTTTGCACCCAAATCACCTCAAAATACCATCAACACAAAGGCAGACATTTGCAATAGGCTGAACACACGCTCAACGCGACGCTTAGCAACGGTTGGGTGGCTATTT
Source organism: Monoplex corrugatus (assembly GCA_030674185.1). Lineage (NCBI taxonomy): Eukaryota > Metazoa > Mollusca > Gastropoda > Littorinimorpha > Ranellidae > Monoplex > Monoplex corrugatus. The sequence continues at coordinate 29,873,594 of JAPXFY010000023.1, read as the reverse complement.
TTAGCTCTTGATAAAGTGACAATCATGTGAGTGTGCTATTCCTGCTATAGCGGGAACTCGGTATATAGTCATTTTCGTCATTCCCGCAATAGCGGGAACTCGGTCTGGTAGGGTTAATGTTTTCATCATCCTGGTGGTGTCAGCTTAATATTTCATAGTCTCTGTCCACCCTCCTCGCTATTTCAAGACCTTGCTAGTGCATTGGGTTGAGCACAGGGCCAGGGAGCCTGCCGATAACTATCGGCAGATTTAATCATTTCATATTTGTTTCTTTTTTTGTCACAATGATTTTTACCTTGTGAAACTTGGGCTGCTCTCCTCGTTGAGAGCGCATATCAGAACCTTCCTTTTTTTTCTTGACCAAGATTTCAGAAAGGTCAGAAGGCTAATTGGCCTTCAAGGGAAAATGAACCAATTTCTCCAGTATTTTATGCCAGAGCAGCTAGGCAAGTGTACTGCTATTCATGATTTTCAACTGCCATAGGCTCTGTTAGCATGCACACGCCAGAGACACATGGGTCTGAGTCTTTTTTTTTGTCCCCTTCCAAAGGACTAGACAGTTCAATGTTTTGGTCAGACTAAAGAGAAAAGTTGAGGCCTCAGCAGGAAAAGAACTCTAGAATCTCAAGTTTAATTATTGGCAGACGAATGTATGAACCATTCTGCCACCTTTCTCCATATGTGGAGGGTGTAAGGAATTGACAGGGTGGTTAAATCTCTCTTGAGCAAACTTCTATATTCCAAAATGTATGCCTTGTAGCAATTGCATTTGTAATAGCATTGATTGCCATTTGTTGGTGTATGTCATTGTTGGTAAAAGATCAGTATAGTACGAGCAGTAGTATTTATTACCCTCTGTTGGTGTATGTCATTGTTGGTAAAAGATCAGTATAGTACAGCAGTAGTATTATTCCCATGTTGGTGTATGTCATGTTGGTAAAGATCAGTATAGTAAACAGTAGTTGATTGCCATTTGTTGGTGTATGTTGATGTTGGTAATATATCAGTATAATATAAACAATGGTAGTGATTACCATTTGTTGGTGTGTGTCATTGTTGGTTATAGTATAGCACAAACAATAGCATTGAATGTTATTTGTTGGTGATTGTCATTATTGGTAATATATCAGTATAATATAAACAGTAGTATTGTTTGCCATTTATTGGTGTATGTCATTGTTGCTTATAGTGTCGTACAAACAAATGGTAGTCCTCAGTCTTGCCAGAGGGAATTGATAATCTGCCATGGTAAAGTCCTTGGCTGTTCATTTTCTTTTTCTTTATTATTATTTTTTCTTATTTCAATCCTGCAATGGAATCAGTCATATTATCCATGAAACATGTGAGAGTGATATTGATTTTCATGAAAGGTGTGAGAGTAATACTAGTTTTAGTCATGGGAAGCTTGCTTGATTGTATAAGATAGTAAGAGGGAAAAGTTATGTTTTGTAGTCTGTGAATTGTTTTTCTATCTGTATTGTACCTTATGTGTGAATTGTTTTTCTGTCTGTAAATTCTCTTTCTGTTTGTCTTTTTATTACTTGTTTACGTACTATTTGTTGGGTAGTACATTTACCATGTCTGTTTTTAGAATGATCATGTTCCTCTCTGTATTAGTTGAATATGGTTAGTGTACTAACTAAATGGGAATTTGCTTGAAAAATTCTTCTTTTCCTCATCTACATCACAGCTACATTTTCCCAGCCATTCTGACACCCTTTAGTTGCGAGCCGGCATCGCCTGCGTGTGCTATTTTTAGCCAGGCAGGGTCCTGTATGCATCGTGTGTGTGTGTGTGTGTGTGTGTGTGTGTGTGTGTGTGTGTGTGTGTGTGTGTGTGTGTGTGTGTGTGTGTGGCAAGTGACTCAGATCATAATATAATAATAATAATAATTACAATATTTATATAGCGCAAAATCTTGATAAAATCAAATCTAAGCGCTGAAACAGACACACACACATGCACGCACGCACACACACGCACGCACGCACGCGCACACACACGCACTCGCGCGCACACACACACACGCACACGGCTATAAATGGGGAGAAAGAATAAAAGCAATGGAAAATTATAGAGAGCATATTATATACAATTATATATTGCAATGTGATTCCCCTCCGAGTGGAGACAGGCTGCAGAGGGGATTGAGTGAGGTCAGGATTTTATGCAGAGGAGAAAAGGTGAGTTTTGAGAGCGGACTTGAAGGAGACAAAAGTAGGTTGCTGACGGACTGAGAGAGGAAGTTTGTTCCAGGAGAGCGGACCAGAAACAGAGAAGGCTCGTGGACCATAGGTATTGAGCTTAGTGCGTGGAAAGCGAAAAGTCAGAGGATCGGAGACAGAGCGGAGGGTACGTGAGGGAACATAGATCTCAAGTAGGCTTGACAGGTAATCGGGGGCTGCGTTATTGAGGCTTTTGTAGCACATGTTGTCTAGTTTGTACTGTATGCGCTTTGATACAGGGAGCCAGTGAAGTTGTGCCAGGAGAGGAGATATGTGGTCAGCTTTTTTCTTTTTAGTACAAGGCGTGCAGCATTGTTTTGAATGCGCTGTAAGATGTGAGTGGTGGAGGCAGGAAGACCGGACAGGAGTGAATTGCAATAGTCAATGCGAGACATTATGAAGGAGAGAACGAGTTTTGCAGTTGTTTCCACAGAGAGATACTTCCTGATCAGGCTTATACGATGGAGGTGATAGTAGCAAGATCTGGCAGTTTGAGAAACAAAGTTGTTCATGGAGAGGGTAGAGTCAATGCAGACACCAAGGTTTTTAGCTGAATCAGAAATTGGGACTGATGTGTTACATAATGGGAGAGAAAGAGGAGGCAGCTGAGAAAGTTTCTGACGGGTGCCAATGAGGATAGCTTCTGTCTTGTCATCATTTAGCTGAAGTTTGTTGTATGTCATCCAATTTTTAATGTCCGAGTAACACTCAGTGGTGCGAGTCAAGAGGCGCTGTATATTGTCAGGTGAGTCACTGTCTTGAAGTTGGGTGTCATCAGCATAGAAGTGGTGTTTTATAGAGTGGGAGTTGATGATGGTGGACAGGGGGGAGATGTAAAGAGTGAAAAGAACAGGGCCAAGGACAGATCCTTGTGGAACACCACAGGTCAGGTATGCAGGTTGAGAGTAAGTGCCATTGATGAGAACAGTTTGTTTTCTGTTTGATAGATATGAAGTGAACCAGGAGAGAGCAATGTCAGAGATGCCAAAAGTATGATGAAGTCTAGAAAGGAGAATACCATGATGAATGGTATCAAAGGCTGCAGACAGATCAAGGAGTGTGAGGAGAGAGACTTTGCCAGTATCAGTTGCAAGGAGGAGATTGTTGAGAATGTGTAGCAAGGCAGTTTCAGTGCTATGGCACTGGCGGTAGGCTGACTGGAAAGGATTGAGGAGATTGTTGGCAGACAGGTGAGAGTTCAGTTGGTTGAGGACAACTTTTTCAAGCAGTTTTGACAAGAAAGAGAGATTAGAGATAGGCCGGTAATTTTTCAGTTCATTTGGGTCTAAATTGTATTTCTTGAGGAGAGGGTGAACAATAGCAGACTTGAAAGAATCTGGGACAGTTCCAGTTTGGAGAGAAGTGTTGATGATGTCAGTGATGAATGGGAGGAGCGTAGGGAGACAGTCAGAGTAGAGAGAACCTGGAAGAGGATCCAGTTCGCAGGTTTTGAACGACATGGATCTGATTGTGTTGAGAATTTCTTCTTGTGAGACTAGGGTAAAAGTAGTAAGAGGTGTGCCAGAGAAGGAAGGGTCAGGTGGGCATGGTTGACAGGACCATGCCCACCTGTCACGAAGAGTTTGTATTTTGGTGGTGAAATACTTGGAGAATACAGATGGGAGTTCTTCATTTGTGTGTTTTGTTGGGAGAGGTAAATCTTTTCGTGTGCCAAGGAGATGATTCATGGTTGTAAAGAGTTCTTTTGAAGAAGAGGCATTCAGGATTTTGGTTTCGAAATAGCTTGTTTTTGCAGATGCAATGAGGGTGGATACTTTTGTTTTAGAGGCTTGGAAAAGTTGCCTATGTACAGTGAGTTTGGATTTGCGTCAGCGGCGCTCTGCTCTGCGGCAGGCACGTTTTGCACAGGCAATCTCATGAGTGAGCCAGGGGGTAGGGGGGTGGTCAGGTAAAAGACGGGTTGTGGCTGGAGCATGAGTGTCCAGAAGATGGTGGAGAGTAGTATAGAATTGATCAGCATGAGAGTACTGGAATCTAGGTCAATCTGGAGGCTATACTGCCAAGCGCACCCATGCCTTGCTATACACGGCAGCGGATAGGGTGAAAAGGGTGTGGGGAGTGGAAGGGAAGGGGAAAGATGCATGCTATTAATAGCCGGCAGGGCAGAGCCAGCTAAAGTATCTTGGATTTGTGCGCCGTGACATGTATTTGTATTGATATTGTAAAAATAATCTTTAGCTTTCCCTTTGGGGATGCCAGGGGCTCTTTCAGTATAAATAGTATCCCCACCTTCTGGAAATTTTGTGCTAGAAATGTCCCCTTTTTCATTACTGTCTTTATTTCTCTCATGCTCCTTTGCTTGCTGTCCTTTCTTCCTATCATTTTCTGCCTTGCTGGTCCATTCATCTGTATGTGTTCTATAAAGCCGTACATACTTTGTCTTAGAATTGATAAATGGGTACATGTACTGAGTGCAATTTTGGCTATAAGGAAATGCGATGTGAAGAAACGGTTTTAGGTAATTTAGGCCCTTTTGACATATTTAAGTGTCCTTGGTTATGTTTATATTTGTATTCAGGTTTGATTTAAAACCCCCTTGTGATGAATTGGCCGGAATGGTCAAGGCCAGGGCCGTATCTTTAGATCATCTGCACGAATGCATCAATATGTATACTTAATTTTCTTTTCCAGGTGTTGTTTTTTTCTCCATTGGGGTATAATGTACGTTTTGAGATGGTTATAGCCCTGATATGATTTTGCGCAGTTGGCTTGGCTTTAACCCTTTGACTCCCCGCTGCAGAAAGCTGATGGATAGGGTGAGGGAATCAAAAAGTTAAGATTTTGCTTTGATAGCACGGTTGACAACGCAGGACGTTGGTGGACAGGGTGCGGGAGTCAGAGGGTTAAACAACTATAACAATAACAGTAACAGTCTTTAGCTATTCTGATGATAGTTAAAAGTATTTGCTGCATGTCTTTAAAGTGGTCACCTTTTATGAACAGTATTGACAGTGTGGGCATACAGCTCAGAGAATGAAATGAAATGGTCAGTTTACTCTGTTGCAGCCTATGCCATTTACGGAAATGCCAGCTACGGCAGGAGAGAAGGAGCAGTTGCAGGATTCTGAAGCAGAGAGTCAGACCTCTGCAGAACCTCTCACAAAATCAGTGGTTTGTAAAAATGCTTGTGATTTTCTGATTGACTTCTGCATGTTACAGCATGCACCAAAATGTGAACTGTTGTCATTTAACCTCTTATGTGGTCAACATAAAATTTACGGAGCTCTCGGAGCCTTCTGAGGTGCCTACATGTGTAAAATTTACGGAGGTAGTTTGACACACAGCCTAACGTAAATGGGAGAGAAGCACTGACTGATGTCATTCTCAGAGAGGGTTCGTAAAAGTGACTGGCTTCCCTTACATGACTTTCTGACCTATACAACCCTCACCAGATTGGTTTTATTTATCTAAAAAGAGAAAATGGTTTTCAGCAAAATGCTGACACCAGGACTGTCTTGCAATGTTACATGTTTTCAGCCTTTGAAAGCATGTGAGTTGAGTCAAGAACTTATGAATGACTGTAGGATGATTCAGAAGACAGTTCTGACACAAAAAGAGGTTGAAAACAGCAGTAGTTACTGGCTGTTGGTATGAAATGTGCAGCAGACAGACCCAACACGAAAAGTATTGATTTTCCGAGCAAGTGACACAAAGGGTTTGTGGCCACAGGCAATACTGGCAGCTAGCTGACACTTCACAGGGTTGAGACAGACAGGACCACATTGTAGAATTATATAAGCTGCACTGTCAGTGAGTAGTAGTAGAAGTGGCAAGGGGAAGACTAGGGTGATGGAGTGGGGTGGGGGTGGGGTGTGTGCGGCAGGGGACGACCGGTCAAGCCACTCAGTGCACTAGCACACTGTTGATCTTTGTAGTTCGTCAGCTGTCAGAGATTTGTAGAAGGTCAGCCAAAGTCTGAATACTTTTAGATTTCATCGGGAGGGTCATATCTTCTATTTTTTCCTTTGTTTTTTTGGTTATTGCAAGTGGTTATGAGTTTTTTTTATGGGAATTTCCACAAAATATTACAAAAGTAATTTAAAAAAATTACTACATAAATCATCTGAAAATACATTTAGTCATGGCTAATGCACCATTATGTGTAATTTCATGCATAGATTCCCATAAATCTGGAAGCAACAGTTGTTTCAATGTACATGGTAGCGATGCAACGTTTTTTTCCCTGGCAAATGGAAAACACTGGATGTTAAAAAACGTTGGCACTCAAGGGGTTAATCTGAGCAGCTTGCAATCCTGCTGCTATTGTAATGATTATGATGATGGTAATGACTTCGCAAAATGCTTTTTGTACAGTTGTATGCATGTGTGGGTCATCTATCCCTTGTGGCTACATGTACATCTTCCACCCTCTCTGTCCTCAGCCACCCTGCAAGTCTGTCCAGTATTTTCTTCCTGGGTCTACCTGGTGTTCTCTTTCCTTGCAGCTTTCCTGTTGTGACTGGGGGCTCTAATTTCGTACATACTGTTATTTCGAAAAATGAGTGACTATAAAGTGCATAAGAATTTACTCACACACCTTCCCCCATGACGATGCTGGGGGCTCTTTCAGTATAAATATTATCACCACCTTCTGGAAATTCTGTGCTAGAAATTTCCTCATTTCTGTCACTCTCTTTTGTTTCTGCCTTGTTCCTGTACTTTCTGTCCTTTCCTCCTATCATTTTCTGCTTTCCCAGTCCATTCATGTGTGTGTGTTCAATAAAGTCTTACGTACTTTCTCATAGAATACATAATTGGGTACATATTGAGTGCATTTTTGGCTCTAAAGAAATGTGACTTGCAAAAGCAATTTGAGGTAATTTAGTTCCATATTATTTGTATGTTTTAGTGTCCTTATTTACGTTTACACTTGTATTCATATATTTAAAAAAATAATATCCTGGTGATAAATTGGAAAGAATAGTCAATGCCAGGGGCATATCCTTAAATTATGTGCGCAAATGCATTAACTCTTTGACGACAGGATGCTTCGATCAAAGTAACAGCTGAGCTCTCACTGAGGACGGTACTTCGTTCATAGTAACAGACGGTCTAGGGTTTATAACTCCCTCTACTTTTGTTATGCTAATGATTTAGTAGTTGGCAGTTGCTTCCCTTGTGGAGGGAACTTCCGTTGAATGCTTCAGCTACGTTTTGCCGGTTTCTCTGTCTAAAATCGATGGAAAATGGCTCAAAGGCAACGTCTTACCCGTGAAGACATTCTACGAGAGCTTGACTTTGATGAAGGTGAAGGTGCTGGCGACAGTGAAGAAGATTCTACCGATGGAAGCGATGAATCAGAGGATGAAATAGTTTTTTTCAGTGCCCAGTACGAGTGGTTTGAATACTTCTGTGTACATACTTGGTGTTATTTATTTGGATTATCTGGACATAAGGTAGGTGCAGACCTTTCTTCAACAGTCTGCATGGGCATGCCCATTACATAACTGTTACTACTAACTGTCTTATTGATGGCCAGACTAACAAACTAACACAGTACTTTAAAATTGATGTTTTCTCCGCTTTTATTTTCCACTTAATTGGATTCATAAATAACAATATTTAGCCTGCATAAGGGACTGTAAACAAACTGTACTAAAACACACCCATTGATTCAGCTCTTCAAGTCTTTAGCAAAGAAACCATTTAATTACACATACTATACCGTGGCTCACAAATGCAACTAGCAGCAGCGGTTTGCCATTTCTGCCTTGTAACAATAAAGTCCGAAGGGACCGTAACTCTGAGAGTATCCATGGCTTGTGCATGCGCATGTGCTCTTCCTCTTTTCTCGGCAGCCATCTTTCAGCTCGCCCTGTACGCTCTGAGCAGATAAGTATTTATCAACTTTGCTCGCAATCGATCGATTGTTGTTGCTGTTTTGTGTTGTCTTGCCTATGTTTTCGTTTAAGGGAGAAACTTATGTGAAGCATTTGGGTGGCAAAGTGAGGGTTAAGAAGATTCCGTCCGCCGAATTCTCCAACCCACAGACCGGTGGTTCGACCGGTGCACCAAAACCCGCTCTCTCTTCATCTTTGTCTCTCCCTCTTCCGTCTTCTTCGTCTTCTCTCTCTCACGCTCTCGACAAGTCATCGCAACTCAGCTACGGTTCTGTTGCGGTGACCACGAGCCCTCAACTCAGCTGCAGCTCTGTTGACTTTTCGTCATTTTGCGGCCGTCACACTGCCCATCACAGTAATCGACTCAACTGCGGTTATGTCGATTCTGTGCTCGCCCCCTCCGTACAGCTCAACTCCGGTTCTGCTGATACCATTTCAGCCCATATGGCTGAAGGGCGACTTGAGTATATTTAAAAGGAGCACCCTTTTTTCATTAAGTGTACCAAATTTTAGAACAATTGGTGCCCATTTAGACCAACGAGAGTGATAAGTTCACTTGCAGCCGGTTCTCAGTGATTTCACTGTGGCAGCCCTAGGCCAGCAGGAGAGCTCAGCTGTGGCAAGTGCAGTCACAATAGAGTTAACATGTGTACTTAGTTTTCTTTTTCAGAATTTTTTATTCTTCTGTGGGGTATGGTGTACTTTGAGAGATGGTTATAACCCTGATATGGCTGTGAACAGTCGGCTGGGCTTTAAGTAACAATATCATTAACAATAATAGTAACTCACACATACACTCACACGTGTAGCACTCATGCAGGCATGCACACATGCATGAATGCAGGCAGGCGGATGCACACACACATACATACACACACACACCGCCACCACCACCACACCACGCCACGCCATACACACGCAGGCACGCATGCACGCACACACGTACACATTTATCTATAGCTTATGAATCTTGCCATCCTCTAGGGTTGCAGGGTTGTGGTACAGATGATTGCTGCACTATTACACAATATCATATAGCAGTAGCACAAATCAGAGAGAACAGTTTATAACTGAACATGATTTGATTATATATGCGCGTGTGTGTGCGCGCGTGTGTGTGTGTGCGTGCGTGCGTGCGTGCGTGCGTGCGTGCGTGTGCGTGCGCATGCGCGCGCATGTGTGTGTGCATTTGTGTGCGTGCGCCTCTATGTGTCTGTTTGTGTGTAAAACTTGACAAAGTGTTCATCATAATAATAATAATAATAATAATAATAATAGTGCATTTATAGAGCGCTTTCCGAAACCTCAAAGCGCTTTACATCAGTAAACCATACATATATAAACCAAATAACAGGCTACAATACAAACAAACTCATCAAAAACTATCCACAGGAAATCAACAACCACACAGACACACCAAATAATCTCTCTCCCTCTCACCCCCTCCCCGCCCACCCCTCTCCCCCCATTTTCAAACACACACACACAACACCCACACACACACAGCCACACATCTCACACACACACACACACACACACACACACACACACAACACACACACACACACACACACACACACACACACACACACACACACACACACACACACACTGGCATACACCCCATTGTGCACAATTTCATCCAGAATGTCAAGCAGGATCAACCCACTAGCCAAAATCAGGAAAAACACTGTTTAAAGAAGTAAGTTTTTAAACTTGTTTTGAAAGATGGTAGAGTTTTAGAGTGGCGGACGGACTGAGGCAACAAGTTCCATGTCTGAACAGCAAAAACTGCAAAGGCTCTACCACCGTGAGTTTCTCTGTTATATTTTGGCACACGAAACCTCTTGTCATCCACAGAAGAGCGGAGTGATCGAGAAGGTACGTAGACAGTCAAGAGTTCAGAGAGATAGTCAGGAGCAGTTCCAGAAATGATGTGATAACAAAGGCAGCAAATCTTGTATTTTATTCTTTGTTCAACCGGGAGCCAGTGCAGTGTCTGAAACAGGGGTGTGCAGTGCTGTGACCTACGTGCCTTGAAGATGAGTTTAGCTGCAGAGTTCTGAACTTGTTGCAAATGTTTGAGATGTTTCTGAGGGCAACCCGCAAGGAGTGAATTGCAATAATCTAACCTAGACAGAATGCATGCAGTAACTAACGTCTTGGTTGCGTCTAATGTAAGGTAGTGTCTAATAGAATTAATGCGTCTAAGTTCGATGTATGCAGCCTGACATGTTTTGATGATGTGCTGGTGCATGGAGAGATTATGGTCAAAGACAAAACCGAGGTCACGAACGCAATCAGAAAAAGCAATAGCGGTATTACCGACAGTAATAGTGGAAGGCAGAGAAGAAAGATCTGCAGGCAATGGAGAAACACGAAGGGCTTCAGTCTTGTCATCATTCAACTTAAGTCGATTTTCATACATCCAGGATTTTACTTCAGAAACGCAGTTCTGAAGAGACTGAACTAGATGATCGTAGTTAGAAGGAGAATCAGTATGATTGAGCTGGGTATCGTCCGCATACATTTCATGACGGATGGAATATGAGTCAATAAGGTGGGTCAGAGGAGAAGTATACAATATGAAAAGCACAGGACCCAGAACAGAGCCTTGAGGCACGCCAAAATCCAAAGGCAGCTCAGAAGATTTGTTTCCGTCGACAAGTACGGTTTGCTTTCTTTCTGAAAGATAAGATCGAAACCAGTGTAAAGCAGATTTTTGAATTCCAAAGTTGTTTTCCAAACGGGAAAGCAAAATTTCATGGTCAATAGTATCGAAAGCAGCTGAAAGATCCAAAAGGAGAAGAATAGAAATTTTGTTTTGATCCAGGGAGGTCAAAAGATCATTGAGAATACGAAGCAGAACAGTTTCTGTGCTGTGCCCTGGCCTGTAAGCGGATTGGTGAGGACTAAGGAGGTTATGGGATGAGAGATGGGAGAAAAGCTGGTCTAGAATCAGACGTTCAAGCAGTTTAGAAAGAAATGGAAGATTGGAAATCGGTCTGTAATTTTTCAGGTCATTTTTGTTGAGGTTAGATTTTTTCAGCAAGGGCTTAACAATGGCAGTCTTAAATTCACGGGGAACAATTCCAGTGGTAATAGACTGATTCATGATGTTTGTAATGGTCGGCAAGAGAAGATCCACATGTTGAAAGAGAAGTTTGGTTGGAATGGGATCAAGTTCACATGATTTAGGGGGAGTCTTAAGAATGGTCTTCCGGACAAGGTCTTCAGAAACTGGAATGAAATTTACAAGTGGTGAGCCAGAAAACGACACAGTGTTTGAACCAGTACTTTGAAATGGTGGAAAACTGTCACGGATCTTGAGAATTTTCTTATGGAAAAAATCGGCAAAAATGTGTGGGAGCAGTTTGACATCGGACACAGTGGGAAGAGACACAGGTTTGATTTTTCCAAGAAGCGAGGACATATTGTGAAAGAGTTGTTTACAAGTGGTAGAACTGGACACTAGCGAAGAATAAAAAGCTGTTTTCGCGTCGTGTACGCAATCTGCAACCGTTTGCTTTGCTGCGTCATAGATTTGTTTGTGTACTGTTAACCGTGATGACTGCCAACAGCGCTCGGCACGCCTACGCTCTCTCTTCAGCTGACGAAGCTGATCAGCGACAGCGCCGTACCACGGGGTAGGCTTTCCGTCCCGGACTTTTCGTTGACGTACAGGCGCATGCTTGTCAAAAACAGCGGCAAGGGAACTGTTCAAATCGGACACTGACATAACGGTGGTCACAGACTGAGAAAGATCATCAGCGAACTTGTCTTGGTCAATTTTACTAATAGCACATAACCTAACTATATCTTACAAGTGCATAAACTCATTAGGCAAAAGCCCATACTAACTGCAAAATGTCTGTCTGGGTAGTTGAGAAATTGGTGATAAGGTGCCCACCGACAGGCACCGCTGTTGCTGCAGCGTGTCCACCCCTATCCTGTTACCTGGTTCCAGCCTGACTAGCTATCATCCTCTTTGTCTCACTTCTCAAGCAAAGTACACTTTCTTGGAGAAAATCTGGAAAATAAAAGGCTTTTTCAAGGGGAAGAAATGCTCAGCATATTCACATTATACATGGTCCATGCACAGTTTAAATTCTTTTAAGTTCTTTGAAAATTCGAATTATAATAAACGATTATTTGTTCGTAAATAATGTGATTATTTGATATTGGATAATCAGGCTTCAGTGCAAATCATGTTGTGTTGTTGCCGTGATGAAATAATTGTATTTGTAACAGTGGAGTAAATGCCCTTCTTGTTATGTACAGTGGAGTAAGTACCCCTTTGTTATGCACACTGGAATTAATGCCCCTACTTATTGCGCATGTTTTATTTTTCTGCAGATGGATGCCTCAGTCTGTGATGAGAAAGCTCAGATGAACACATTGGGAAGCTCCAGTGATGATAAACCTGCTGCTGTCTCTGCTGTTGATTATTCCTGCGTGACATCTGCTGATGTACCTTCAGCACCTTCAAGTGATCATGATAGTGCTCAGCCAGTTGCCACAGGTACGTACTGTGAGAGTTTGTGTGGTGGAGGGGTATGGGAAGGGAGGTGTGTGTGCTTGTTTGTGCTTGTGGTGTGTGTGTGTGTGGGGGGGGGGGGATGATGTTATGATAGCTACCGCTTGTGTAAGAAATGAAGAAAATTTTTTTTGCCAAAGTTTGTCTTTAGGTCTGTTCTAGTATGTACAATTGATCACACAAATGTGAATCAGGGTGGTCCAATATTTGGACTGGGTATGACACCCAACTTCTAGACAGTGCACGGCTTTGCAGGCGCCTCTCTGCCTTAAGCTATTTAGTTTCAGAGGCAGCAGCTGTTGTCTGCTAGCCTTATCAGTGCCACTCCCCTGCTGCTACAAGGCCGCTGGCCGGAAATTCCCTCTGTGTTATGTGTTGTGCCACGCTAGTGTGTACAGGATTTTACCAAAGTGTACAGCGTCGTCTCTCCGTAACCGGACTTATTACAGTTGTGATTTTCATGTGTGTGCTTGTAGGACTTCTTATTCATAAGATGTGAGTATTTTTATTTGCTAGCATTATTTCGTTGATGCTGTAGAGAGGGAGGAAAAAGGTGTATATTCTGTACTGATTGTGCCTCTGGATACGTGATACTAGGGCCTGATACTGTTAGTGTGTACGCCGTTACAGTCACAATGGAGGGAGAAAAACATTTAGAAAATGAGCATACTTTTAGACTTAATTCTTTGTGTAGAATTTGTGGTGAAAGATCAAGGAGGAATCGTGACATAGATCCCCCGAAGCTGTGTACAAACTATGCTTTTGAGCTGGAGCGGTTTCACGGTATAGTTGTGTCTAATGACACTAGTAGTACACACTCCACAACACTGTGCATGAAATGTTACTCAAGGCTGATAAGACTGAGAAATTCATCATCTCCATCTGAGAAAACTTTGCAGACAGCTAAAGAAACCACGGAGAAATGTACTGCATTATGGGCGAATCCTTTTGATCCATCAACTGCAGTGAGCAACTGCATTGTGTGCAAAACCTTTTACAATCAAAACACAGCTGGCAGACCACTCAAACCTAAACGTGGTGTACCCAAACGTGTTCCAGATAGCCCCATTGTCATTAGCAGTATGAGCACTGACCATGAGGGTACTATAGGTGACTGTAGCGACATTGTTCCTCAGGAGGAAATTCAGACTAACAATAGTGATATCAGTTCAGTTTGTTCCTTCCAGCCGCCATGCACATCAACTCCTACAAAAGATCAAACTCCACCTGAAAATACTGCCATTCCCATAGCAGCAAGTGCTTTTCCACCTAAAGGTCGATCAACCAGTAGCCAGACACTGCGCCCAGTTGAAGAAATACAACTACCACTTACAAAAGAGGAGGAGGCGGCATACTTCACCAGGATCTGTAGACTCAAACTAGAAAGCTCAGATGACAAACACACCGTGGAGTGCAAAACTGGAGGACAGCCTATCATGCTGAAGAAAGTTACAAAACCTAGAGTAACATCAACTGAGGCTAACACACCACTGAGGAAGAAAAGAGCCAAGGAGCTAGAGAAAATCAGACGACATGTGTCTGGCGGTTCACAGGATGATACTGTGAAACAACAAAGTACAGAATTACGAATCAAATCTCCTAAAAGCAAGAAAAAAATCTTAGAGACATCAGGATATCAGAAAGCCCACATTCCATCAGAGCGAGGGTTGAAAATTAGATCAGAATGTTCTCTGAGTTGGTCACAATACAGGGATATAAGACACCACTTGAGAACTGCAGGGGTATCTCTTGATAATGAGCGGAGAGAACGAGACCACCAGGATAAAGCCATCTGTGGGAACATAACCATTGAAAAGAAAACCCTAGAGGTAGGTGACGAAGAAATGCCCTTACAAGAAAAACCCGTGGCCTATGTTGACAACATCCCTCAGTTTGTTACAAATCTACTTGACCAGTATGAAGAGGAAAACATGCTGACATGGCATGACAACACTATCCCTGCAGACGACGTGTGGGTCAAGATTGGCGGTGACCACGGAGGCGATTCTTTTAAATTGATGCTACAAATTGCCAACATAGACAGCCCAAACTCCAAAGACAACACTCATTTAATCTGCATGGCCAAGTGCAAGGACACACCCACAAATCTGATGACTATCCTGAAGCCGTTCAGAGAGCAACTGTCAGAGCTGCAGGAAATGCAGTGGAAAGGAAAGAACATCAAGATCTTCCTTTTCGGTGATTACGATTACCTCCTGAAAATGTTTGGTATATCAGGAGCACAAAGCACCCATCCATGTCTGTGGTGCACAGCATCAAAAGAGCAATTACAAAAGGCTCCAGATGAACAACCACAAGTACCACAAAGAAGTCTAGAGAAGGTGAAGAAAGATTTCAGGTGTTACCACAAGATAGGGGAGAAAAAACAACATGCAAAAGCATACAACAATGTTGTTCGCCCTCCAATATGGGATCTACAGCTGTCGTATGTTGCACCTCCATACCTGCATCTTTTACTAGGGATCGTGAAAAAACATCATGATCTCTTAGAGAGAGAGTGCAACACATTAGATGACATAATTGCCAAATCACTCGCCAAAGAAGAATATGTGCCAGGCAAATCACAGTTTCGCCAACACGTCAGCAAACAAGCAGAGATCCACAAAATTCAAACCAACATCACCATTTTAGAGAAAGAGGCAACAGAAGCAACATTTCGGGAAATTTATCAGCAAGGGGAACCATCATCAACAACAGAAAACATCTTCAGGGACCTATATGAAGCAGGAGAGGAGCTGACAGAACTTCAAGAAGAAAACACTGCATTACCACTTCTGTCCGGACCAGTAACGTCTAACTTAGAAACAGTTTTGAACAAACACAAAATTGTTGTACAAGCATTCCATGGCAGATCCTTCATCGGCAACCACTGTCACAAAATTCTGCAAACACCTGTTTTTGAGGAGCTGTGTGACAGTATTGTAAGGAAAACATTCGAGCTCACAGACGATACTGCATGTCACACAACTGCTGACGACATCTGCGCCAAGTTCAAAGAACTATATCGACTGTTTGCAAGCATTCACACCTTGATAGCTCATCGACGCCCAATCCGGTCAAGTCAACTGCCGTTGATAAACAAAGCGATTCGTGACTACATGGCATACTTTCGGCAACATTTCCCTGAAATTAGAATCACCCCCAAACAACACATCCTTGAGTGCCATTCTATTGATTGGATAGAGAAGTGGGGATTCGGGATGGGTTTGCATGGAGAGCAGGGTGGGGAAAGCAGTCATGCGGCTGTAAATCGAACAAAACGCAAGGCGCATGGACTGAAAAGTGAAGAGAGCCAGCTGTATTACATAATGAAAGAACGCCTCACAGGCACGTCACCAATGATACAGTCATCTCCCGCAAAGCGGCGAAGAGAAAGTCAGAAAAATGCAGAAAAAGAATAGAATTCATACACTGTTTTTTATTTTATTTTTTTTATATAGGGATAGGAAGAAACAAAGAACTACACACAAAATCAGTAATTAAAACAAACAGTAAAAAACATAAGACATGACTTGGCTTGAAACACACCGTAGAGACAACTAGGAATAGAGTACATTTCTCCCTCCCTTTGTGAACAGTACCAGTTTCTTAATGACTATAAACACTCTCAGTCTGTGGAATTTGTGATAAGGCCATGGATATGGGCCGCCCTTCACTTGCTTCCCAGTGCCAGGAGGGTGGGGTAATTAATCACAGCCTGCCGCGCCCCAGACGAAACGTTAGGATAAACAGGTCAGTGCAGTGCATGGCTGACACATGTAGCTAGCCACACAGTGCGTCTTTAGTACTGAGAAAAGTCAGTTGTTACTTACAGCATGCTTGGAAGACTGGTCTTTTTGTCTGTGTTAATTCATGCTAGCCTGCCCTACCCTGAAGTGATGCAGAAAATTACCCACATTTTTGCATGTTTGGCTTCCACAATGTATGGCGTGTTTGGAGTCTTTGGAAAGTGCAGTTCAAGAACTATCTAAAGGCAATTAGCGCGTAATCCTGGTTCTGGTGAGGAATTTGTAGTAAATGGAAAGAGAAAGGTACTGTGTTTACAGAGCTGTTAGCGCCAGCCAGCCGCTCAGCAGAGAGGACTGGCCGTCCGCCTTATCTCTGGCTCAGGGGACTAGGTTACTTCCCCTGCCACCTGCAACTAAACATCAGGCCCATAAAGCCGTGAGTGACACACCAGACAATATACAGCGCCCCTCTTGAACGCATCACTGAGTGTTACTCGGACATTAAGAACTGGATGACGTTCAACAAACTTCAGCTTAATGATGACAAGACAGAAGCTATCCTCATTGGCACCTGTCAGAAACTTTCTCAGCTGCCTCCTCTTTCTCTCCCATTATGTAACACATCAGTCCCAATTTCTGATTCAGCTAAAAACCTTGGTGTCTGCATTGACTCTACCCTCTTCATGAACAACTTTGTTTCTCAAACTGCCAGATCTTGCTACTATCACCTCCATCGTATAAGCCTGATCAGGAAGTATCTCTCTGTGGAAACAACTGCAAAACTCGTTCTCTCCTTCATAATGTCTCGCATTGACTATTGCAATTCACTCCTGTCTGGTCTTCCTGCCTCCACCATTCACATCCTGCAGCGCATTCAAAACAATGCTGCACGCCTTGTACTAAAAAAGAAAAAAGCTGACCACATATCTCCTCTCCTGGCACAACTTCACTGGCTCCCTGTATCAAAGCGCATACAGTACAAACTAGACACCATGTGCTACAAAAGCCTCAATAACGCAGCCCCTGATTACCTGTCAAGCCTACTTGAGATCTATGTTCCCTCACGTACCCTCCGCTCTGCCTCCGATCCTCTGACTTTTCGCTTTCCATGCACTAAGCTCAATACCTATGGTCCACGAGCCTTCTCTGTTTCTGGTCCACTTTCCTGGAACAAACTTCCTCTCTCAGTCCGTCAGCAACCTACTTTTGTCTCCTTCAAGTCCGCTCTCAAAACTCACCTTTTCTCCTCTGCATAAAATCCTGACCTCACTCAATCCCCTCTGCAGCCTGTCTCCACTGGAGGGGAATCACATTGTAATATATAATTGTATATAATATGCTCTCTATAATTTTCCATTGCTTTTATTCTTTCTCCCCATTTATAGCAGTGTACGTGTGCGTGTGTGTGTGTGTGTGCGTGTGCGTGTGCGTGTGCGTGCGTGCGTGTGTGTGTCTGTTTTAGCGCTTAGATTTGATTTTATCAAGATTTTGCGCTATACAAATAAAATGTTGTTGTTGTTGTTGAATGAAAACCCAGAGCATTTGGCGAATTAAAAAAAAAAAAATGAAGAGGTCATTTGGCAAATTTTAGAAAGAAAAAATAAAGAAAACACCCTTTTGGCAGGGGAGAAAATGCAAGCTGAATAGGGAGAAGCTGTTAGCAAAAGAATAAGAATGTATGCAAAGAGAACCCTAGAAAAGGCTAAGGATTAAACAATCGACAATTTCCAGCCCACCCGATGAAATTATTGACAGGTGTAAACACCAAGACATTTGGGTAGAAAAATGTGACAAAAGAAATTTTGTTTGCTAGAAACAGAGAAAGAGCACAGTGAAAGATCTAGTAATGCAGGATAGATTCTTGATCACAAGCAGAAAGCACCAAACAGAGCAGCGCAATGAGAATAAGCTTCAGTCCCGTTCTTATAACACACAACTTTGAACAGAAAGTTTTAAAATTGATATTTGCAAAAACAGAAGTTTCTTTCGTATTTACAGAACGCAGAATGTGAACGTAATATTTTTGACTGATTGTGTTGAACAGATAAGTCTGATGCCAGCAGTCCCAGTCAACAGCCATTGGAATCTGAACCCTCTGCCCCTGCCCCTAGTGTGAGTGCATCAGCAGGACCACAGGCAGAAAGTGAGGAAGTTCCGACTGCTGCTGGTGCCACAGAGACAGGGGACACAAATGTAGAGAGAGAGCAAGGCGATGAAAACAAAGGTGCCGAGCCGAGCAACTGACTGTATTAGTCATCAGTATTACTTCTGGTAGTTTCTCTGTCTCTTTCTGTCTGTTCTTTTTAACACTGAGTTGTGATCAGTATTTCCTGGTGACTGATTTGTTTTGATGTGACTGATTTTACTTTTAGTGTCATACGTTCTACCATATTCAACTTAGGCAACATAGCACATGATTGCTTGATTTAAGAAATAGAGTGAACATGTTGTACAAGTTGGATATGATAGAGTTTATAACACTAAAAGATGAATCCTTAGATGTAAATTCCAATTTGGCTAGTATACTTACTATATAGCAATAGAACAATCGTGTGCCATATTGCACAAGGTAGAAATGGTAAGTGAACAAGCTAAATGGGAATTTACAATTAATAATTCCTTTTTTTCTTTCCCCTTTTATCTTTTTCCTTTCCATATGTATTTTTAGGGCTTCCAGCCCACATGTCTGTTTTTATTTGTACAGTTAGTGATTTGTAGGACCTTCTGTTCTCATCAGTTTGTCCATGATGTAATCCTCTTCCTCCTTTGTTGAATAAATGTCATCATCGCTATGAATACAAAATACAGTATTTTCTTTATGTAGGATGTCTGCCCCATTATCCATCCAGTTGCTCTTGTAATCATCAATAGTAGTTGTTTTTTTTTTCATTACAAAGGGGGGGAGACGTATGTTGATAGTGTGGTAACCAGTACTGTCAGGTGCTGGTATGACCATTTTGTCTGCCTTGGGGCTGGCAGTGTACAGAACTCTCTGTGTCATTCAGCTAGCTTCAGTCACTTTTTTTGGTTAATCAGATAAACAGAAAGTGATTACCAATCATCTGGCAGATTAATCTGAATGTAAAGCCAATTTCCTGAAATATGCCCAAGATTGAAGCAGATACTGGGATTTGAGGAAAAAATGCTTCTACTTTGGTCTGTTGTATATGCAGATAGATGCAAATTATCACCATGTAAATGAATTGTTATTTACCAAGCAGCAGTCTTCAGTCTTAGTTTCATTTGCAATTCTGTTCTTAACGTCTCTGCACTTAGAGTAAGTGCCATATGCACTGACGTTGCTGATGCCATGTATATGCATTCACGTCGCTGATGCCATGTATATGCACTGACGTTCGCTGATGCCATG
Source organism: Monoplex corrugatus (assembly GCA_030674185.1). NCBI lineage: Eukaryota > Metazoa > Mollusca > Gastropoda > Littorinimorpha > Ranellidae > Monoplex > Monoplex corrugatus. The sequence goes on along the minus strand of JAPXFY010000023.1, from coordinate 29,853,852 downwards.
TATATGCACTGACGTTGCTGATGCCATGTATATGCACTGACGTCTGATGCTGTATATGCACTGACGTCGCTGATGCCATGTTTATGCACTGACGTCGCTGATGCCATGTATAGCATCACGTCGCTGTAGCCATGTATATGCACTCACTCGCTGATGCCATGTATATGCCTCACGTCGCTGAGCAATTTTTTATGCACTAGACGTTGCTGATGCAATGTATATGCACTGACGTCGCTGATGCCGTGTATATGCACTGACGTCGTGGTGACCGGATTATGCACTGAGTCGACTGGGAAAGTTATGCCTACGTTGCTAATGCCATGTGAGGAGGAAGATCCAAAAGATCAGTGTAAGACTAAACCTGCACTAAGCGCTATACCCTGGCAATGTCTGAAGTTTCTACATTTGTTTTGTATCTTTCTTTCAGTCTGTATAGGAAATTTATAGGTAACTTGTAGGAAAAGTGTGGCTCAGTCTGTAATGTAAGAACAAAACAACAAAAAACAAAAACAAAAAAAGAACAGATGATGTAGGAAAATATGGCCAGTCTGTAATGTTGAGAAAAAAATAAGGAAACAGATGAACTAACAGTCTGAGTATATTCACAGGAATTGTGTTTGCTTTTTTCTTTCGTTTACTTTTAGCTGCAGGATCCTCTCCTATCCCCACCCTCTTACTGCTACCCTCTTACGGCATTTCCTAATCTGTCGGACTGAAAGCTGGGGTTAAAAACAAATTCCCATCCTTATGTGTTTGATCATGTACTAATGACAATAAAAATCTGCAGATGCAGTTGATGATGAAACATTTTGGGTATTTTAATTGTCTCTAACCCCCCCCCCCCCCCCCCTTTCCTGTTGCTGCCATTGACAAATTTTTTGCATTTTATTGTCTCTACACCCCTCCCCCCCCTTCCTGTTGCTGCCGTTGACCTTTTAATGATTTTTTTCTATCGAATATATCTCCACAAAAGTGGGATCAGGAAGTACTGAGCTGAAATGTGTCAGAGGTAGATCTGTCTTTTTATGTGTGAAAACTGTGGTCAGCACCGGAAACTGTCGTTTGTATTTTTGATTTGCCTAAATTTTCACTCTCCTGTGACACACGGGAAAATTAATCAGTTGATTGTGTATGTGTGATTGTGTATTTGTGTTGTGTTGTGGGGGTTTGTGTGTGTGTTGTGTGTGTTGTGTGTGTGTGTGTGTGTGTTGTGTGTGTGTGTGTGTGTGTGTTGTGTGTGTGTGTGTTTGGTATGTGTGTGTGTGTTGTGTGTGTTGTGGTTGTGTTGTGTGTGTGTTGTGTGTATGTGTATTTTTGTGTGTGTGTTGTGGTGTGTGTGGTGTGTGTGTGTTGTGTGTGTGTGCATGTGCGTGCGTGTGTGTGTTGTGTGTGCGTGTGTGTGTGTGTGTGTGTTTTGTGTATGTGTGTGTGCGGTGTGTGTGGTGTGCGTGCTGTGCGCGGCATGTTAGGTGTGTGTGCATGTGTGAAGAAGAATGTTTCAGCAAATTTCCTGTTTAAGATTGAACAGTTGTCGGTAATGTGGACCTGATGTATTCAGTCGTGTGACAGAAATGTGCGCTGGTTTTTTTTATGAGGATGACTTGCTGCTGTGGACAAATTTGAGTCAGCTGTTTTGGATTGAACAGCGAGAGTGGTCATACCTGTGTGTGTTCATATCAGTGTTAGAATAGTCACCTGATGGGTTATTATGGTGCTTGTGTGTTGTGACTAACTGTGCTTTTTACATAAAGCTTGTACAGTTTTCATGACTGTATGTTTTTTTAATTGATTGCTTAAAAATGTCCCGTTTTTATGTGTACGTTTTAACTTCTTGTGGAAACCATTTTGATTTTTTATTGGAAATACTTGGTTATTTGTAACACACAGTGAAAATCTCTTTTGAATTGGTGTGTGTGGAGGCCCTGTGCACTGGTGCGTGTTGTGAGATCTGTTGCTGGAAACTGTGCGTGTGTGAATTTTTTTAATTGGTGTATGTGGATCTCTTTGCTGCATCTGTGCAGTGTGCGATCTCTTTGCTGCATCTTGTGTGTTTGTGGAGATCTCTTTGCTGCATCTGGTGCGTGTGTGAGATCTCTTTTGTGCATCTGGTGGTGTGTGGATCTCTTGCTGCATCTGGTGTGTGTGCGTGCGATCTCTTGCTGCATCTGGTGCTGTGTGACGATCTCTTTGCTGCATCTGGTGGTGTGTGAGATCTCTTTGCTGCATCTGGTGCTGTGTGGATCTCTTGCTGCATCTGGTGTGTGTGGATCTCTTGCTGTCATCTGGTGTGTGTGTGAGATCTCTTTTGCATCTGGTGTGTGTGAGATCTCTTTGCTGCATCTGGTGTGTGTGAGAGATCTTTTTTGCATCTGGTGCGTGTGTGAGATCTCTTTGCTGCATCTGGTGTGTGTGTGCGATCTCTTTGCTGCATCTGGTGCGTGTGTGAGATCTCTTTTTTACATCTGGTGTGTGTGTGCGATCTCTTTGCTGCATCTGGTGCATGTGTGCGATCTCTTTGCTGCATCTGGTGCGTGTGTGAGATCTCTTTGCTGCATCTGGTGCGTGTGTGAGATCTCTTTTGCATCTGGTGCGTGTGTGATCTTTTTGATTGGTGTGTATGTGTGTGCGATCTCTTGCTGCATCTGGTGTGTGTGCACACGTGCGATCTCTGCTGCATCTGGTGCGTGTGTGAGATCTCTTTGCTGCATCTGGTGCGTGTGTGAGATCTCTTTGCTGCATCTGGTGCGTGTGTGAGATCTCTTTTGCATCTGGTGTGTGTGAGATCTCTTTGCTGCATCTGGTGTGTGTGAGTGATCTTTTTTGCATCTGGTGTGTGTGAGATCTCTTTGCTGCATCTTTTCATCTTGGGATGCTTAATTGTTTGTAACAGTACAAATCTGTCATGAGTGTATAGATGGTGAAATCGTTAGGTCTTTGTTGCATCTGATACATGTGGAGATCATTTCTTGCCCATGTTAGTATCTGCATGTTGCCTTCTCACATCGTAAAAGCCTTTTCTTTTCTGTAGGAACAGTTTGTTTACGTTCTTGGAAGAACATTTAGCATGTTTAGCGGTGGGTCTCGCTCAGAAGCGGTCCTCTCTTGTGATAAATTGACCTTGATGAAATGGACCTCAATGGAACTGAATTGCCTTTAGCAATTTATTCAGGTTAAGCATTTGCGTGCCTTCTATTTTGCGTTAGGACAAATAGTTAGAAGTGTGATGTGAAAGAAATGCAATTTACTGAAATAGGGAAGACCAAATTAGGAATCTGAAATCAAAGGGACTTAATCTAAATCCAAGTGACTGTCAGTAGTGAAGTGAATAGGAACTAGAAAAACACAAAGATGGAATCAGAACACAATTTGATATAACAACAACATTAACAACAACAACAAAATGAGAGAAAAGAGAAAAAAATACAGATGCAAATTTGTGGCAACTGGCCTTTGTCAAACAAAGACAAAAGACAACAAAGAGTAAATGTGTATTTGTGTAGTTATTCTTTGTTGTTTTTATTTTTTTTGTCTACACTTGACAAAGGCCAGTGGGCCTAAAAATTTGCACCTGTCTCATTTTGTTATGCTAAATACTCGTTCTGATTTTATTTTTCTATGTTTCTGGAACAAATAGTTGCTGTAGAAGAGAGGTACAAAAGGAATGCACTTTATTGAAATAATGAATAGGTAATAGTATCTTTCAGGAAGATTTTGCCCCAGGTAGATATAAGATTTTTTTATGTGCCTTTGTTGACTTTTCAGATATTTAGGGAATTTGAACCGTGTCTGTCACAGTGGTAACCGGACAGTCTTGAGCGTATATTGAAATCATTAAATAAGATGCGGTATAGCTGGTTTGTTTTTTTTAATCGCACATTCATAAAGAAATAGAAGGAATATTACCTGCTTAATGTTGGGTGACTTTTTAACTGATGTCGTAAATTTCCAGTCTTGCGTCAGTCTTCATTCGTGTGAAGTGTGTGTAGTTCTTTATCACACCCAGTGATGGGCCTTGAGTCCTGGCTCATGATGTGAACATTGTTTGGTAGATGTTAGACACATCATGTCCAGCTTCTTTGTCAAAACAGTACAGATTGATTCTGCTTCATGATCTCCATGGCTTCAGATGTGTTTTCTCCTGGAAGCGTTGCTTTCTGTGGCCATGGTCATTATAGTTTTCCAACAAGTTTGATGTCTTATGTTTTTTCAGGGATGGGAATTCTTTCTTTGTTTTTAACCTGAAGTCCATTTTTTAAAAGTTACTTTTAGCTTAAAACAATATTTTAGTGAAAAAAATATCTGGCTAAAAAGGAAAAAAAAAGGTGAAAACGCTGATGGTCAGTTTTTCAAATGTTCTTGATACCAGAGAATAAGTACGCACTGTACTGTATATATATCTATATCTATATATCAAATATCTATATATATATATCTTATATATATATATAAGATAGATCTGTATTAGTAATCACTGAGTTCACTCTAATCCAAGAAATATGATAGACAGAAGTAATTTGATTGTTATAAGATCTGTAAAATCAGTGTGTGTTTGCATGTGTGAATGGATTGACTGTGTGTACTGTTAATTGAGAATGATTCACATTCTCCTTAAATGAGATTTGAAAATAAGGTTTTTCAGCTGTGTCCAAACCCTTCATGATAAGCTAGATAATGAAGAAATTTGTTTTTTATCTTATTACAAGATTGTGTGATGAAAAGGAAAACGGTTAAGAAAATCATTGCGTACAATCCTGGTCTTGTCGCAGAGAAGGATGAGCAGCCAGTGTTGTGCCAAGTTTTTGGTTGTGTTGAGAATGTGTGGAATGTGAATTTGGGGCTGTGAACTGTTAAGTTAGGTCTGACTGTGTGTGCCGCTGATGTCCTGACTTTGAGTGTTGCTGTGTCCTGACTGTGTGTACCACTAAATGTCCTGACTCTGTGTGTGTGTGTGTGTGTGTGTGTGTGTGTGTGTGTGTGTGTGTGTGTGTGTGTGTGTGTGTGAGACTGATGTCCTGACTTGGTTTACCACTGATGTCCTGACTTTGTGTGTACCCACTGATGTCCTGACTTTGTGTGTGTGTACCACTGATGTCCTGACTTTGAGTGCCACTGATGTCCTGACTTTGTGTGTGTGTACCACTGATGTCCTGACTTTGAGTGCCACTGATGTCCTGACTTTGTGTGGTGTACCACTGAGTCCTGACTTAGAGTGCCACTGATGTCCTGACTTTGTGTGTGTGTACCACTGATGTCCTGACTTTGTGTGTGTGTACCACTGATGTCCTGACTTTGTGTGTGTGTACCACTGATGTCCTGACTTTGTGTGTGTGTACCACTGATGTCCTGACTTTGTGTGTCTGTACCACTGATGTCCTGACTTTGTGTGTGTCTGTACCACTGATGTCCTGACTTGTGTGTGTGTACCACTGATGTCCTGACTTTGTGTGTGTGTACCACTGATGTCCTGACTTTGTGTGTGTGTACCACTGATGTCCTGACTTTGTGTGTGTGTACCACTGATGTCCTGACTTGTGTGTGTGTACCACTGATGTCCTGACTTTGAGTGCACTGATATCCTGACTTCATGTACCATTGGTGTCCTCACTTTTGTGTGTGTGTGTGTGTGTGTGTGTGTGTGGTGGTGTTGTGTGCACCACTGATGTCCTAACTTTGTGTGTACCTCTGATGTCCTGACTTTGAGTGCCATTGATGTCCTGACTTCGTGTGCCACTGATGTCCTGACTTCGTGTACCATTAATGTCCTGACTTTGTGTGTGTGTACCACTTACATCCTGACTTTGAGTGCCATTGATGTCCTGACTTCGTGTACCACTGATGTTCTGACTTCGTGTACCATTAATGTCCTGACTTTGTGTGTGTGTACCACTTATATCCTGACTTTGAGTGCCATTGATGTCCTGACTTCGTGTACCACTGATATCCTGACTTCGTGTGTACTGTTGATGTCCTGACATTGTGTGTACCATTGATGTCATGACTTTGTGTACCATTGATGTCCTGACTTCGTGTACCACTGATGTCCTGACTTCGTGTACCATTAATGTCCTGACTTTGTGTGTGTGTACCACTTACATCCTGACTTTGAGTGCCATTGACATTCAGTGTAAAAAACCTATGTGCGTTGTCTCACCACTGGGGCAAAGCATTCCACTGTTTCTCACAGTGACCATAGAACCTCTGTGTAGAGAGTTGTGTGTGGTGTGGGCACAGCGTTCAAAATGGACGCATAAATAATATAATGTGTGGTGCTGATGCGAAAAGAACAGTTGATCTGGATTTGTTTTGGTGACATTGTTCTGATGTAAATATTTGATTTTTGTGCTGGTATTTTGGTGCCAAAGTTTATTTGGAGGGTTACTGGCCAGATTTCGTGTTTGTCAAAAAAAAAATCAAGAAGAAGATGCATCGTTTTTGGTTGGAAACCCTCGATTTATAAACGTTAGATTTGGCACAGGTATTGTGTTTAGTTCTTGTGGTGTTTTGGTTAACCTTTTGACTTCTGTCCACCAGCATCATGCATTGTCACCCATGCTAGCAAAGCAAAAACCTAACCCTTTTATGCCCTCACCCCATCCACCAGCTTCCTGCAGGAAGATGGGGGTGAGGTAGTCAAAGGATCAAGATTGGTACAGGAATCATACAACACTATTTATAACAGTGGGTGTGTGGTTATAATGGAATCTTCGCTGGGTTTAATCAGACCTATGGAATTACAAGTAAAATCGTTCGTTTCAGTCATTGCTGTTAGCTAGATCCTTCATCTGATCTTCAGTATTGTTGTGTGTTTGGTTGCTGAGTGGTTTATATTTCTGTTTGTGTGTGTGTGTGTTGTTGTTGTTACAATGCAAGCTGCCAGCTCAGTGTAACAACATACAAGGGTCAAACCAAATGTTTTAACCCTTTGACTCCTGCACCCTGTCCACCAGCATCCTGCATTGTCAACCATACTAGCAAAGCAAAACAACCTTTTGACTCTCTCACCCTATCCATCGCCTTCCTGCAGGAAGCTGGTGGGTAGGGTGAGGGAGTCAAAAGGTTAAGTTTTTGTAGTTGGTGGACAGAGTGCGGGAGTCAAAGGGTTAACAACAAAGCAAAATGTCCAATCATGTCATGGACCAAGAATGTCAAAAAACCAATCAGAATGCCTCAATAACAAACCAAATGTCTTGCCAACAGTATAACCAGGTAACAGCAGGGTGCCATGGCTCTGAACACTTTATTTGCATCAGTATTTGGAATCTTGCAAACTTGTCAACTTTTTAAATGTGAATCTGCATAGTAACGCTGTTCTGCTTACTTTGCTGTTTTTATTTTTATTTTCGGTGCTTGTTTGTATATACTTTATCTTTTGCGGGAATGGGTGTCATGTTCAAATGTTCATGTTGTTTCCCTTTGAAGGAAATGTTTTTATGTCCATGAATCTTTTGCATTATCGTCATGTTGTGACTGCTTGTAGACCAGTTCGGAACTTTTACTAAAGTTTGAACATTGTGGTTTTGTTTTTTAAGTTATTTGAAATATGAACAATGGGGTTTTATTCAAAGAATGAATGTTGTAGTTTTATTTGAAACATGAACATTATGTTTTCTTTTCTTCCTTTTCCTTCTTGAATATGAACATTATGAGTTTTATTTGAATTATGAGCATTATAGTTTTATTTGAAATGTGAACATTGTACTTTTAAGTATGAATATTTCTTTTGAAACATGGACGTTGTGGTTTTATTCAGAGCTTACGGACACAAAACTATTGAAAGGTTGTCCTGTGTAAAAGTTTGTCATCCAGTCGTTGATTTATGTGATTGGAGGACTGCTTCACACCAATATTGATGTTTGTGATGGAGGACAACTTTTACACCAATATCACTCACCCCCCTTCTGTTTTTGTTCTTTTCCCTCCTGAGTTGAATTTGCTGATTGGAAAAATGTAATCATGTGGGAAATGCTTGATGTCGCTGAATGTATTTATCATGTATTATTTAAAAACCAGTTGTGCATGAGGAGCTGATTGCGGAGGTGGGCCGGATGCTGATTGTGCCAGCATTTACTACAATTACGGGTCATTGTGCTTGGTGTGCATGGTTGTTACTGCTGATGGGGCAGTTGTGGGGTGTATCGCTGAAAATCCATATACCTGGCAATGGAATTACGAGAGTAACATGTATTTCATATGAACTACGAATGTCAGCACAGCAGTTTGTTTGTCTGTTTTATCATGCTTTTTTCTGTTCTGGTGTTTTCGAAAGAAGAAGGAACGGGTGCGATGGCTGATTTGGACATTGGAAGGTGCGAGTTCAAATCTGCCTGTGTCACAACTGGGGTGTAAAGAATGCTGGTGTCAAACCGTCCTTTGTGTGTATACACACACAGAATTTTAGAGATGCACACACAGTAAAGATCCTTGGGCCGTTTGGTGGCTTACGAAAACATGAAAACACCCAACTGTACATTCACCAAGGGCATGCATACTGTGTAAATATAATATTTGCACAATTTGGGTGAAGTAATTGTCTTAAAAGCATTTGAGAAAATGCTGGTTGGAACAGAAAAAAAAGAGAAAAAAAAGCAGGAGTGAATTATGCTACTGTTTTTTTTGTAGCGGCTGTTTAGCATTGCTTCCTTATTCTTTTTTATGCTCAGTCGAGGTCAGATAGAAAATGATGCTTTTACTAAAACTTACTTCTAGAAACATCTGATTGTTGACTTTTAAAGACAGTATGTGTAAAAATGGTTATACCGCTTCAAACTTTCAGCTGAACAGCTTAGAGCTACCAGATTGGTGTGTTTGGATCTATCCCAAATGACATTGATTTCTTTTTGATTAGTTTGGTTCTATACAATACAATTTCTAACCTCCATGGGGATGTGAGAGATTCTTTCAGTATAAGCATTGTCCCCTCTTTTGGAAATTCTGTGCTAGAAATTTCCTTTATCTGTCTTCTTTTGTTTTGCTTTGCTCCTTTGCTTTCTGTCACCTCTTCCTGATATTTTCTGCATTGCTGGGCCATTCACTTTATTTTTTCCATAAAGCCATAGATACTTCTTGTCTGTCACAATTGATAATTGGGTATATATATATATTTTATTGCATTTTAGCTCTAAGGCAATCAGAACTGCTTAGTGGCAAATTTAAGTACTAAAGGTCAGATTGTATGTGTGTTTTTATGTACTTATTTTTATGCGTTTGTATTGAGGCTTGTTTTTTTTATCCCCATGGTGATAAATGTGACAGAATGGCCAATGCCAGGAACATATCGTTAGGTCATTTGCTTGAATGCAGTGGTACGTGTACTTAATTTTTTTCCAGGATTTCTGTTTTTTAAGGTGGTCGATGTGTTTTGAAGTGTGCGTTTTGTTCGAGATGGTTATAGCCCCTATATACCTGTGAGCAATTGGCTGGGCTTTTAACAGTAATGAAAAATAATAATACTATTAATAATAATAATGATAAAAATATAATGATAATAGTAATAATGGAAATAATAAAATTTTTTGTGCTTAAAGCTATGGTGTGCCATCGATTCTTTCAGTTTCTTATAACCTATGACGTGATGATGCACTACAGCAATATCTCTGTTAGATGTCATGTCAGCGGATGTAGACATCCAGATTTGTTCAGGACTGAAAGTTGGTGGTTGTCTTAGATCATTTGTTTTTGCCCTAAGGATTACCACCTTCTTCTGGTGGTGGTGGGGGGACATGTGTGTCTGTGAACGCCTAGAGCTATACTGATGGTAGCTTCGGCTCTGGTTTGGCCTCACAGTACCCTTTGACTCCCACACCCTGTCCACCACCATTCTGCATTGCCAACCATATTAGCAAAGCAAAAACTTAACCCTCAGAGTCCTTCATCTTATCCACCAGGAAGCTGGTGGATAAGATGAAGGACTCAAGAGGGTTACGTTTTTGCAGTTGGTGGTTAGGATGTGTGAATCAAAGGGTTAAGATTTAAGAGGTAGAGGCCTGACTAAGCGCAATCCCTAGTTCTCCACGTTAAGGGTTGGGCATGTGGTGAACATGCCCAGTCCTTGAAAAAAGTCCATGTTAGGGAAAGAGCAGCAGAAGACACCCTCAATTGCCTGCTGATACAAAAAGATAAAGACTATCCCACAACACTGAGGTCATAGGGGAATGAGGTGGTAGAGAGATGATGAGGGTGTTGCCCATCTCCTCACCCTCACTTGCGTACTATTGTGAAGAAAGATACCCTTTTACAGATAGGTGGACTTGGGAGGCTGCACACATTTATACAGTTCCACAGGTGTGATTCACACTTGTGCAAATTAACGCAGGTGAACTGGAAGGTGAGCGCTATTACTCAGGGCTGAAACAAATGGCATAATGGGCAGAAAGTAAGAAAATCAGTTTTGTTCGTATCGTTGCTGTGTGAAGACACAGATAGGGCTGTGTTGCTTCTTGTACCGTGTAGCTGCTATTGCCATGCTGTTGCTGCGTGTATGGGTGTTCAGCGTGTGAGTTTTATACTATATTTTGTGTAACTGGAGAAAAAAAAGTAGGGAGTTGGCGGAGTGCATTATTTATGTGAGATTGTTTGCTCAGACTGCTTGATACTGAAATAAAATGGTGTGTTTAAACGCCCATGTTGTGTATGTGTGTGTGTGTGTGTGTGTGTGTGTGTGTGTGTGTTTTACAAGACCGTGATGTCTGGCTTGCCACTATGAGTGCTGTGTCTAGAGTAGTAATCCTCAACACATGCTTTGTTTGTTGTTGTGAGATCTGGATGCCTACTGACAGCACGTACAGTGGCGGGAATAGTTTCACCAAAGACATCGCGCAAAGATTTGCAACATCATGTGGCAAGATGGGTGTCCAGACTTAACCCTTTGACCCCCGCACCCTATTCGCCAACTGCAACAACTTAACCCTTTGACTCCTTCACCTTGTCCACCAGCTTCTTGCAGGAAGCTAGTCAATAGGATGAGAGAGTCAAAAGGTTAAGGTTTTGTTTTGACAGCCTGGCAGACAATGCAGGATGGTGGAGACAAAGTGCAGGAGTCAAAGGGTTAAAGTTCTGAAGAACTGTGGATTGCCAAGTGTTGAGAGTCTATTCATCAAACTAGGAGTTGGCGGAGAGCATTATTTAGGTGAGATTGTTTGCTGAGACTGCTTGATACTGACATAAAATGGCGTGTTTAAACACCCATCTTGTGTGTATGTTTCACAAGACCATGACATCGGACTCTCGCCACAATGTACTCGCTTCATTGTACAGGTCACTTTGTCCATATGGAAGATGACTGTGCCCCAAAGATGCTTCTGTACCCAAGGATACATCATCATCATGTGCCCTGCCGCATGGCGTTGGCGATCATGGCCCTCCATATGTATCTCTCCCTTGTTGCCGCAAGCACGTCTTCCACCTCTCTGTCCTCAGCCATCCAAGGATACAGAGCAGGCAAAACCACTATGGCGATATGAGGATATTGTATAGGCCAGCCTCATCAGTTGTGGCATCCACGCCACCAACTGGGAAGACAAATGTTTGCAAAAGAGTAAGCTTGTGTAAGCAGCGCATGCAGAATACAGATAAGTATTTTTCCGGATCATTGCATTCAGGGAGGTTACCTTCATGCTCACCTTTTTTTTTTGGTCCCATTTTCTACGCCACCTTAATGGCCACAGAAGCTGGCACAGTTTTTACAATGTGGTGATGATGATGATGATGAGGAGGAGAATAATTATGATGCTGTGGAGTTTCCATTTAGGATTAAGACTGTGACAGGGCTGTACACTACGGTTACTGTCATAATATAATCCTGGCGTCAACCAGGCCCGAGAGATACAGACACCTGTGGTGCTTGTCAGAAATTTGAGCAACACCCTCAATAATGCATCCGTGAAGTGGATTAGGCTCAACTGTGTTGGTCCCAGTCTTCCCAATGAACCCATAGCACGCCCAGCTCTGGGAAGGAGTCGGTTAGGGGCGAAAAATCCCATAATGAATTTTGAAGGGACTGATGGGGATTCGAATCCACAACCTTGCAGTCAGTAGTACGCTGCGCTAACCACTGCGCCACGACGACTCATTCAATACAGATAAATTTGACTAGAGCAGAACTGTGATATTCAACAGAACAGGCACCGACAGAAGCAGAGCCCAAGACTGCAGGGTTCCTTCTGTGCAGAGCATGGGGGAAAACTTATGCCTCGAAGATTGCTCTTGTATGTCACATCAAGACCCACTTCAGGCAACGAGGACCAGCATGCCTACTCATCAGTCAAGTCGATGGGAGAGTCAGTCCTGAGCGCTGTGGACGTGTGTGCGTAAGTCATCAGTAATCATGATTAACACACACAGACACACATGCACGCACACACACACATGCAAGCACACACACATACCGAGATACATACAAGCATGCACGCACACAGGCAAGCACACACACAAATACATTCAAGTGTGCACATACACACGCACGCACACGCTAGTATTGTACATGCAGTGCATCAAGCTTAGACATTACTGTGAGAATATACACACAGTGCATGACCGACTTTTGTTTCCATTTCTTCACAGGAAAAGCCTGTTTTTTTGTTTCCATTTCCTCACACACAGGAAAAGCCTGTTTTTTTGTTTCCATTTCCTCACACACAGGAAAAGCCTGTTTTTTTTGTTTCCATTTCCTCACACACAGGAAAAGCCTGTTTTTTTGTTTCCATTTCCTCACACACAGGAAAAGCCAGGCTTTTGTTTCCATTTCCTCGCACACAGAAGGGGGGGGGGGGGAGGGACGAAAAAAGAATAAGCACGCGTAGTTAATACAAGACAAGACTGGCCGCGGTCAAGCTTAAGATCACAAACAAACAAACATCAGGTACAAAAATTAGGAGAAAAAGACTGAAACTTTATAGGCTTTTGTTTCCATTTCCTCACACACAGGAAAAGCCTGGCTTTTGTTTCCATTTCCTCACACACAGGAAAAGCCTGGCTTTTGTTTCCATTTCCTCACACACAGGAAAAAACTCGCTTTTGTTTCCATTTTGTCACACACAGAAAAAGCCTGGCTTTTGTTTCCATTTCCTCGCACACAGGAAAAGCCTGGCTTTTGTTTCCGTTTCCCCCCCACACAGGAAAAGCCAGGATTTAGTTTCCATTTCCTCGCACACAGGAAAAACCTGGCTTTTGTTTCCATTTCCTCACACACAGGAAAAGCCTGGCGTTTGTTTCCATTTCCTCTCTCTCTCTCTCTCTCTCTCACACACACACAGAGGAAAAGCCTGGCTTTAGTTTCCATTGCATAAGTTTAATTGCTGCATAAACAATGGAATTGTTAACAACAGTATGGTTTACAATGTTGCTGCAAACAAACGCATTAAGTACTTTAATACGAAAGTTAAGAAGAAAAAGTTTTCCCATAACCCTGGGGTCGTTGGAGAGTGATGTGGTAGTGACTTTTCTTGGGTCCAGCATTTTGAGAGTGGGGGATATCCTCACTCTTCACCTTCGTACCTGTGCAAACTTGTGAAGCAAACTGGAAGGTGTGTTCTACATCTGCGCTAACCAACACATAGGTGACCAATATCAAAAGAGAACTATCAACAGATACACACTGTTCAGATTTCAATGGACACAATAGCAAAGTTGGCCAGAATGTTGCCAGGATGCCGGATTTCTAATCAAAATGTCTGTCTTAGATCACATGGTGAAAAAAAAAATTTGAAGATTTTTCTAATCTTCCAGTTGAATGTGTGTCAGTGCAAACCTGCAAGTGCCTGATTGCTCTGTGTATGTAATTACGCATGAGGACGATTAACTACCCGCGTTAAAGGATCTGAAGGCCATGTCAGTGTCTCAGTGGTGACTCATGGCATGAACCCAGTATGTAAGCCCACAAAGATAGACTACGCAGACTATGCAGCGTGCACAGTGTGACACAAGCTGAGTATGCGCACCACAAAGATGGACTACGCAGACTATGCAGCGTGCACAGTGTGACACAAGCTGTGTATGCGCACCACAAAGATGGACTACGCAGACTGTGCAGCGTGCACAGTGTGACACAAGCTGAGTATGCGCACCACAAAGATGGACTACGCAGACTATGCAGCGTGCACAGTGTGACACAAGCTGTGTATGCGCACCACAAAGATGGACTACGCAGACTGTGCAGCGTGCACAGTGTGACACAAGCTGAGTATGCGCACCACAAAGATGGACTACGCAGACTATGCAGCGTGCACAGTGTGACACAAGCTGTGTATGCGCACCACAAAGATGGACTACGCAGACTATGCAGCTTGCACAGTGTGACACAAGCTGAGTATGCGCACCACAAAGATAGACTACGCAGACTATGCAGCGTGCACAGTGTGACACAAGCTGTGTATGCGCACCACAAAGATGGACTACGCAGACTGTGCAGCGTGCACAGTGTGACACAAGCTGTGTATGCGCACCACAAAGATGGACTACGCAGACTATGCAGCGTGCACAGTGTGACACAAGCTGTGTATGCGCACCACAAAGATGGACTACGCAGACTGTGCAGCGTGCACAGTGTGACACAAGCTGTGTATGCGCACCACAAAGATGGACTACGCAGACTATGCAGCGTGCACAGTGTGACACAAGCTAAGTATGCGCACCACAAAGATGGACTACGCAGACTGTGCAGCGTGCACAGTGTGACACAAGCTGTGTATGCGCACCACAAAGATGGACTACGCAGACTGTGCAGCGTGCACAGTGTGACACAAGCTGTGTATGCGCACCACAAAGATGGACTACGCAGACTGTGCAGCGTGCACAGTGTGATAAACAATGGGCATGTAAGCTCTCAAGAAAAGCAAAACAACATTGCTCGGAACGAAAAAAAATAAAACAAAAACAAAACAAAACAAAAAATAACAAAATGGCCAGGTATCCATGGTAGGCCGACAAAGTGTCAAACCAGCGATCACAGCCCAGCAGTGAAATATCCTCAGACAACAGGAAAACATGATTATCGTAGAAACGTATCACAGATAGGTCAAAAGGTACAAGATATATTATAAATTGGTCATATCAACATTGTCATTTTTAAACATGTGCCCTCACAATTTTATATACACGTGCATAACCTTGAAAAAAGGAAAAACCAATAGACTTTAAGTACATGTAAGTTATAGACAACAATACTGTTCGTTTCTAACATGCGCCTTCACAACCTTATAATACACATGTGTCACCTTCATAATTAAACAATACTGGAAGAGTATACACGGTGAAACATATACAACATTCAACATCGATATTTGATTGACACTCCAAAAAAAAAAAATCCCCCCAAAAAACAAAGCAAAAACGAAAACAAAAAAGTGGGGGGGGGGGGGGGGGGAGGAGGGGAGTGAAAAGGTACAAAATCTACTTTGATATATAGTTTTGATCATGGAAAGTAGCTGGTATTTCCATTCACATACATACACGACCACACACAGGCCTAGTGACAAAGAAAATAAAGAAAAAATCTACTACAACAAAAAAGACAAAGCCAACCAATACAAGTACACATTAATATAGTACGAGAAGAGGTATTTAATCAACAAACCGAGATAGGCAGAAAAATGAAAAACCGGTTGGATAACCGATACCAACAAACAACATTACTGTCACGAAAGGGTTGTATGTTAACCCTTTGACTCCCGAACCCTGTCCACCAACAGCAAAAAACTTGACCAATTGATTCCCTCACTCTATCCTGCAGGAAGCTGGTGGATTGTGTGAGGGAATCAAAGCGCTAAGTTTTTGCTTTGCTGGCATGGTTGACAATGCCGGATGTTAGTGGACAGGGTTCGGGAGTCAAAGGTTAATTTGACATGTATTACCACCGGGTTAAACGCTACAGGCCACCCCTATACATACTCTCCTTCCTGTATTTTCTGCTATTCTTCTGATACTCAACCCTTTGTCTCCCGCACACTATCCACCAGCACTGCCAAAGATGCTAGCAAAGCAAAAACTTAACCATTTGATTCATTCCCTCACTTTATCCACCCGCTTCCTGCAGGAAGCTGGTGGATAGGGCGAGGGAGTCAAAAGGTTTAATTTGTTTTCAGTTGGTGGATAAGCTGCAGGAGTTCAAGGGGTTAAAGCACATCTTTTACGTGAATCCTTCTCTTTACATTAACTTTGTTCATACTGATCCTGTCCACATTACGGTTTAATGGATTCCTGTAGTATTTTGCATATAGATGTTATGGAGAGTGCGTGCATGATATTCATCATCATCATCATCAGGTGCCCTGCCGCATGGCGTTGGCGACCATGGACTTCCAACCATCTCTATCTCTCGTTGCCCCCAGCATCTCCCCCACCCTCTTCATCCCCAGCCACTCTGCAAGTCCGTCCAGCATTCTCTCCCTGGGTCTACCTGGTGCTCTCTTTCCCTCCAGCTTTCCCGTTGTGACCAGGTGCTCTAAATCCCCCTTCCTCATAAAATGGCCTATAAATGTTGCCTGTCTTTTCCTAATCTTCCTTATGAGTGATCTACTTGTGTCTGCATGATATTAGGGGATAAAAAACGTGTGTTTCATTTAATTATTTTTGTAATATAGAATTGCATGCGCCTACAGCACTGTGAGGCGCACTGTACATGTACAGTATTGTTGTAAAATTCAGTTCATCAATAGCTAAACAGGATGATCAAACTATATGGATGTTCTCTCGTCTCAAGCACGGCAAAACATACCTTTAAACACCAAAATCTACAAATACTGCCTCGTGATCAGCTGCTAGGTACACTGAGATGTTGGAACTCTATGAGATTTCGTAATAAGATGAACTTTAGCATCTTTGAGCTATTCTGATCCTGAATAAGGGTAATACCTGTTTCAACAACACCCTCACCTCGATTATCATTTTTTTTATTCACAATTTTTAAAAGGACAAATGGAGACGACGCCTTGCAAGACAGATTACACCAGAAACAATGTACAAAACAGTGGAATTATTGTTTTACCCCCTCAAAACATGAATTAATTTGTCTCACTTGCAATGCCAAAGTCAAAACTACTACAATTTTTATGTTGCTAGTCCTGTATGTTTGTGCTGACAAGTCCTTGCGATAAAAATCAGTTCACAGCCTCAGTCAGCCATTCTCGTTTATGAATTTGTGTTAAACGAATAAAACCATCTGATCAAATACTTCACGAAGTTCATCTCTTGTCGTGCAGTTATCTGTTCTAGTCAAAGCTAGTCCACAAAACACTCACACACACAGACACATGCAGACAGTCAAAGGCGACACATAATCTAAAGAAAATTACGTTTGCCAAACCATACATAAATCTGAATATAGTGAGTGCCAGCATTCAAACAAATACGAAGAAAAGAAAACCATAAATAGAATTGTATCCTGTATTTACGATAACAAAACAAGACAGGGGCAAATTTTCGGCCAACTGGCCTTTGTCAAAAGTACACAAAAGAAACAAAAATAAAACAAAACAAAGAAAGAAACAAACAAAACAAAACAAAAAAGAGAAAAAAAAAGAAATGTACAATACTTAGCACTTAGTCTACTAATTTTTGTGTGTGTGTATGCTAAGTGTTGTGAATTTATTCTTTTTTTTTGTCTTTTGTTTACGCTTGACAAATATCAGATAGCCGAAAATTTGTGCCTGTTTTGTTGTGTTATATTAAGTACACGTTCTGAGTCTATTTTTGTGTTTTTCTAAAACAAACAGGGACAGCACATTACATATTTTTGATGTGAAGGGACAGCATGTATATATATATCTGTGTGTATATACAAAACATGAACAAAAATATCACACTGTTATTGATCATACAAAACAGAGGAAGAAAACAATACTCTCTCATTTATGAACAAAGTTTTTACCTATCGTAATAATCTAGATCAAGCAACCAAGACATCAGTCTTTGAGTCAGATGACACGTTGATTTAACCCTTTGACTCCAGCCACGCTATCCATCAACAGCAAAAATTTAACCTTTGATTCCCTCACCCCATCCACCAGCTTTCAGTTTCAGTTTCAATTTCTCATGATGACCTCTCCGCGCTCGGAATGAATTCTATATGCACTAACGTCACAGGGGGCCGCACCAACAAGGACGGCGCCCATCCCCTCTCCCTCGCTTCAAATTCATATTCATATTCACACTTTTTTTAATCAAGACTTCAGAAAGGCAAGAAGGCTAATTGGTCTTCAACGGGTAGGGCCTGGGAAATCAACCTATCTCTCCAATGTTTTTTACCAAGGCAGCCGGACAGTGCCCTGCTCTTCACGATTTTCAACTTCCGTGGGATCTTTAGCGTGCACAGCCAGAAGGCACACGGGTCCGACAGGTTTTTCTTCCCCTTCCGAAGGACTAGACGTTCAGTTCGATTTTCCGATCAAACTGAGTACAAAAGTCAAGGCTCCTACGGGGAGCGAACCCTGGAACCTCGAGTTTAGTTAATGGCTGGCGAACGTCTGAACCATTCTGCCACTCTTCTCTTCACTGAACAATGAATAGACACTGGTAGCTATCTAACGTGGTCACAAAAATATCGAGTGCGTATAAAGTATAGTATAACTCAAAGTGCACTTTCACAGAAATCAGAAGCAGAACATTCTGTGATCTAAAATCTCTATGTCTATGGTGCAGACATGCAACAAAGTACCACCATCAGCGTACTGACAAACACAACATAATGCAAAAAAAAATACATACAGCAAGTCATTCACCCTTTGACTCCCGCGCCCTGTTGCCAACATCCTGCACTGTCAACCATACCAGCAAAGCAAAAACTGAACCTTTTGACTCCCTCGCCCTATCCACTGTAGGAAGCTGGTGGATACGGTGAGGGAATCAAAGGGTTCAGTTTTTGCAGTTGGTGGATAAGGTGCTGGAGTCAAAGCGTTAAACGACAAATGTTTGCAATGATAAACACAGCATAACACGGATGAAGAAACTCATAAACAGCGAGTCGTCAAACAATAAATGTACAGTAAATAAGACACAACCGGGATACAATTAGATCACAGAATGAACGAAAAAGAACAGCGGACTGAACACATCAATTTAAATACATGTACAACTAAATACACAAAATACTGAGAATGGGGTTTATCCCAGAAGAATTATCGGTGCGTAATGTTTGCATTTTTTTCTCAAGCTATACTATTATGTATGTATATATATATATATATATATATATATATATATATATATATATATATATATATATATATATATATATATATATATATGTATATATATATATATATGTATATATATACACACATTTTATATATATACATATATATATATGCACACACATATATATATACATATGTATATATGTATATCTGTGTATATATATATATATGTATGTGTATATATATAAACACACACATATATATATATTTTATATATATATATATATAATATATATATATATATATATATATATATATATATATATATACATAATATAATATATAATATATCAGACAGTTAAAAATCCTTGTGCAGAAAGTCATACTAGTATAACTAACTCTGTATCCTGTTCGCTTCACTTTAACCCTTTGACTCCTGCACCCTGTCCACCAGCATCCTGCAGGAAGCTGGTGGATAGGGTGAGGGAGTCAAAGGGTTCAGTTTTTGCAGTTGGTGGATAGGGTGCAGGATTCAAAGGATTGAGCAAAATGTCTCAGCAGTTTAACACAGTATCACCACCTGTTTGAGTCCTGAGATAAGTCTTCGAAGCTAACTGGGCTATAAACAAGTAAGACATATTCTGTAATGAATCCCACCACTAACCTCCAACAGCTTCACATGATGTTGATTCATTGTTAATACGAGGGCCCATCTTCATATGGTGTCCCTGGGATTCCAGAAGAGAAAAGCAGACTGTAGCAGGAACTACCTGTAATTCTCACGTTCTTACAAAGTAATTGATTCACTGTGAATACGAAGGCCCATCATCATATGTTGTCCCTGGGATTCCAGACTAGCAAACCGTAGCAGGAATTACCTGTAATTCTCACATTCTTACAAAGTAATTGATTCATTGTGAATACGAGGGCCCATCATCATATGGTGTCCCTGGAATTCCAGAAGAGAAAAGCAACCTGTAGCAGGAATTATCTTTTAATTCTCACATTCTTACAAAGTAACTGATTCATTCATTCATTGAGAATACAAGGACCCATCATTATATGTTGTCCCTAGGATTCCTGAAGAGAAAAGCAAACTGTAGCAGGAATTACCTGTAATTCTCATGTTCAAGCAAAGTCCTCTCCTCTATCACAGTACAAGCAACACATAGTCTGAGGATGGCAAAATTTGTATGATATACATGTATATTCTAGGTATGTACGGACACAGACAGACAGCATTCAGCAGCCATTTCGAACAATACGTAAAAATGGGCCTGTGTATCTATGACATCTTCAGTTTACTGTGACTTATTATCGATCATCGTGAACAACCATATGCTCGCCAGTTTTGATTTAAGTGTTCAGAATTCAAATGATTGTTAGCATTGTGCCTGTTCAACTAGGAAACCCTGATGATCACACTGGGTTTAACTATGACTTATTTTTTATTCAGTTTACAGAAACCAAATACTTGCGACAAAGAACTTGCCAATAATTTGATTTTAGAAATATAAAACTCAAGAGGCTGCCTGTATAAAGAACATCTCTCTTCTGTTGGAGAATTTCGACGATCAAGCTTAGGTCCAGTTTTGATTCATTATTAAACAAAAACCCTTCACAATGACTATCAGAATAAGCCGGAGCGGCGATTACTATTTGATTTTAGAATGGAAAAAAAAGCCATCATTTCTATCACATTAGGTCTGTTAATCACCGAATATCGACAACTTTATACAAAATTTGATTTTCAGGTTGAGAAATTGATTGCCTCAAAGAGATCACATCTGTTCAAGCTCTGAACAATAAATAAACATTTTATATACAAATGAAAATAACGCAATTGTTTGTAATATCTGTTAATCTCTAAAGATACACTCTTCGAACAATACATGTAGACAAACACTTTACATGCATAAAAAGGTCAACATTACAATTAACAAAGACTACAACTTGCTTTACCAAAATTCTCACCTAGGTAACCAACACCGTCGCTTAGGTGACCAACACTGTCGCCTAGGTAACCAACATTCTCACCTAGGTAACCAATATCGTTGTCTAGACAACCAAGCATTGTCGCCTAGGTAACCAACAGTCGCCTAGGTAACCAGCACTGCCAAGGTAACCAACACTGTCACCTAGACATCCAACATCGTCACCTAGGCAACCAACACTGTCACCTATGTAAACCTTGGGGGGAAATCCCATCGCAGAACAGAACAAAGATTGTAGCTCTCAGACAAACTCCATATGCGCTCCACCATATCTACCAGCAATTGTCTTGCAGACTCACAGAACATGCGCAAAACACTGTTATGCGCAAGCAAGGTCTTGAAACGGGATTGGAGATGGGGGATGGGGGTGGGGTAGAAGGGATCTATGAAACACAAAGCTGACACCACCAGAATGATGGAAACATTAAGATAGGCAGCAAACAGACCAGACTTTAGTGTTGCGGGCTGGGATTGAACTCGAGATATCAGATCCAGGGTCCACGGCTCTACGAAACCAGCAGACTGTCCCAACAGATTTTACATATTATTAAAACGTCCAGAGAACGCGCTGTTCCATGTGACCTTGATCTAGGGGCTTTACCTTCCAAAAGTATGATTTTGTGAGCCCCGACCAGTTCACACAGCACTTTGACCAAAATTTGGTAAAGATCCATGCACAAAAAACTGAGAAAATCTGGTTTAAACATTTTTGTCAAAGACAGCGAGAGAGAGAGAGAGAGAGAGAGAGAGAGAGAGGAGAGAGAGAGAGAGAGAGAGAGAGAGAGAGAGAGAGAGAGAGAGAGAGAGAGAGAGAGAGAGAGAGAGAGAGAGATATAAAAGAGTTTCTTTTTTTTTTAAAGAGAAATTTGAGAAGAAGAAAAAAAAGGACGACCAGGAAATATTCAGCGACAAGACCTTTAGGTAGATATGAGGAAGACAGGTATCATGTGGAAGGAGCTAGAGAAAACTATCCAGATGTGGAACAGTCACAGATTTGTCATTAATCGCTTTGTCTTCCAGGTTCCAGGGGGAATCAGGGGGTAAACATTTAACTGAAACTAACGTTAAAGGGAAAACTGATTTTTGCGTAATTCAAAAAAAGTGTGACTGCCCGCGTTCAAGCAAACAGAAACCAGAAAAAGCACCAAAGAAGAATAGAACGCGTATTTAATACAAGACAAGACAGGCGCAAATTTTCTGCCAACTGGCCTTTGTCAAGCGTAATATTACAAACAAACAAACAAACACCAGATACAAAAATTATGAGAAAAAGACTGAAGCTTCCCTGATGCTGTGTCCAATGTGAGAAAAGGAATAAACTGACTTCCCATTTCAAAACCTTAGTCAGTTTATTCCTTTTCTCACATTGGACATAGCATCAGGAAAGTTTCAGTCTTTTTTCTCATAATTTTTGTGTCTGGTGTTTGTTTGTTTGTAATCTTACGCTTGACAAAGCCAGTTGGCAGAAAATTTGCGCCTGTCTTGTCTTGTTGTATTAAATACGCGTTCGTATTCTTCTTTCGTGTTTTTTTCTGGTTCCTGATTTTTGCATAGCCTTCAGCCCCACTTTCAAATACTCCAGACATATAATTACCCGTCACTCTTCTTTATCCTACCATCAGCGAAAAAAAAAAAAAAAGAAGAAAAGTTCGGGGCTGGCTGATTCTTTGACACACCCATGGACTCAAGATCTGATATCTCGAGTTCAATCCAAGCCCACAATTAAAAACTGACCCGTTCACTGCCCCTTTATTTTGATGTTTTCATTATTCTGGTGGTGTCAGCTTAGTGTTTCACAAATCCTTTCTTCCCCCCCCCCCTTCCCATTCAAGACCTTTCCAGCGCATAGGGTTTATAGGCCATTTTATGAGAAAGGGGAATTAGAGCACCTGGTCACAATAGGAAAGCTGGAGGGAAAGAGTAGACTCCAGGAATATGACGACTTGCAGGACAGACAAACAGATTGTTGGACGGAACGTTGCCAGGCCGCATGGCAGAGACATGATAGAGGTTTGCAAGGGTAGTTTTGCTTGCGGGACAAGGAATAGATGCGTATCGGAAGCCCAAGTGTCAGCCAACAGCCCCTCGCAAGACGACTATGATATACATTTCAACTACGTGTCATCATAGTATATTCGTGAGCTGTATGTGAATTGTCCAAGTGATGAACCCCCGTGGCGAAACATCCACTTACAGCTTCCAGCTGGTCCCTAACAGCTCCAAAGATTCGCTATAATACTTAATTGGACGGTGTCCATCATTATCTCTTGAGTAACCGCCTCCCATCTCGTGAACAGTCCTGTCCAACATGATACTCTAACCAACATCCTCCAACTTGGGTCAGAGTCTGGTCCCCTTATACAGAAGGAGACACGAGTGGTGCTTTCAACAGATTTTACTATTCGGCGCAG
The DNA here is from genome assembly GCA_030674185.1 of Monoplex corrugatus. NCBI lineage: Eukaryota > Metazoa > Mollusca > Gastropoda > Littorinimorpha > Ranellidae > Monoplex > Monoplex corrugatus. The sequence goes on along the minus strand of JAPXFY010000023.1, from coordinate 29,830,323 downwards.
TGGCTCCCTCTCATCTCTGAGGACTCGCTCCCATCTTACAGTTCTGCACAACAATAATAAACACGCTATGACTGAGCTTTAGAGAATATTACCACACCTAAGCAAATGGCACAACATGAACAACTGATTGTTGAAATCTGGAAAGTCATTTACAGAAATCATATGTACATAATATCCACCATTGCCAACTAAACGCGTCTACCAATGTCTATCAACTGACACCAAGAAGAGAACCAATACCGTCGTACGAATGCCAAGCCACGACAATCAACAAGCAAAGTCAGAACAAGATTGAGGCAGATGAAAATGGTTTCTAAGAAGAAAGTTTAGAGTTCCATGGACAACAAAGAAAACAAACGAGTCAGTCTTGAAAGAAGCAAACACAAAAGGAACATTCATAATGAAAAAAAGATTAGGTAAAGACAAACAGCATTTATAGGACATTTTATTAGGCAAGAGAAATTGGGAGCACCTAGTCGCTACAGGAAACCTGAAGTGAAAAAGAGCACCAGGTTAGACCCAGGCAGAAATATTAGACAGTTTGGTAGGGTGGTTGGGGACAAGAGGAGTAAGAGATATACTTGCAGCGACAAAAGACAGATTCGTATGGCAGGATATAATCGCCAACGCCATGCGGCAAGGCACATGATGATAATGATGATCGTTAACAGATATACACAATAAGGAATATGGCGCAATTAATATACATAGAAAATTTGGAAGTCACTTTGTCTGTCAATGTATAAAGAAATTTATGAGCATAGCATTATTAATGTGTACAGAAATTTATGAATATCGCGCTGTCAACATATACAGAGTATAGCACTATTACGTAAAAAAAAATATGAGTGTCATATCGCTAACATACACATAGATTATGACCATATAACTGTTTGCATATGTAATATTATGAGCATCGTACTGCTAAACATATAGAAACTTATGAATATCACACTGTTAACATATACTAAAAACTATGCTAATCACATTGATAGCATATACGTAAATTATATGCATCACATTGTAAACATATATTGACAATGATGAGCATAGCATATCAACAAATACAGAAAAATGCGATTCAGAAAAATGTGAGTATCACATTGTAAATATACAGAAAATTATCATTATTTGTCATGTCCAATAATTTGCATGCGTATACACACGCAGGTCTAAACATAAGTAATTATGTTGATCTGGGAGATCCGAAAGAATCTCCATCCTTTACCCACCAGACGAAAGTGTCTAGGTGGATCGAAACCAAGATCTTACGATTAAGAGAGAGAGAGAGAGGGGGACAGAGAGAGAGAGAGAGAGAGAGAGAGATAGAGAGAGAGAGAGAGAGAGAGAGAGAGAGAGAGATAGAGAGGGAGAGAGATAGAGAGGAGAGAGAAGAGAGAATAGATAGAGAGAGGGAGAGAGAGAGAGGAGAGAGAGAGACAGAACAGGAGATGAGAGAGCGATAGATAGAGATAGATAGATAGAGAGAGAGACAGAGAGAGAGACAGGACAGACAAACAGACAATCAGACAGAAACAGCGAAAAAGAACGAGAGAGAGAAAAAGAAGACAAAGGGCGAGACTGATGATGCTGACCTTACTACACGAGTAATCGGAATGCTGTAGACGATTGAGAAAGAAAAAAGAAAGGAAGGAAGAAAGAAAAGAATCAAACCAACAAAGAAACCAACCCACAAACAAAGAAACCAACCTACAGACAAAGAAAACAAAGACACACACCAACAAACAAACGAATACTATACCACAGACCTCACAGTACTCATAAGAACGGCGTAGTCTGAGATGAATGTTACGGAATTCCTCGTCACTGAACACGTAACGTGCCACTTCACCCGGCATCGGCTGTCACATACAGACAGCAATGTTATTATTATTATTGTTGTTGTTATTGCTATTATCATCATCATCATCAAGATCACCATCATCATCATTCCTATTAATAAAGTCGATATCATCGTCGTCATCGTCGTCGTCATCGTCATCATCCCCATCTTCCTCCTCCTCCTCATTCCTATTAATAACCTCGATATCATCGTCATCATCGTCGTCGTCGTTGTCGTCGTCATCATCACATCTTCCTCCTCCTCACTATTATCGTTATTATGATTCTTTAATATTACTTTTCTTCTTCTTCTTATTGTTACTGTCATGATTGTTTTTGTTATTGTTGTTGCTGTTCTTGTTATTGTTATCATTGCTGCTATTATCATAACCATTATTGTCATTCTTTTTCTTCCTCTTCTTTTCATGATGATGGATGATGATGATGATGATGACGACGACATCATTATATTATCATCATCATCACCTCCACCGCCATCACTATCATCACGATTATCGTTATCATCATTATCATTATTACTTTCATGATGATGAGACAATGACGACGACGACGATGATAACAATGATGATGACGACAACGACGATCATTATCATCACCATTATCGTCATCATCACTATCATTATTATCATCAAAGATGAAGATTGTGCAACGACGTAGTTGAATGTGGTCAGCTCTGATAACAGCTTCCGCCATTGATTTCACATTTGAATCTTCTCCATCACATGGCAGGCACCATGGGTGTCAGTGAATATGGAATTCATTCCAAGAGCAGAGACGTCATCTTGACGAACTAAAACTGAAACTGAAATTGATGAATCCCTCTTGAATAAACTCCAAACTTCAGTGTCTGTGGTGCTGGAGTTTTTAACTTCAGAGTTTGTTCAAGAGGGATTCATGGCATTCGAATTAATCCATATGCGCTCCACCAGAATCTGCCAGCGATTACCTAGCAGACTCCCTGAGCCTGCGCAAAGCCCTATATGCACTGGCAAAGTCTTGAACTGAGAAGTGGAAAGGGGAAGGGTGGTGGGTGGAAGACATATGAAACACTAAAGCTGACACCACAAGAATGATGGATACATGATTCCCGCACCCTATCTACCAACTGCAAAAACTGAACCCTTTGACTCCCTCACCCTATCCACCAGCTTCCTGCAGAAAGCTGGTGGACAGGGTGAGGGAGTAAAAGGGTTAGGTTTTTGCTTTGCTTGCATGGGTGACAATGCTGGATGCTGGTGAACAGGTTGCGGGACTTAAAGGGTTAGGTTTTTGCTTTGCTAGCATGGGTGACAATGCAGGATGCTGGTGGACAGGGTGCGGGAGTAGAAAGGTCAGGTTTTTGCTTTGCTAGCATGGGTGACAATGCAGAATGCTGGTGGACAGGATGCGGGAGTAGAAAGGTCAGGTTTTTGCTTTGCTAGCGTGGGTGATAATGCAGGATGCTGGTGGACAGGGTGCGGGAGTCAAAGGGTTAAGTTTCAGTTTTGCTAGCATGGTGACAAATGCAGGATGCTGGTGAACAGGCTGCGGGAATCAAAGGGTTAAGTTTTTGCTTTGCTAGCATGGGTGACAAATGCAGGTAGCTGGTGAACATGATGAGGGAGTCAAAGTGTTAAGTTTTTTGCTTTGCTAGCATGGGTCACTAATGCAGGATGCTGGTGAACAGGGTGCGGGAAACAAAGAGTTAGGTTTTTGCTTTGCTAGCATGGGTCACAAATGCAGGATGCTGGTGAACAGGGTGCGGGAAACAAAGAGTTAGGTTTTTGCTTTGCTAGCATGGGTGACAATGCAGGATGCTGGTGAACAGGGTGCGGGAAACAAAGAGTTAGGTTTTTGCTTTGCTAGCATGGGTGACAATGCAGGATGCTGGTGAACAGGGTACAGGAAACAAAGAGTTAGGTTTTTGCTTTGCTAGCATGGGTGACAATGCAGGATGCTGGTGAACAGGGCGAGGGAGTCAAAGGGTTAAGTTTTTGCTTTGCTAGCTTGGGTCACAAATGCAGGATGCTGGTGGACAGGGTGCGGGGAGTCAAAGGATTAAGTTTTTTGCTTTGCTAGCTTGGGTCACAAATGCAGGATGCTGGTGGACAGGGTGCGGGGAGTCAAAGGGTTAATTTTTTTGCTTTGCTAGCATGGGTGACAATGCAGGATGCTGGTGAACAGGTTGCGGGATTTAAAGGGTTAGGTTTTTGCTTTGCTAGCATGGGTGACAATGCAGGATGCTGGTGGACAGGGTGTGGGAGTCAAAGGGTTAAGGTTTTTGCTTTGCTAGCATAGGTGACAATGCAGGACACTGGTGGACAGGGTGCTGGAGTCAAAGGGTTAAGTTTTTGTTTTGCTAGCATGGATGACAATGCAGGATGCTGGTGAACAGGTTGCGGGACTCAAAGGGTTAATTTTTTTGCTTTGTAGCAAGGGCGACAATGAAGGATGCTGGTGGACAGGCTGCGGGGAGTCAAAGGGTCAAAGTTTTGCTTAGCTAGCACAGGTGACAATACAGGATGCTGGTGGACAGGTTGCGGGACTCAAAGGGTTAAGTTTTTTGCTTTGTAGCAAGGGCGACAATGAAGGATGCTGGTGGACAGGCTGCGGGGAGTCAAAGGGTCAAAGTTTTGCTTAGCTAGCACAGGTGACAATACAGGATGCTGGTGGACAGGCTGCGGGGAGTCAAAGGGTCAAAGTTTTGCTTAGCTAGCACAGGTGACAATACAGGATGCTGGTGAACAAGGTGCGGGGAGTCAAAGGGTCAAAGTTTTGCTTAGCTAGCACAGGTGACAATACAGGATGCTGGTGGACAGGCTGCGGGGAGTCAAAGGGTCAAAGTTTTGCTTAGCTAGCACAGGTGACAATACAGGATGCTGGTGAACAAGGTGCGGGGAGTCAAAGGGTCAAAGTTTTGCTTAGCTAGCACAGGTGACAATACAGGATGCTGGTGAACAAGGTGCGGGGAGTCAAAGGGTCAAAGTTTTGCTTAGCTAGCACAGGTGACAATACAGGATGCTGGTGAACAAGGTGCGGGGAGTCAAAGGGTCAAAGTTTTGCTTAGCTAGCACAGGTGACAATACAGGATGCTGGTGAACAAGGTGCGGGGAGTCAAAGGGTTAGGTTTTTTGCTTTGCTAGCATGGGTGATAAATGTAGGATGCTGGTGGACGGGGGTGAGGAAGTCAAAGGGTTAGGTTTTTGCTTTGTTAGCAAGGCGACAAATGCAGGATGCTGGTGGACAGGGTGCGGGGAGTCAAAGGGTTAAGATGGGTGGCAGACAGGCCAAACAAACTGTGGCATAAGGATGGAAAGCCTTACCATCATGGGAGCGTCCCTGGGAGTGGAAACACGACGCACCAGGAACAACATGATGGTAGACAGCACCTTCAGGTTTCTCTCTGCGGTGTCCGACAGGGCGTCTGTTGACAGTCCGTAGTCCACTGGCTTCATCAGCAGCTGTACACACACACACAAACGTATACACAGATATTCACACAGTATACACAAGCGCGCGCACACACACATGCACACACTCACATACATGCATAGATAGATAGAAAGAAAGATAGAATGATAAGATAGATAGATATATACATACATACATACGTACGTACGTACGTACATACATACATCGTACATACATACATACATACATACACACATACCGACACACATACATACATACATACATACATACGCACACATATATACAAATATGCATACCACACACGTACACACGCACACACCATCAATGTAAAGCATTTACTGTCGGGTTAACGGAAAAGTTGTACTGACCACACACACACTTGTACATACGTATACACATATATGCATAAACACACACACGTACACATACGTACGCACACATATGTACACATTACAAATGTACACACATACACACACAATTTCACACACATATTGCCTGCATTTGGGAAAACTAAAAGATTAAACACACACACACACGCACGTACGCACACACACACATATATATATATAATATTTATGTATGTGTCTGTATGTATGCATGTATGCATGAGTATGTATGTATGTATGTATGTATGTATGTATGTTATGTAAATATGTATGTATGTATGTATGTATGCATGTATGTATGTATGCATGTATGTATGTATGTATGTATGTATGTATGTATGTATGAATGTATGCATGTGTGTATGTTTATAATTATGTATGTATATTCCCATTGATAATGATGTGAAATTTGAGTGTTCTGAGTTCTGTTCTGTTCTGTTCACACACGCACGCACACACACACAAACACACACACACACACACACACACACAACACACACACACACCACGCACGCACACATACACGCACACGCATGCGGGACATCTTTCCCGCAGATTATCACTGTCCGAGAGAAAGTAAGTTTCACCGTTTCAAGCAAAACATATTTTTCAACTATAGGGGCCTGCACATTGAGTTAACTCGGTCAAACTCATCTTTTCCCTTGCAAATGAAATGTTTAATTCTCAAGGATGTTGACTGCGTTCCATAGGAGCAAGAAATTCTGGGGAGAGCTAGACAGCAGAAGGCCATCAGCGGAAAACCCCCCCTCAATCAAATGTTTCGGCCCTAAACTCCCCTTACACTCCAATAAACCAGGCCACACCAAGGTCAAGGACGCCCTTCTGCTATGGCTAATTTTCCCCCTCTTCGACAACCGCGCCTTCAATGTGGCCGGGCATCTCAAAACTGAAGTCACTCTTGAAACAGATGTTTAAATCGGAGCCAGAAAATCACGAAAAAAAAAAAACCAAACCCAAAACAAAAACAAAAACAAAAACAGAACGCGTATTTAATACAACCAGACAAGACAGGTGCAACTTTTAAGCCAACTGGCCTTTGTCAAGCGTAGACGTAAGATCACAAATGAACAAACACTAAATACAACAATTGGGAGAAAAAGAGTGAACCTTCCCTACTACTTTTTCCAGTGGGTGAGACGTTTAAACCACCGAGTTATCGGACTGAGATCAGCTGTACATAGGGCAATGTTCAGCTGTCTGAAGGTCACTTTTGTTCCTTTCCACCTGGAACTCTTGTCAACTTAACTGCTTCTGTCATTGCTTTTTTAGGGCTCTGATCCTTTCTTTCCCAGAAAGAGAAACATAAGATCACAAACAAACACCAGATACAAAAATTAGGAGAAAAAGACTGAAACTTCCCTGCTCTCCTAATTTTTGTATCTGGTGTTTGTTTGTGATCTTACGCTTGACAAAGGCCAGTTGGCCGAAAATTTGGGCCTGTCTTGTCTTGTTGTATTAAATACGCGATCTTGTTCTTTATTTTCGTGTTTTTACTGGTTCCTGTTTGCTTGAACGCTGACAGTCACACTTATTTTGGATTTGCCTTAGGCATGTCCGAAGTAGCTGAGAAAAACGACACTGAGATCAGCATCAGGTCGTTAAGGGTCATAACATAATTTCAGTCAAATTTTCACACTATAATTTGCTGTCACCATGTTTGATGTTTGTGTACTGATGTAGCACGAGCAGACAAGGCTTGACAGAAGAAGCGACAAAAAGGCCCGGGTTTGTTACCGTCATGGTACGGGAACGACAAGGGACTGAACTCGTACGACCACTTCGGAAAGGGACACAAAGTTATTTCCCATTAAACATTATCGTACGGACGAATGCGTGCCACCATACAACAGGGAAGTTTCGTTGTTTTTCTACCGTTTTAAAATTTTTTTTTCTATTTGATGTTTGATGATTGTTCTTTGTTGCTTGCGTTTACGCTTGATCAAAAACATGCGCATGTCTTGTATGGTTGTATTAAAAAAAAAGGCGTGTTTTGATTTTTGTTTTTCTGCTTACGGTCACAACTGTGATCAGACTCACGGACAGATAGATAGGTAAGGCATACAGACAGACAGACAGGTGAGACATACAGACAGTCAGACAGATAGACAAACAGACAGACAGACGTCTATACAGACAGACAGACAGTCAGACATACATACAGACAGACAGGTAAGATAACGCACCGTGGTGATCATACTCCTGGACAGACAGACAGACATACAGACATACAGACAGACAGACAGACAGGTAAGATAACGTACGTGATGATCAGACTCCTGGACATACATACATACATATATGCAGACAGACAGAAATACAGACAGACAAACACATAGACAGGTAATATAACGCACCGTGGTGATCAGACTCCTGGACAAAAACATGCCCACCAACAACAGGAACGCTTCATTGTCCCCCACACTGACCGTCCGTCCGTTGCTGTTGAACTGCAGGCGATCCTGTTACAACAATGAGCAGGCCTCAATAGCTTAGCTCAGCTGGTTGAGCATCGGATTCACATGCTAATGATAGTGGGTTCGAATCCCCTGGGCGCTACATTAATTTAACACTTTGACTCCCGCACCGTATCCTTCAACTGCAAAAACTTAACACTTTGACTCCCGCACCGTATCCTTCAACTGCAAAAACGTAACACTTTGACTCTCACACCGTGCCCACCAACTGCAAAACTTTAACACTTTGACTCTCACACCATACCCACCAACTGCAAAAATTTAACACTTTGACTCCCACACCATATCCACCGACTGCAAAAACTAAACACGTTGGCTTTCTGCATCTTTGGTGGGCCATGCATGCCGGGTGTTTTCGAATTCCCCTAAACCAGCCTCTGACAGGACTTACGGGATCTTTAACGTACATATTTGATATTCTGCATGCGTACGCACATAAAGGGGGATTCGGCACTGGCAGGTTTGCACACATATTGACCTAGGAGATCGGAAAAAAATCCACTCTTTACCCTTCAAGCAGAGGTAGTTAGACGAATCGAACCCAGGACCTTTTTATTGGAAGTGCTACGTTTACCCCCTTGACCACTGCGCCTGTCAAATCAACTGAGTGCGCGAGTGAAGGAAACAAGCAAGGAAAGGAGACATTCTTTTTTATTTATTTATTTATTTTATAACCCTGCTTCAACAAAAACGAAGAACATCTGACTCAACACGTGTGAATAAAGAGAACAGAAGTGTCTGCGTTTTTAATGTTCTTTTTATCTTCACAGCCTCAGTACATTTTACACACCAAAAAATAACCAACCAACCAACCAACTTACTAACCAATCAACCAACTAACCAACCAAGAAATTAACCAAACAACCAACCTACGAACCAACCAACTTATCAACCACCCAACCAACCAACTATACTAGTAACCGACCAACCAGCCGATTAAGCAACCGCTCAACAACCAACGGAGTCCGCAGTGCACATCTTGTGATCTTGTGTATTCCTTTGGCAAAGACAATTTTCATTAAGATTAACATAAGTAGTCTATGTATGAACAAAGTACATGTATATTTATAAAAGAGTTATATGCAATGTTTAATTATAGTTCAATCGTTTGGTTATTTCAACATTTGTCCACCCATAGTTAATATTGCATGAAAGAAGGAAGTAGATAATCAGTATCTTATATTTATTTTACTCGCGGATTACAAGACGCGGACACAGCAGAAAAAAAGAAGCGAAAAACTAGAAGAGAAGAGAAGACAAGGGAAGTGAAGAGAAGAGAAGAGAAGAAAAGAAAAGAAAAGAGAAGAGAAGAGAAGAGAAAAGAAGAGAAGACAAGAGAAGGGAAGAGAAGAGAAGAAAAGAAAAGAACAGAAAAGAAGACAAGAGAAGGGAAGAGAAGAGAAGAGAAGACAAGAGAAGGGAAGAGAAGGGAACAGAAGAGAAGAGAAGAGAAGGAAGGGAAGGAACTCATACCAGTTCGATCTGCCAAAAGTATCCATCAGGAAATCGTTTGCCGTTCTTGATCAACTCAAACACTGCTGCCTTCTTGTGTGTGCCCAATACACCTGTCTTGGGCTGCACAGGTAAAGTACAAAAAAGACAAAAAGTCAGGTCAGATCAGGTCAGGTCAGGTAAGGTAACAGAAAAAAAAACCCACACACACAAAAATGAATAAGAACGCATATTTAATACAAGACAGGTGCAAATGTTTGGCCAACTGGCCTTTGTCAAGCGTAAGATCACAAACACACACCAGGTACAAAAATTAGGAGAAAGAGACTGAAACTTCCCTGCTGCTCCAACCAGTGTGAAAAAAAGGTAAGGTAAGGTAATCCCAAACAAGTATGACTATCCGCGCTCAAACAAACAGGAACCAGAAAAAAAAAAGCGAAAAAAGAATCAGAACGCGTATTTAAAACAACCAGACAAGACAGTCGCAAATTTTCGGCCAAGTGGCCTTTGTCAAACATAAGATCACAAACAAACAAACACCAAAGATTAGGAGAAAAATACTGAACTTCCCTGCTGCTTCGTCTAGTGTGAGAAAAGGCAGGAAAGGTCACGTCAGGTCAGGTCAAGTAAGAGGTTAAATCAGGTAAGTTAATAAGAGATCAGATGAGTACATATCAAGTTAGATATGCTCTGCCTAGATTAACCCTTTGACTCCCGCATCCTATCCACCAAGCGCAAAAACTTAACCCTTTGATTCCCTCACTTTTTCCACCAGCTTCCTGCAAGAAGCTGGTGGAAAGGGTGTGGGAATCAAAGGGTTAAGTTTTTGCTTTGCTAGCATGGTTGGCAATACCGGATGCTGGTGGACAGGATGCAGGAGTCAAAGGGTTTGAAATAAACGGGGGGAAAATGTTGTTAGAGACTATGTGGATTGGTCAGGTGCTTCACTTAAAAGTACGAGAGACAAAAGCACACACATGCACAGCAAACACATGTCATCTCCCTTGAAGTACAGGAGGAGGAGGAGGAGAAGGAAGAAGAAGAAGAAGTGGTAGTAGTAGTAGTAGAAGAAGAAAAAGCAGAAGAAGTAGAAGAAGAAAAAATAAAAGAAAAAGAAAAAGAAAAAAGAAAAAGAAAAGAAGACGAAGAAGAAAAAGAAAACAAAAACGAAAAAGAAGAAGACAAAGAAGAAAAAGAAGACGCAGAAACAAGAGAAGACGAAGAACACAAAGACGAAGAAGAAGAAGAAGAGAAGAAGAAGAAGAAGTAAAAGAGGAAAAAGAAGAAGAAGGAAGAGGAACAAGAAGAAGAACAAGAAGAAGAAGACGACGACGACGACGACGACAAAGAAGAAGAAGAAGAAGAAGAAGAAGAAGAAGAAGAAGAAGAACAACAACAACAAGTTGAAGAAGAAGAAGAAGAAGAAAGACAAAAAATAACAACAACAACAGCAACAATAATAGTAATGATATAATAATAATAATAATAATAATAATAATAATAATAAGAAGAAGAAGAAGAAGAAGAAGAAGAAGAAGAAGAAGAAGAGAAGAAGAAGAAGAAGAAGAAGAAGAAGAAGAAGAACAACAACAACAACAACAATAACAATATAATAATAATAATAAGAAGAAGAAGAAGAAAAAGAAGAAAGAAAAGAAGAAAGAAAAGAAAAAGAAGAAGAAGAACGACCACAACAACAGCAGCAGCAACAACAATAAGAACAATAACAATGATAATAATAATAATAAAAAGAAGAAGAAGAAGAACAACAACAACCACAACAGCAACACAAACAACAATAACAAAGGAACTGTAAGGCACAAGGCAACAAAGACAGCTACTCTATCCACTGACCATGATCTCAGTGATGTGGTAGACCAGGTTCTCCATGACGTACTGCAGGATCTGGTACATCCTGAGCCTGTCCTGTTCCGCCACCCTGCCCCCCTCCCCCACCAGCTGCGTCAGCTCCTGGGCCCCTCCCCGATCACGTCCCCCAGCACCGGGTAGATGTTACCGTTGGGCTGAAAAAAGATATGTTTTCTTCTAAGCTAGTTTTCCATGAGAGTATTAGTATCGACAATTCTGTTGATTCTGTAATTTCGTCGTTGAGTCATTGTCATCATAATTATCGTCGTCGTCGTTATCATCATAATCATCATCATAATCGTCATCATCATCATCGTTGTCATCGTCGTCGTCATCATTGTCGTCGTCGTCACTGTCGTCGTCATCGTCATCATCATCAATATCATCATCATCATCACCACCACCATCACCTCTTCTTTCAGTTAGCCAAGTGAAGGAAGTGCCAACGAGTCTATTGATTCCTTACTATCATCATCATCATAATCCATCATCACCACCACCATCACCATCGCCATCATCATCATCATCATTATTGTCTGTTCTGTCACTTTGTTTCACGAAGGAAATGTCAACTGTTCAACTGATTCCCTACGTTCTTCATCCATCATCATTATCGTCGTCGCTGTCCTCCTCCTCCTCATCAGTGCCGTCATCATCGTCGTCGTCATCATCATCACTATCATCGTCGTCGTCGTCGTCATCATCATCATCGTCGTCATTACCGTGGTCATCAATGTCGTCGTTGTAGTCGTCTTCATTCAGTCGTCTTTGTGAAGGGAGTGCAACGATTTTACTGATTCTGCAAGTTCACTGTCATCATCAAAGTGGTTGTCGTATAACAATGTCTGAAAAATGGCACGCACTAACTCTTGACTACATGTATTATTTAAGGAGCGTGCACACTTACACAAAAACAAACAAACCAAAACCAAAACCAAACAGTAAAAGAAATCCCCAAAAAAAACAAAGGCTCTCACTTGCATGGAAAATAAAAACGCCAAAGTTTCGTAGTACTGAATGCTGAATTAATTTTTATTTATAAATGTGTAGTGCAGACTTTGCTTGGGCGAGGGTTTGATGAAGAAGAAAGCAATCGTTTGTAAAATCTATTCCTTGTAAAAACTCGTCTGTGTCTTTTAGACTTGCAAGGTTGACAGTGGGCGTGGTTTTTGACTGTTTTTTTAATATTTTATCTTCACCTGGTTGTCGTTTCTGACGTAGTGTTAGCCCTGATATGGCTCTAGTAGTCGACTGGGCTATAAGCAATATGAACATGAACTTGTCTGTCTTATCTGGAAATAAAGGATTTATTTCTTGTGGTGAATAGGATGACGGAGCCAAAAGGTTAAGTGTTTGTAGTTGTCGGATTGGGTGCGGGAGTCAAAGGGTTAAATCTGTTCCTTGTAAAACGTCTGTCTCTGTCTTATCTGGAATATTTTGTCTGAGAAACTACAGGTTCTATACATGTATACTCACATTTAAGTAGAGTCGATGTAGGGCTGCCACGATCTCTTTCAGTATGATTCCAAACAAAAAGACACTGCTTGGACGATTGCCTTTGTTCTGCAAGATGAATAACAAAACACAAAATAAACGAACGAAGGCAAAGACACACACACACATACACACACACACACACACACACACATACACACACACACACACATAAGCACACATGAACACACACACACACACACATAAGCACACATAAACACACACACACATACACACACACACGCACAAACACGTCATGTATCCTTTTTTTGTTTGTTTGTTTGTCTAAAATCACTTAAGTGAATAGACATTAAATCAAAGACCACCACCACACGCACAAACATAAAAACACACAAACACGCACACACACATACACATACACACACGCACACACAGATAAACAGATACACACGCATGTACACATTCTGCACACACACGCACTCACGCACGCACACACTACATATACACTGCACATACACCACAAACACACAAACGTACCTCACCCCCCCCCACCACACACACACACCTACCACATATAAACGAACACTCAAACACACACACACACACAGATACACACACACTACAAATATACACATACAAACACATACACACACACACTCACCACATCAAGTGCACACCATACACTCGCACAAATGCACGCACACAAACACACACACACACATACTCACCACTTTTCACACACACACACACACACACACACACCACACACACACACACACACACACACACAACACACACACAAACGCACGCGCGCATACGCACCACATATACACACGAACACACGGATTTACATACACTCACGCACGCACAAACATGCTTACGATCACATATGCACATTATACAAGACGGCAATGTATGTCTGCAAAATGTCAAATCATACACTTTCTGCAGAAAGATCAAAGTTTTCGAAATGATTTTGAAAATGTAGTTGGGCCTATGCTCAAACATTCAAAATAAGTGCGCGTTCTCTCTCTCTCTCTCCTCCTCTCTCTCTCCCCCCCTCTCTCTCTCTCTCTCTCCGTCTCTCTTCCGTAGAGTAGAAGAACTAGCTGTAAGACAGGTCCAACAGGACTTAATACTACCATCTTTGAGTAATAAAGTGTTCTAAAGTCTAACGTCTGAACTCTCTCTGTCTGTTTGTCTCTCCATCCTTGAGTAATAAAGTTTCTAAAGTCTGACCTCCGAACATCTCTGAGTCTCTCTCTCTCCATCTTTGAGTAACAAAATGTTCTAAAGCCTGACGTCTGAAATCTCTCTGTGTCTCTGTCTGTCTGTCTCTCTCCATCTTTGAGTAATAAAATGTTCTAAAGTCTGACGTCTGAATTCTCTCTGTTTCTGTCTGTCTGTCTTGCGTGGAGTAACTAGGACTAGCTGTAAGACAGGTCCAACGGGACCTAATGCTACCATGTTTGAGTAATGAATTGTGAAGTCTGACATCTGAACTCTGTGTCTGTCTGTCTGTCTGCCTCTTTCTTTCTATCTACATCCTTGAATAATAAAGTGTTCTAAAGTCTGACGCATGAACTCTCTTTGTGTCTCTGTCTGTCTGTCTGTCTCTCCATCTTTGAGTAATAAAGTATGCTAAAGTCTGACGTCTGAATCTCTCTCTGTCTCTGTCTTTCTCTCCATCCTTGAAAAAAAAAAGTGTTCTTACGTCTGACGTCCGAACTCTCTCTGTGTCTCTGTATCTGTTTGTCTGTCTCTCTTTCATTATGTAAAATTAGATGAAAACAATAGTATTCATGACACGTCATTGCAAAAATGCTACATTATAACCGTATCAACAGTTTGCAGCCAGAAAGCCGTGCAGACGAGACCAGTGTGCCTTAAGCAACGTAAGCAAAATCTGGTCATAAATAAGAGATGACCATCCTTATGAAGCTAGATGTTATTGATGTCATGGCAATCAGCGTCGAGAAACAGAACAAAAACAAACAGAAACAAAAGCAAAACAACAACTCCCCCCACTCCCCTACGTAATGCCAGTGTCATATATTTTTCTACTCTCCTCTTTGGGCAAAAAACCCCAACAACAAACAATTAAAAACAAACCCCAGCAACAACCTAAACAACAACAAAGCAGCAGCAGCAACATCAACACCACAACAACAACAACAACAATAACAACAACAGCGCACAACAAAAACGACAACAAGAACAACGACGACAAGAAAAACAACAAATAATAACAACAATAGCGCACACAACAACAACAACAACGACGACGACGAACAAAAAAACAACAACAATAATAATAATAACAATAATAATTAATTAATGATAATATATTAATAATAATATTAATAATAATAATAATAATAATGATAACAATGATAGTAATAATAATAAAAACAACAACGACAACAACTGCTCAGACCACCACCACCACCACCACTACCACCAACAACAACGCACCCAAAGAAGAAGAAAAAGGCACTGAAAGTCGGAAAACGGACGACTATATCAAATTTTCAAAGAAACCCAATCAAATTAATTCCAGACTAAAGGCGCATGCAATGTAAATGGTGCAACGTGCAGAAAAACTAAAAGTGCCTTACTAAGAAAACTGATTAACATCTTAAATGTGCGTTAGTGAAATTTTGCAAACAAAATTGAAATATATTAGCGAGCGCTTACAAGAAAATAAAAATGAAAACGTGCGTTAGTGAGAATAAACAAAGTAAAAGTGAAATCTTGTAGGAATCAGAAATACACACAAAAACAGAATCAGAACTCGAATTTAATCTAACAAAAGAAGACAGGCGTGATTTTTCGGCTAACTGGCCTTTATCAAGCGTATACAAAGGACAACAAAGGAGTAATGTACAAGACTTAGAGGACCAAACAAACAAACAAACAAAAACAACAACAAAACATCAGACAACTTCCCCTGAGCAAGACAAAATGGCAGATAAGGAGGAAAAAAAAAGAAACAACAAACAAAACAAAACCAAAAACAAAAAACGTCAGGAAAGTTGTCTTCTGTTTTTCTTTTTCCCCCCCTAAGTTTTGTGTATTCGCCCTTTGCTGTCTTTTGTACCCGTGTGACAAAGGCCAGTTGGCCGAAAATTTGCGCCTATCTATACTAAATAAGCATTCTGATTCTATTTCTGTGTTTTTCTGGTTCCTGTTTGCTTGGACATGGGCATCTCTTGTGAAAGCTCATGCAAAGGCAACTTGTGTATGCGGTGCAAAACATAATACAGATACACTTCCATGTGACTTGTGCCCGCTGATGCATCAGGCGTGATGTGACTTCAGCTACGCATAGTAATGTGTACATATGTTACGATAAGATAAAACGTGAACAGCAAAGACGTTTTTGTGTCAATTTTTTGTTTTTCTTTTCATGCTTTTTTTTTTTTTTTTCAAAATGCAGTTCAACATTTTCTGACATGGAAATTTTTTTAAAGGATCTCCGCACTCAGGGGAGGTTACCTTTGTGCTCACCTTTTTTTTTTATATCTCCCATTTTCTACGCCACCTTAATGGCCACAGAAACTGACAGTTTTTACAATGCGATGATGATGTCGATGAGGATAATAATCATGATGCTATGGAGTGCCATCTAGGATTGAGACTGCGTGATAGGGCTGTACTCTACGCTTACTATCATCATATATCCTGGCGTCAACCAGGCCCGAGAGATACAGACACCTGAGGTGGTGGTCAGAAGATTTGAGCAACACCCTCAATGACACATCCGTGAATTGGATGAGACTCGACTGTGTGGTCCCAGTCTTCCCAATGAGCTCACAGCACGCCCAACTCTGGGCAGGAGCCTGTCAGAGCCGAAAAATCCCACACCGATTTTTGAAGGGACTGATGGGGATTCGAACCCGCAACATTCCAATCTGTAGTCCGTTGCCCAAACAACTACACCACGGCGAATGGTTGACATGGACTGTTTCCTCTGTATAAATAGGATTGTCGCCATTACTGGTTTTGCCAGAAATCATAACGGTTGGAGAAAACAAACAAATGTCATTTTGGAGGCACGTATAATCTATGAACGACAATGTACACACACACACACACACACACACACACCACACACACACACACACACACACACACACACACACACACACACACACACACACATATATGCATGTATGTGTATATATTATATATATATATATATGAATATATATATATATATGTATATATATATCTGTGTATATGTGTGTGTGTTAAGAGAGAGTGACAAAGACAGAGAGAGAGAGAGAGAGAAAGAGAGAATATATACAATATATATATATATATATATATATACATATGTATGTATGTATATGTATCCATACCTATATCTCTCTCTATCTCTCCCTCTGTCTATCTATCTATCTATCTATCTATCGAGAGAGACAGAGAGAGAGAGAGAGAGAAGAGAGGAGAGACAGAGAGAGAGAGAGAGAGAGAGAGAGGAGACAAAGAGAGAGAGAGAGAGAGAGAGAGAGAGAGAGAGAGAGAGAGAGAGAGAGAGAGAGAGAGAGAGAGAGAGAGAGAGAGAGAGAGAGAGAGAGAGGTCTATACCAAATACAATGAATTACTATTAATGTGATTTTTATAAAGTTAACAATGTGACATGCTGATTAGTAGTCAATCAATCACAACCACAGGTCACAATCGGGAAAAACAACAACATGTTAATCTATCACAACAACGTGTTACAACTGTTAAGAACAACAATCCACATGTTAAATCAGAACTTAACACAACAAACAGACAGACATGAATTGTGAATGATACAAAACGTGCTGGCACAGCGAGTGAACGAATTGTGCAGCTAGGCTTTTACAGCACCACTACACGCAACAGTAGTCAGAAGAAGGAAGGCTTTCAAACTTACTTGACTGGTCGCAGAATGAAATTATGTATCAAACATTTCGTTCCTGTGGTTTCGCTGACATCTAGACTTTTTAAACATTGAATAGAAATATTGGCCAAAGAAGAAAAAGTGTATTATACGTTATCAGCTGACACTTTTTTTCCAAGGATATTAAGGAGACTTGAAAAAATATTTCATTCTTTTTATAAAAAGGACCATCACCATCATTTTGTCGACAATTATTCAAAATTTGATCTAAATATACTTTATTTGAAATATATGTCAAATATAACTTATTTCATTCTTAAAGAAAAAGGACTATCAGAATACGCTGTCCCAGTGATTATTCAAAATCTGAACTTTGGAAAATAATTCATTTGAAATATATCATAAAAAACATTAAAAAAAACAAAAAAAACGAACCTCCCCCCCAACACCCGTACTCTTAAGAAAAATAGAAATGAGTTCGGAAATCAGCCCCGCAATAAAAATGGGACAGTACGCACGTCTATCACCAGGGTCTTAGGAAAACATGACAAAATTGTATTTATGTCTTTTGACCCTGATGGGCAGCCTTCCTTCTTGCAGGGTTAGTGGTACCTTTTTAGCCTTGGCCCTCAAGCATGCAATGAACCAGGCGGCCCAAGAGATGTGACGTAAACGACGCATGCCCTCTGTAACACAACAACCACAAACCGTTAGTGTCAAAAATGAAAAAAAAAGTGTAGTTTAGAAATGAAATAAGAGACGCAGAAAAAGGAAAAAAGTAAAAGAAAAAGGAAGAAAGAAAAAAAAAAAAAATAAAGTGAACAGAGGTAAGAAGATGGACGAAGAAAATGGACGCTCCACTGAAAATTAAGAACAAAAAATGATGTAGACCCCAGTAAAAAGACACTGAGAAAGGCAGGAAGAAAAAAAGAGATTATTTAAAGAAAGTTTTGTCCAGCAGTACTTCAAGAAATAAATTGAAAATAATAAATCATAAGATAATGATGATAACAACAAAACAACAATAATGATATAATGATAACGACGACAACAACAAAAACAACAGCAACAACAACAAACAACAACGTCAATAATGTTCTAGGTAATCTCAGTGAAAAACCTGCTTGTAATTACAACACGCAAAGTCAGAACAAGATCGAGGCAACTGAAATGTGGTTTCTAAAAAGAATGTTAAGAGTTCCGTGGACAGCATTGAAAACATACGAGACATTCTTGAGAAGCAGACACAAATATTTTATCAGATATTTTATGAGACAAGAGAGCACCTACTCATAACAGGAAAGCTGGAGGGAAAAGGAACACCAGGTAGACCCAGAGAGGAAATATTGGATGGACTTGCAGTGTGGCTGAAGACAGAGAGGGATGGAAGATATACTTGCAGTGGCAGGGGTTAGATTCGTATGGAGGGCCATGATCGCCAACGCCATACGGCAAGGCACATGATGATGATGATGATGGCATGGTGGTTAATCAAAGACTGCATGCCAACAACAACAACAACAAAAACAACAACAACAATAACGACAACAAGAACAAGAATAACCAATCAAACAATCACTAGTACGCTGGTGGTAGCCAAGTCGGTAAAAAGTCAGACTTCCAATCGAAAGGTCTGGGGTTCGATCCTTCCTGGGTGTCTCCCGCCTGGTGGGTAAAGGGTGGAGAGTTTCTTTTTTGATTTTCCAGGTCAACATGTGTACAGAGAGCAGTTAATATCTAAAACTCGCTCGTGTGTATATGACGGCAAACAGATCCTGTGAGTCCTGTCAATGGCAGGGTTATGGAAATATGAAAACGTCCAGCACGCACGCACACCCACCCAAGACGCGGAGTATGCAGACTGTGCAGCAACATACCGCCTGCGTAGTATGGGGAAAACAACGTGCATAAACACATTTGAGAAAAAAATCAGATCGTTTACAACAACAACAACAAAACCAACAGCAGCAAGAACAACAAAAACTACAACAGCAGCAGCAACCACCACCACACCACCACCACCACCACCACTACCACCAAAAACGATCACCCAGCAACCAGCCAACCAAACAACCACCATTAATTATCATCACAGATCCTAAAGTTACAACAAGCACACGGTACTTACTGGGCCCTGGAAATGGGTATTTGCCTCTCACCACATCCGTTCTCACGACTGAAAACACGTCGAAAAAAGATTATTCAACATTTCAGAAAGTGTTTCGAGCAACATTCTTCTTACACCAAAGTGGTAAATTACAGAATACACTTACTAAACACAAACTCACGGATCATGTAAAACTTATCATCTCTGAGATTGTTTTAAAGTGAGCAGATAATGTAGACAGGTGTAATGCCCATAAACGCTATGTTATTCTCAAATTCTGAAATTAAAAAAATCCTACAGGCTCTATCCACAAATATGCAAGTCATTCAAAGCAATTGGAAACATAATATAGACCCACTGACTTCCTACAAAAAGTAGCCTTTCAATGAAATGTTACAGCCAGTTTTGAATATCTCTCTCTGTGTGACACACACAGACACAGTTACTTCGATTCAGATTTTTATCTACAACAAAAGTAAAATTACTCCACACCAGCTGCAACAGGCATCAACACTAACAGTAACATAATCACAACTATAACCAGATATACAGATATCAGTCACCACTCCAACAACAAAATGACAAACAGCAATCAATCGCCTTCCCAATGAAAAAAAAACAACAAACAAACAACAACAAACAACAATAGTCACAAGGAATACGATCATCAACCGATTCTCATATCTTCTTCTTCTCCTCATTCTTTTTTTTTTTCACTTCCAGAAGACACATTGGAGCGCCACAATGAAGAACGTGATCACCAAATTCCTTCAGCTATGTCGGTTGTGTGCCGAAGCCTGGGTTTCTGCAAATAATTCTCTGTCTATTCCGAAGTGTTTTCAGTCCACCTTTTTTTTCTGTTTTCTTCTCAGTCTCCCTTCATCAACAGTTCCCTGGAGGACTGATTAGCAAGGCCACTGAATCTTGTTAAACGGCCAGACCAACGTAGTTTTCTTTTCTTAACTGATGTCAGCAGATCTTCATATGGTCCAGTGTGCTGTTTGATGGTTTGGTGCACTTGTTCATCGGTAATATGATCAGTGTATCTGATGTTTAGCATCTTACGATAACATTTCATTCCCATGGCTTGGAGCCATCTTTTCAAATCCGCTGTGAGGGGACTCTCGTATGTAATTTGTTTATGCCTGCAGGAAGCTGGTGGATAGGGTGAAGGAGTCAAAGAGTTAATTTTTTTGCAGTCAGTGGTTAGGGTGCAGAAGTCAAAGGGTTAAGCCGACTCAAAGGTGTTGAACTACAAAAAATCACAATGTTGACATCACAAGAATGACTGTCGCAGACCAGCTCCATTTTTATGTTGCAGGCTGGGATTGAACTCAAGGCATAACGTGCAGTGCGTGTCTGTGTCAGACGATACCGGACAACCTGCTATGACAGCAGTGTCTAGTACATGTTGACTGGTCAGACGTTAGGTTAACAAGATCCGTTATATACAAGTGAGAAAGAAGGAGAGAGGGGAACGAATAAGATAGTGAGGGGGAGAGAGCGAGAGAGAGGGGAGAGAAGGAGAGAAATAGGCGGTCAAAGACGCGATATGAGGAGGTGGGAGACAGAGACAGAAATAGAGTTGGGGATGAGGAGACGCGAGGAGAGAGAAGAGACAGCAGAGAAGGAGAGAGAGAGACAGAGAGAGAGAGAGGAGAGAGAGAGACGAGAAGAGAGAGAGAGAGCGAGAGAGAGGAGAAGAGAGAGAGCAGAGAAGAGAAAAAAGAGAGGACAGAAACGGATACAGGAGAGAGAGAGAGAGAGAGAGAGAGAGAGTGAGGAGAGAGAGAGAGAGAGAGAAAGAGAAAAAGAGTGACAGAAACGGATACAGAGAGAGGAGAGAGAGAGAGAGAGAGAGAGGAAGAGAGAAAGAGGAGACGAGAGAGAGAGAGGAGGAGAGGAGAGAGAGAGAGAGAGAGGAGAGAAGAGAGAGCTGTCGATTTGGTGCCATTGTGTCTGTACAGCTTAAACAGAAAATCACATATACTCATTATGGATTTTAAACGGAAAGATAGCACACACACACACACACACAAACATAAAACACACACACACAACGGAACACATACACACACACACACATGCACACCTAACCCCTTTCCCCTATAAAACACACACGCACACAAACACACGCCCGCGCGCACACACATACACATAGACACACGCACAAACAAACACACAAATAACCTCTTCATCCTACGAACACACACACACACACACACACACACACACACACACACACACACACACACACACACACACACACACACTTAAGCTTAATCAAATCATACATGTAACTTACCGATAGGTTGGTTGTTCGCTGGCTTGCTAGGCTGTGCTTGTTGTCTTCTGACACCTCGCGCGGCTGTTACATAACAACACTGACTACACTCACAGACATCGTAACAAGAATGACTACGTAGACGTAACAATAGATACAGGTCAGTCTGTTTAGTTGCATGTAAACCCCTTTTTTTGTTTTTTTGTTTTTGCTTCTTTCAAAAGAAACAGAATTTTGTGCAATTGTCTGCAGACAGTGAGGCCTTTTCTTGTTAAAAAACGACACAATATTACAACAATGCAGGTTTGTCTTGTAAAGAGTTTTTTTTTCCAAAGCAATACTAGAGCATTACATGCACCCCCCCCCCCCCCTTCCCCATCTTGCAGTCAGGAAAGAGACTTTCCTCTCGACTGCGATACACAAATACAAACCCCTCTACCCATGTAGTAAAAATGAAAAGTATTTCGTCTCTTAAGCGATATTTTTTTACAAGAAATTAATGCAGATTTTCTCCTTTGAATCAACAAAGACTTACCTCTTCAAAGTCCAGATTCCCTCCCTTGCATCAATGAAACGAGCATTTCGTTTGTTTTTTTTTTCAGAGCAATACACGCTACTGCATACCATTGTAGTGAATTGTAAAGCAATACGTGTTATTCCACACTTATGCTGATTCCCCTCTTGCACATGAGTCTCTTTTTTTTTTCCAAGCTAATGTACATTATTACAGATGCAGACCTCCCTCTTACAGCCAATAGGCTAATGATATAACCTTTTGACTCCCGCACCATATCCACCAACTGAAAAAAAAAACCCTTCAACCTCTTGACCCCCTCACTCCATCCACAAGCTTCTTGCAGGAAGCTGATGGATAGGGTGAGGGAGTCAAAGGGTTAACTTTTTGCTTTGCTAGCATGGTCAGCAATGCAGGATGCTGTTGGACAGGCTGCCAGAGTCAAAGGGTTGATTGAAGCAATACAGTGTTACTATAAATATATGGCTGTTTGTACAGATTATCAAATCAAAATGATGAAGCAGTGAATAAGTGGAGAAGGTGGACTGAGAATGCCATGTTGTGTTGAATCTTGATAACATCGTTGCAAAGCACCCTGATTTTTTTTTTTTTGAAGTGCTGATTAAATTTCTTCTTTCTATTATAATTTTCTCCCATCATACATATACGTACTAGCACAAAAACGTCTTAGATAATTTTTAACACAAATAAATCGATTCCGTATTACTATCATGATTATCCCCCAAGATATATAGTTTCAGCTGCAGACTTTCATACATTTGTGTCAGACACTATACAGGCAGCCATTTCGTCATTAATAACCACATCTCGCTCATCGTTGTTTGTTTTTAATGCCGTCTTCACTTTGTTGTTTTTATTTCCTCGTATGTTCCTGATTAATGTTCTTCCATTTCATTTTTATTTTATTCAAGTAACATATTTAATTTTTTTGTCGTTATGTTTATGTTTGTAGAGTAACAAGGACGAGCAGACAGTTGTGTAAGACAGGTCCAGTGGGACTTAATGCTACTACAATGTTTTGAGGAGTTGAAGTTTGACAACCCGCATAATCTGAAACATGAGCCATATAAATCAGTCTCTATTGAAACATCTATGTGTATCTGTCCATGGACAAAATGTCCCAGAAAATGTTTCTTACATTTTTTGAAAAAAATGTAATATTATCATCGCACTTAGGGAGATTTTCTTTGTGCTCATCATTATTTTTTTTGTCCAATTTTCCACGCCACCTAATGGCACAGTTTTCATAATGCCGTATAAAGACGTACTTGTATCTTGATCAACATTAGACCATATACAGCACTGAACATGAAAAATGCAACACGCACATTAAAAGTATGCTAGTTAGTATGGCTTGACAATCTTCTTTTTTATGGGTTCTAACTAGATGTACCAAGCCCATTCATTTTCTGTCGATGATTCCATGTCTTAATCAAACAGAAGCCTTTCTAACAGCAGTCTTTACAACAACTAACAGTAGCAGTAAAACATACGTCTGTACCAAAGTGTTAACGAATAACATAGCAAGATGATTTTCTCTTTTGTCTGGAATGTTGATGTTTGTAATCTTCATTGTATTTTGTTGTCTTTCTTGTGCTGTTTTTCCTGAAATGGAGTTCATCTGTAACTCTAATTTTCTGTTCATTCGCAACTCTAATTTCTTCTTCGCAACCCCAATGTCTTGTTAAAAGCTACAATTGTTCCTAGCTGCAATTTCTTGCACTTTATTCATTAATGTTTAAGACCACGTACACAGCCAATTATAATACCTTAATATGTATGACCACGTGCAGAGCCAATCATCATAGCTAATATTTATGACCACGTGCAGAGCCAATCATCATAGCTTAATATTTATGACCACGTGGAGAACCAACCGTAATCACTTAATATTTATGACCACGTGGACAGCCAATCGTAATACCTTAATATTCATGACCACGTGAACAGCCAATCATCATAGCTTAATATTTATGAACACGTGCACAGCCAATCGTATAGCTATATTTATGACCACGTGGAGAACCAACCGAAATCACTTAATATTTATGACCACGTGCACAGCCAATCGTAATACCTTAATATTCATGACCATGTGAACAGCCAATCATCATAGCTTAATATTTATGAACACGTGCACAGCCAATCGTAATAACTTAATATTTATGACCACGTGAACAGCCAATCGTAATAGCTTGATATTTATGACCACGTGAACAGCCAATCGTAATAGCTTAATATTATGACCACGTGAACAGCCAATCGTAATAGCTTAATATTTATGACCACGTGAACAGCCAATCGTAATAGCTTAATATTTATGAACACGTGCACAGCCAATCGTAATAGCTTAATATTCATGACCACGTGAACAGCCAATCGTAATAGCTTCATATTTATGAACACGTGCACAGCCAATCATAATAACTTAATATTTATGACCACGTGAACAGCCATCGTAATAGCTTGATATTTATGACCACGTGAACAGCCAATCGTAATAGCTTAATATTTATGACCACGTGAACAGCCAATCGTAATAGCTTCATATTTATGACCACGAGCACAGCCAATGGTAATAGCTTAATATTTATGACCACGAGCACAGCCAATGGTAATAGCTTAATATTTATGACCACGAGCACAGCCAATGGTAATAGCTTAATATTCATGACCATGTGAACAGCCAATCATCATAGCTTAATATTTATGAACACATGCACAGCCAATAGTAATAGCTTAATATTTATGACCACGTGAACAGCCAATCGTAATAGCTTAATATTTATGAACACGTGCACAGCCAGTCGTAATAGCTTAATATTTATGACCATTTGCAGATCCGATATGAATGTGTGATGATAAAAGTGTTTCTAATGTAATGTCTTCGATACAGCCGTTGTGACATCATTTTATGATGACAAAATCTTAATGTATCACTTCGCTAAAGGAAACACCACGTTTACTATGTATATCTACACATATCTAACTACACACAAGAATTAAGATCAAAGCCGCCGTAGAGAGAATAAGAGAGAGAGAGAGAGAGAGAGAGAGAGAGAGAGAGAGAGGAGAGAGAGAGAGAGAGAGGAGAGAGGAGAGAGAGAAGAGAGAGAGAGGAGAGAGAGAGAGAGAGAGAGAGAGAGAGAGAGAGAGAGAGAGAGACGCTTGACGCTTGACGCGCTAAGCACGCCTTTTATTGACAAAAGCTTTTTACAGCTATGTTGCCAAGGGGTATTCACCCTCATACATTGGCGTTGTTGAGTAAGTCTCATTGAAAAAAAAACAATAACGGAATGAAGAAAAATGATTCTATTTATGTACAAAAACAAAAAGACAATCAATGAAATAATTCTAAGACACTTTATCTTAGTGTCACACACAAAATGTGATTGAAATAAAGCAAATAAACAGTCAAATATTTTGACCATCCAACATTTCCCTTTTATTCCAAGGTGTTCTTTTCACACAGATAGCTTTTCATTCCTGATCTTAATTGCATCGGCTATGTATTTTGCTAAGCATGTGAGTATTTGTTCATTTTCAGATGATAGTACTGTTTTGAGATCCAAGCTTACTACACAATGGGATGCAAATAACTTGGAGTTTTCTCTTAATGAATTTAGAGCTGTACAATAAAAAATAAAATGAGTTTCGTCTTCTGTGGTCAGCTGGCACAGTTTGCATAAGTCATTATTTTCTTCATTACTAATAAACCATTTCTTATTTACTCCTAATCCCAGCGTTTTACATCGAAAGCGCGCAAGCAGAGATCTGTGCCATCTATTTTGTATTACTGTTACATATTTTTCCGGTTGAAAGATGTTTTTGAAGGAAAATACCAATTGTATTTCGTGCCTTCTTCAATATCTGAATGCCAGTTTTGTTTATAAGAGTTTATAAGACAATCTTTGAATTCTGAAATGAAAGCAGTATCACTCCCTACGTCTTGTGCTAGTCAAACAATACCAAATCCGTTCTGTATAAGAACATTTTTAACATTATCGACCCAATTTCTTTTACCTCTTTCGTGTTGCTGTAGTAACATTTCATATGCCTGTTTACATAATCGTGATGGCGGAAGTTTGAGTATTTTTAGCCAGTACTTTATGCATTTAATAGTTGTTCGTAATTTAAGTGGATATCTACCAGTTTCACCGTAAGCTATTTTGTTGGGGGAGTGAAGAGGGATGTTTAAAAAACGTTTTATTGCAAATGTGTGGACAATCTCCATCTGTTTATTGTCATATAAGCCCCAAATTTCTGCTGCATATGTAATCATAGGTTCTGTCTGTGTATTAAACAGGTTCCAATATAGTATTGGGTCTATAGTATTCAATTTTCTCATAACTCTAAGTATTTCAATCACCCCTCTTTTCCCTTTTCTGCACATCTCTGTCCATGCTGTGGTTAAGCTTAGTTTTGTGGTAAATGTTAACCCTAAATATTTGTAAGAGTTAGTTACTTTAACTTCATAATTTCCATATTTCCATTTTTCATTAATGGAAAGATGTCCACCTTTACGGAATACAATAATATTTGTTTTGTCGAGATTAACGTTGAGAGACAGTCTGTCTGCTTCCTGCTTTAGAACATTAATTAAGTTGGTTTTGGAGTCCGATCACTGTGTCCAAAGGAGTATAATATCATCTGCAAAAAGCATTAAAAATAACTCAACATGTCCAGGTAGCATTTGTATTCCATGTCTTCCTTTAGCTGATAATTCTATTGCTAATTCATTAATAAAGAATGAGAACAGTAAGGGGCTGAGCAAACATCCTTGCTTTACTCCC
The DNA here is from genome assembly GCA_030674185.1 of Monoplex corrugatus. Taxonomy (NCBI): domain Eukaryota; kingdom Metazoa; phylum Mollusca; class Gastropoda; order Littorinimorpha; family Ranellidae; genus Monoplex; species Monoplex corrugatus. The sequence continues at coordinate 29,802,797 of JAPXFY010000023.1, read as the reverse complement.
TTTGGACAGTTGAAAAAATCAGTATACAAGTTTTTATCTCTAACACAAGCTATAACTGTATCATATACTCCTCTTATTGCCTTATATAATCTACCATTTACACTTTATTTCTTAAAACGTTCCATAATTTGTTTCTATTTATTGAGTCGAACGCTTTCCGGAAATCGACAAATGCAACGAAGAGTTTAGAATTTTTATTAAGATACTTTAGAACTAGAGCATAAAGTGTAAATATGTGATCTACAGTGCTGTATCCTGCTCTAAACCCTGCTTGTTCCTCCACTATCATTGCTTCCCTTTGTGCCCATTTTGTAAGTCTTCTATTTAAAATGTGTGTATAAACCTTACCAATTATGCTTGTTAATGCTACTCCTCTATAGTTATCAGGATTGTTGTTATCGCCCTTTTTGTATATAGGTATAATGATAGACTTTGACCACATTGCTGGGAAATATCCTTTCATGAACAAAAAGTTGAAAAGGTCTTTCAAAAAACTACGCACTTCCTTATTTGCATGTTTTAGCATTTCTCCAAGGATGATATCAATGCCCGCATTTTTGCCGTTTTTCAAGTGTTGAATGCCTTTGTAATCTCTGTTTTAGATATTGGGTCGTTGAATAAAGGTTCATCTGTTTCCTCTTCTTCTTCAATTACTGTATTTTCTTGTTGTTCTGACTCTTCTGTCTCATCAAAGACATGCGAGAAATGATCGTACCATTGTTGCAAGCTGATATTATTGTACAATACTGTTTTTCTATTTACTGCTCTTATTGTTGACCAGAATAATTTATGGTCGTTTATAGATTCTTTTTACTCTTGTAATCTTTTTTCATCAACTTATTTTTCTTTTCTTTCTTCAATTTATTATACGATTTTCTCTCTTCTACATACAACTGTCTGCGTTCAGTTAGATTTATCTTGGCCCTTCTAAAATTCCTCAACATACGATTGACATTTCTTTTCTTCCGTGCACATTCTTCATCAAACCAATCATTAGTCCTTTTCTTTTTTCCCAGTCATACGAATCATGCATGCAGCAGCTCCACACAAGGCTTGTGAAACATATCAATGCATTCATCCACCCCCTCTATCATTCTTTCTTTAGCCCTTTCCAAACACTGCTTGAACTGGGCTGAGTCAGTCTCGTCTTTTACATTTGCACGCATTCTTCTGACCACACCACCCTCTCTCTCATCCCTCCCTCTCCTCCTCCCTCCTCTCTCACTTCACTCTCTCCCTTTTTCCCATCATCTATCACCCAGGTCAACTCTACAGGAAAATGCCACGAGTGTAGGCTATCAGAAAACAGTTCATCAGAAACAACAAAATAATCAATAATGCTGCACCCATTTGGTGAGACAAATGTAAACTCACCCTCTTTATCCCCATTACAGGTACCATTTACAATGACAAGATCCAACATGAAACAAAAATCAAGTAAAGATGATCCAAACATATTAGTAGAAAAATCTTTTGATGAACGGACACCATGTTTATCTTCCTTGTCATTATCTAAATGAACATCACAAAAAGTCATCCCCGATGTTTCTGCTTGTACCCCACCTGTTCTTGTATTGAAATCCCCACATAAAATGATATATGCATTTTCTTTTTCAAATATATCCAATAAACTTTCCTCAAGCAATAAAATGCCATCCTTAATTACATTATTTCTATACACTGGGCTCCACTCAGGGGGAATATAACAAGCAATGTATAATATGTCTTTTTCCACTTGAAACAATTTCTTGTCAAATTTTATTGCTACTACGTTATTAACTGTCACGTTCATTCTCTCTTTTACAAAATGACTAAATCGTCTCTTAATCAGAAGTAGCACACCCCCTGAGTTTCGTCCTTGGTTTGATAGTTTTTTGGCTGGAGCACTATATGCAACAAAATCTGAGAAGCTATTACTGAAATCAAAGTCATTGCTAATAAAAGTTTCTGTTAAACAGATTATATCAAAGTTATTCACATAATTAATAAAATCAGCATCGGACAATTTACTTAATAGATTATCCACATTATAATTCAGAAAAGATAACTGTTTTGTTGAATGATCAAGCCTGTCTCATTTCCCTGTACTACTCGACCTGAGTTCTCTGCCACTAGCCTGTGTTGTCATAAAGCTACGAAGCCCTGTCTGCCTTCCACCCCTATTACCCCCTTTGACCTCCTCGTGCTGTACGTGTCACACCCCGTGTCTGTTTGTCACCTCTGCCCTGTCTGTCTACCTGTGTGTTCCCCTCCACTTTCTTGTTGGCTAGGCTATATCGTCGTTGGCTGTCATGACCTGTATTGTCAGTCACGTGGCTAGTATTGGGGGATTCCCTCCCGCTCTGCTGATCGTCACTTTCTGTGTTGCTCGATGCTGCGTATGGGGTAGCAGCTACCTGGGCGAAGCTCCTTGGGTCTGGTCTCCTCGGGCCCACCGTCAGCTTGCCCTTGATGAAGTAGGCTGCCTTCCCCTCGCTCCTTGCCTGGCTGACGATCGCGGCCTGCCTACGTGTTAGATCGTTGACCACCCTTACACCGCTCCCTTCCAGCTTGGCTCTGTACTCCTTGTCTGTTAACACTGTCATTTTGTCCCTCCACTCTCGAAATTTGACAATCATAGGCTTGGGCTGGTTGTCTCTGGCCTGGCCCACGCGATGTGCCCTGACAAAGTCCTCTTCACGCCACTTTTTGGGGCCTGGCACACTGTTGAGGGTCTCAGTCACAGCTCGTGCACACGTGTCATATGTTTCTTGATCCCTATTTTGTGGCACTCCAAACATACGGAGATTGTCCCGTTTGGAAAACTCCTCTAACCTGTCTATCTCCGTGGCCATGGATGCAATCTGGTCTGTCATCACTCCTACGTCCTCTGACAGCTTCTTAGTGTCCTCTCTGCCCTGTGTAGCCTCAGCAACCAGATCGTTCATATCAGCTGATATGTTCTGAACAGTCTCTGCCAGTCGTCTGTTTTTCTCTCTCCAACCCGTCGCATCTGCTATTGATGTTTTCGCACTGTTCTTTTACTTGTAGCAGTTCTGATTTAATCACACTCAGATCTCCCCTGATCTCCTCCGTCTGTTGTTGTTGTTGTTGTTTTTGTTCGTGTACAGCACTGATAAGTTGCTTGAACATGTCTGGTATAGCTGTTGTTGTTGCGAGTGCCCCACCACTTTCTGGGTCTCCAACTGTCACATTTTCCACATTTTTCTCATTTTCTATTGGTCCCGGATTCTTTTCCACATCATTACTAAGGAGAAGTTTCCATATCAGCAGCACAGCGTTGGCCAAGCACATAGAAACAAGTTGTGTCATATAGGGTGAGCTGACACAAACCAGGCTGGCCCATTTTCTTACTGTCACCAAATGGGTATACGTTTTCTATCCAGAAAGTTCCCTGATAATTGACAGAATTCAAAAGCACCCCTGTTTCCCAGTCATGACCAAAAACACAAATCACACTGTCCACGCCACTGTACACTATGAGTGACAGCAGCAGAAGATAGATGTACGACACGAAAATGTCCGTGACTGTCACTGTGACACACTGACCTCCATTTGTGTTCACGTCACCGTCTTTCTTCTTAAGTCCATTCGCAATTACTTTTCCCCCAAACAGCCCTATTCGCGCTCTCCAAATGCATAAGTCCACCATAATTGAGTTGTAGGTCACAAACACTTTTATCTCGACTAAGAAAGTTGACTGCTAGTCTCGCAGAACATGTACAATTTGGAATTTGCTGCTCCCGATAATCTCACAGCCAGCCTACTCGTCGCCATCATTCTCGTAACCCCGAGAGAGAGAGAGAGAGAGAGAGAGAGAGAGAGAGAGAGAGAGAGAGAGAGAGAGAGAGAGAGAGAGAGAGAGTCCTAGATTAAATGTCGCCATCTCAGCGAACATTTTAGGTCGTTTATAATCTGATGACCACTACAAACATACTACCTTCTTTTTGAAAGTAGCAGCAATGGAACTATAACATTCCTTTACGACCGATCTTTTAACGGGCATAATCTTGTTATTTTGTGAGTCATAAATGACACTTGGATGTGGCGTTCACTTTTTCTTCACACGTGCCAAAACAGGTAAAGACGACCATTTCAAAACTATATGAATTATTGACAGCATTTCAAAAGTATAAGAATTATTGAGAGAGAGAGAGAGAGAGAGAGAGGGAGAGAGAGAGGGAGAGACAGAGAGAGAGAGAGAGAGAGAGAGAGAGAGAGCATTAAAACTACTGAACTAAGGCAAACACAAACTACACTTAAATTAAGACAAACAAGAAAATAAAATCCACAAACTAGGTAGAAAGAAACTCTAGGGAGAGCTAGACAACAGAAGGTCTTCAGAGAAGTAACCCCCTTTAGACAAGTGTTTCGGCCCTGAATTCCTTACACTCTCGGGGGGCCGGGCCACATCCAGGTCATGACTCCTGGATGCCCTTCTGCTGTTGTCTATTTTTTTTTTTTTTTCCCACGCCGGGGATCGAACCTGGGCGATTCTGCGCTTCAGAACTGCGGTACGCGGTTTTACCAATGTGCTAACGGGGCACACATCATCTGTAGGGAATTTAATCCTTATGAAGTTCACTTTTTTCGTTCCTCCTTGCCCAGATCCAGCTTGAGCTCCTTTCTGCTGCCTCTGCCATCGCTTTAAGGGCTCTAGTCCTCTTCTTCCCAGAAATGGCGAGTTGTTTCATGAGATCATAAGCGGAGGTGCCCACAAACCCTCTTGCCCCGACCTCTATGGCGAAGATTTTGACCCGCAGACCTGCTTTCTTCAGGGTGCTGGCAAGACCGGCGTATTTTTCGGTCTTGTAGATATGTGCTTCTTCCATTCTGCTTTCGTATGGCACAGTGAGTTCTATCAGAATCACTTGTTTCGAGGAGTCAGAGTGGAGAGCGATGTCTGGTCTCATGCCTGTCTTGCTGATGACATCTGGGTAATTTCTCCACTCTGGGAGGTCTGCTGTACACTCCCAGTCGACTGCTCCATCCAGAAGACCCTTTGGCAATGTGCTGGTTGTCATAGCACTTTCGGGCCAGACCTGTTTCCCTCCTGCTTTGTAGAACGTTGTCATAGCAATTGGTGCGTTTGGGGTCATGGTTTTTTCGCTAACCACATCTGTGATCACTTTCAGAACTTGGTTGTGCCTCCATGTATACCTTCCTTGGGCTAGCGCTACTTTGCAAGAGCTTAGGACATGTTCCACTGTTTGTTTCTTCTGACAGAGCGGACATGCTGGGTCGTCTGCTTTCCCCCATTTCACTAAGTTTGCATTCGAGGGGAGCAGGTCATATACAGATCTGAGGAGGAAGCTTATCCTTAGAGGAGCCATGTGCCACATATCGTTCCAGCTGAGACTTCTTTGGAGTGCACTGTCCCATGTTGTCCATTGCCCCTGTTGACCTTGCTGGACTGCCTTCTGCACTCTTTTGACATCTTCTTCTTCCTTCAACTCCTGTATGATCATGTCTCTTTTTTCCTTCCCTTTGGCTTTGGACCACCACTGCATTTTTGTTGCTCCCAGTCCCTGTCTGTTGGTTTGCGTGTGTCCAATTATTTCTTTGATGCTGAGGTTTCTCTTGGCATTGTTTACAGCCTCTTGGACTTTCCACTTTCTGCCAGTTCTCAGCTTTGGATGAACTGATCTCACGATATTGTCTTCCGATTCCTCCAGCATGCTCAACAGTCTTGCTTTTCCAACTTTGTATTCCTCCACTATGGATTTGAGAGGTAGCTTCAGCATTGCTTGACGACAGTAGAATGCAACATCAGTGAGACCAGGTGGGACACCGAGCCATTTTCTTGTGTATTTGTTGATTTTGGCTTCCATTGCTTCGACTGTGCTGGTGCAAATGTCATAGATTAGCAGTGGCCACAGCAGCTTTGGTATCAGCATGAACTGTAGACACCAGACTTTGTATTTGCCTGGCAGTCCGCAGTTATCTATTTTCTTCAGGCCTTCTTCTGCTGTTTGCTTGGTTTCACATCCCCTTTGTGTGTCTTTCAGGGAGTCATCATACCATCTTCCGAGACTTTTTACTGGCTCTTCTGTGACAGTGGGGATGGCTTGGTTGGCTACCATGAATTTGACTGAATCTGCCACTTTTCCTTTTCGCAGTGAGAGACTTCGGGATTTCTTAGGTTTGAACCTCATTCTTGAAGAGGCCACCAGCTCATCCAGCTGCTTTAAGATTTGGTGTGTCTCTTTCTCATCCGTGGACAAGACTGTTGTGTCATCCATGAAAGCTTTCAGAGGAGGCATCTGGTATCCATCTCCCAGATTCACTGGACCTGAACTCTTCATTGCAGCTTTCAAGATGACTTCCATTGCCAACACGAACAGTATGGGAGAGATTGCACAGCCCATTGCAATGCCCACCTCTAGGTTTATCCAGTCCGTGGTGTATTCTTTGGTAGAGAACCGCATTGAGAACCCTTGGAAATACTTCCTCAGCATTCTTCGGATGTTTTCTGGGATGTGATACATTTCAAGAGCCAGCTGGATCATATCGTGTGGAACTGATCCATATGCATTCGCCAGATCAAGCCAAACTACGTCAATGTCTCTCTTCTCTGTTCTTGCTTTTTGGATGGCATCCCAAATCAACGTGGCATGTTCCAAGCATCCAGGCATTCCTGGTATGCCTCCCTTTTGGACTGACATATCCAGATACTTGTTTTCAGTCAGGTATTTTGTCAATCTTGCTGCCATAACAGAGAAGAAGATTTTCCCCTCGACGTTCAGAAGTGATATTGGCCTGAACTGATTGATGCTGCTGGAGTTCTGCTCCTTCGGAATGTACACTCCTTCAGCTCTCATCCATTGGTCGCTGATCTTCTGGTTCCTCCATGCTGATCGAATCATCTTGTGGAGCCACTCGAGCACTTTTGGGCATTTCTTGTAGAGCAGGTATGGTATTCCGTTTGGTCCAGGTGCTGACTTGGCTCTGGCTTTCTTTACTACGTTCTTCACTTCATCCAGTGTTGGTGGTTTGTTATTGAATTTTCCTTCTGGCGCTGCAGGCCAAACCAGATTCTGGATTTCAAGTGGTGCCTCGCGCTGAGAATCGGAATATGTTTCCCTGAGATGCTGCTCTAGGGTTTCCTTGCCCACTGTGAGAGTCCCTGATTTGGGTTGTTCAAACAGCTTTCTTGAAAAGTCAAAGGGATCTTTGAAGAAACGATCTTGAGTCTTCTTCTTTTTGCTCTTTCTTCGCCTTGCTGATTCCACTTTGCTGAGAGCATTGTGTTTGGCCTTCAGATCTTTCCAGAGTTCCAGGAGCCCTTGCTTCTCGAATTCTGAGGCAGTTTTCATTCGCTTTTTAAGCTTCCTTTTCTCCCTCCGGATGCTCTCCATCTGTTGCTGTCTTCTGGATTTCTGGGGAGGCGTTTTTGTCTTTGGCTGCTTCACTCCATAAGTGTCCCTGCAGATAGAGTATATGATGTCTCCGTATGTGTCAAGTTTGTGTTCCAGCGTACTGTTCCCTATTAGCGCATTCAGCTTAAGGACAAGTTCCTCATCTAATTTCTCCCATTGTTCTTTTGCACCGGCAGGCGGCAAATTGAGTTTTCCACGTTTGGCGTTAAGAGCTTGTGCAAAATCCGCATCAGAACCGTCAGCGTGGATGTCCTTGGCACTATGGTTTAATTCCTGGCCTTGGTCATCCAACGTCTCACCTGCTATCGCAGTGCGCTGCTGCTGGTTCGTATGTGTCTTCAAACAGCCCATTTTTGTCCTGTGGATCTTCAAACTACACTTAAACAAAGAAGAAAACAAAATCCACAAACCAGACTTAAATTAAGACAAACAAGAAAACAAAATCCAGAATGTAGACTTAAGAACAAACAAGAAAACAAAATCCATAAACAAGACTTAAATTAAGACAAACAAGAAAACAAAATCCAGAATCTAGACTTGAGAACAAACAAGAAAACAAAATCCACAAACAAGACTTAAATTACGACAAACAAGAACACAAAATCCCCATCAAAGTTTTATTTTGGCCGTGTTCAGATTTCAAGACAACACAAAGTATCAAAACTTCACAAATTAATTAAAAGACTGCTGTGTCAGAGTGGAAAACAATACCACACACACAAAATCACATATTAGGGGATTTTTTTAATACAAAAATCATGATTGTTAAACAAATCTATACTCTCGATATAAAATGATTTCTTTCTGTGTGCGATGAATTCAATATCACAGATATAAGGACTTATATACACACAATTCTCTGAGTGATGATTTTTTTTGTTTTTCATAACGGTTTTATCATTACGCTTGATTTTGTTTGTATCTTTGGTTTGTTATTTATCGACAACAACCTGTGTAAGCAGCAAGCAGATTTCCGACCAAAAACTCAGAAAAAAAGGAAATTTGTATTCTGCAATCCTGTGTTGAGGAGAAATTTACTCTATGGCGTATACACATAGCGAAATGCAATGATTCTCAAGCACCTCCATCCTCTCCCATTTTAACTACTTTAATGTCTTTGACAAGGTATTTGAAAGCATGCATGGTCCATCCTTGTAGAGAATACTGCGAGCTTAAGGCGTTAATTACAAAAATTGTCGTAGCAGTCTGGCAAATAATGAAAATTTAAATTACTACATGTGGACAGAAGACGTGATATAGCAAGTGGCTTGAGGTACTGACTGGTGTTCAACAGGGATGTTTGTTATTGGCAAACGCCTTTTTCGGATGGATATGGACACTACTCCCAGATCTGGACTTTGCCGATTGTATCGTTACAGCAACAGACAAGTCAGCACGTCTGCAGCAAACACTGGCCTTAACGTCAACATCGGGGGAAAAAGACTCAGAAATTGGGGCAAAGTCACATTTGCTATCAAGGAATGTTGACATCAAACAACCGGAAGTTGAAATGGTGGCCAGTTTGACTTCCTTGAGAACTCCATCGATATTCGTAATAATGAGTTTGACTGAAACACTGGAAAAGGCTCAGCAGGGTATGAATGAAACACTGGAAAAGGCTCAGCAGAGTTTGTATGAAACACTGGAAAAGGCTCAGCGGGGTATGAATGAAACACCGGAAAAGGCTCAGCAAAGTTTGAATCAAACACTTGAAAAGGCTCAGCAGGGTATGAATGAAACAATGGAAAAGACTCAGCAAAGTCTGAATCAAACACTTGCAAAGGCTCAGCTGCATTTGAACAATACAACAAAACAAGACCTCAAAGAATAAGAGACTGTCGCTTACTTTGAAAACAGGACTCTGTAACAACAGTGTCTTCTCTACCCTTTCATAATGTTTCGAAATATTACACTTAAATAAACCAAAAGAAGAAAACGTTTTCGAAACATTCTGGGCTCACATGGGGCGATTTCAACACCAAGTACAGAAGAATAGGGATATAAACCAACGAACACCCAGCAGCCCCACCATATAATGGAATTGGCATCTTAGCTGGTTAGCCGTGTCAGCTAGACTTACAAAGTCCCTCACTGGAAGCCAAAGCAACAGAAACAGAAGATCAGATGTTGCCAGGCGACTGACGCTATGACAAGGACCTTCAGGTCGCAAACAGACGCCGAAGTAATGCAATGAAGATAGTTGATGATAAACTGCAGGAACATTTTTGACTACCTGATGTGTTGGATAAAGCGGGAGTATTCCAATTTTATTAAGTTTGTTTTTGATTAGCTATGGCGTTTTTAAAACAAAGCAGAACTAATTTCACCTCGGGTTTCTACATGTTATTTATTTTCTTGCCTTAGGTATCTGTTGTCTATCCCTAGTCTTTATTTGTTCTTTCTACTCTTTCCCTTCTGTGTTCGTTTATATAAACCTCCTCTTGTGGTATTGTAACATTCTTATCGTTTTTGTTAATAAACAATTTATAACAAAATCTATTTCAACAAAAATTCTGATGTACGAGTCTGCAATCTTCAAAGAGCGTGTGTGACCTTTTAACAAACGAACCTCCAAAACAGCATCAACATCAACGACAATACTGATCTGTCAATTTGTCAAACCTGCTACACAGTACTATAATGATATACTATACAAAGCAATGGTTTCTATCACACAATAATGTACATGCGTGGCTGTACACAAAACAGTTTATACACGATGAACAGTACACGGCACAAATATCTCCAGAAAATGAACAGTCACTGAATAATACGAACAACTTTGGTATTTAGTATCTACACACGATATACAAAGACACCTGTTTATCACATCGATTGAAGTCAGGGGGCATCATGACACAGTGAACTTATCAGAGAATAAACATGTACCTGCCATCTACTGCCCTGAATTATAAGATGGTATGGTTTGCTTTCTTTTCGACCAGCATCAAAACATTCACTTTTCTAAGATGTTGATCTGATTCAGATTGTCAAACTAGTTCTCAGATCTTCTGTTGGCAAAATTGTTCTTCGATGTGATTTTCCCGCCTCTATTCGCCCTCACAACCCCACCCTCCTTTTTTTTTCAAAGTTTAAAATCACACTTGTGAACAGACATAAAAAGGTTTCTCTCTTTCTTCCAAATGTTAAATATCCCTCCCTCCCCCCAAGCATACTAACTGATCAACGTGCTTGTGGTGGTGTACTCTGGCAAGAGAACTGATCAACGATTTTCGTGGGTTGTTTAACTCTGTTGATTCGAGTTGTGGACTAAAGAACTGATGTCTTGTGTTGAATTACAACCCGCAATAGTAAAACTGGCCTGTTGGTTGCCCATCGTAACACTCCAGTCATTCTGGTGATTGACTGATTGATTTGGTTCAGTTTTTACGTCGACACCCACCTCAGGTGATATGGTCGACGGGGATAACCATCCCAGGAAAGTGGGGGAAGGGGGGACTTATCTAATCTTATACTGACACCACCAGAATAACAATGATGTTAAGATGGGACAGTGAGAAGGCCAGTTTTAATGTTGAGCACCCCAGGATTGGAACCCACAACTATAAGCATGTGAATTCGACGCTCAAACCAACTGAGCTACTGGAGCCAGCTCATTCTGGTGTTCAGTTCTGTTTTGTTGAGTTTTAAGTCCTACCACTCTCAGGGTATATGAGGACTAGCTATAAGAATGTTGCTCAAAGAAGCCTTAAATTTATTTGATTGCACTGTGAGATACCGACGCTATCGTCGGATTCTCTACGATGACCTTGTGGTATCAGCTCATTCCTTTATAGGTCCCTCTCCAAATCTATCCACTTCCGTTTCAAGACCTTGTCAGAGCATTGGGTTTGCGCAGGCTCAAGGAGTCTGCCATATTATCGTTGGCAGATTTGGGTGGAGCGCATATGGAGTTGTCGTGCATGCTGAATCCCTTTTGAACAAACACGGACAAACTCAACGTTTCAGTATGGCTGTTCATAACGACAATATAGTTTACATATATCATTTCCTGAGCCATAACGGTGAAAAAAAAAAAAAAGACAACAAATAAACCCCAAAACATTTGAACCCAGCAGAACTTTCTGCACAAAGCTTCCTTCATATCTGGGTGTCGATTTTTTTCTATTTATGTATTTATTTTAAGAACTGTCTTTCTTTGAGAGAGAGAGAGAGAGAGAGAGAGAGAGAGAGAGAGAGAGAGAGAGAGAGAGAGAGAGAGAGAGAGAGAGAGAGAGAGAGAGAGAGAGAGAGAGAGAGAGAGAGAGGACATCGCTCAATTCAACCATCCTTGTTCAGTCCACAGCCAGTTATCGTTTACTGGTTTTCTATGGCGCTAGTTTGATCAGTCCGGTCACTGTTCACCGAGTCTTTACGGCAAAAGTGACACACACAGTCAGTTTGTGCTAGCTTGTGTAATAACAAGAATCAATCGAACCTGTTATGCTTTCGATCTGAAAAAAAAATCAACCTATGCCGCTTGAATGCCGGGATAATTTATTTCAATTTTCTATATGTTATTTTTCTTAATTTGAAACCGGCGTCAAAAATTGTCTTTGGTTCCCAAATAGGATTAAAAACAACAAGAAGTTTCAGTCTTGATATTTTACCTAGCTTACCCACATACTTCTGAGTAATGATGAATTGATGGTTGTTGCTTTGTGGTGGCAAGTAAGAAGTACAACGGATACATACGGTATAATGTAAAATGAAAGGACATGTAAAAAAAAACTTCGATCACATACACACAATAAAGGAGAAAGGATAAAAAAGAAATAGTGTGAATGTGTGTGCACTTGTGTTTATGTGTGTGTGTGTGTGCATTTGTGTTTGTGTGTGTGTGTGCATTTGTGTGTGGTGTGTGTGCATTTGTATGTATGTGTGTGTGTGTGTGTGTATGTGTGTGTGTGTGTGTGTGTGTGTGTGTGTGTGTGTGTGTGTGTGTGTGTGTGTGTGTGTGTGTGTGTGTGTGTGTGTGTAAGTGAGAGTGTGAAAGACAGACTGAAGAACAGAAAGACAACATAATCATGTTCATGAGACCAATGCCCTCTACGTGACCAGTGGAATAACTATGTGGACTGCGTTCAGATCTTACACCAAAATAATCATAGACAGATGATGCGACACATACTCACAAGATGCATGTATAATCTACGGAGTAAACACGTTGATTATATGTACAACCCTTCTCCCCCATTCTCTAACTCTGACCTCACAGAACAATCCACTCACAAACAGAACGACCTCAAACAACAATATCGATGGACATTCAACAATAATCCCTGGCACGTCTCTGAATATATCTGTACATATCTTTTTTTTTTTTAATGATGAACGTCTCATGACTGTCATGATCGTCAGTATAAACTCGGATTTCACCTGTTTCAGTTTCTCAAGATAACGTCTCCGCGCTCGGAATGAATTCCATATGCACTAACCCCCACTGATGGAGAAGATTCAAATGATCATGGCATAAGCCTTAAGCCTGCACACAAGCCGTATGCATTGGCAAGGTCGTGAGATCCTTCCTAGCGTATGGGTTCTCCATCTTAAACTCGGATACATTGTAATGATATGTGTATCTACATCTGTAATGTTTAAAAAAAAAAGCTATAGCACACTGAAAACACATGGGGTTTAACCAAGGTCTTACCAACCCTGCATTTTACGGTATAGATCAGTCTTTGATCATGTAACGGTCTTTGGCATAACTTATTCATCACAAAACACTATCCAAGCTCTCTGACATTAAGTTAGCTCAGAGACAGTACTTATCATGAGATCTGCTTTGATTTTTGGAGCAGATATTCAGATATTTTGGCTTTTGTCACTAAATATGCAAAATGATAAAATTAAAAGAGCGGATAGAAATGAAATATGTGAGTGGTAATAACTGTCTCTAGACGCAGACAGTCGAACAAAGTCACAATCTAACTGTGAAAAAAAAACCCAATATGAATATGATCCCTCCCCAACAACTTTCTAAACAGAGATTTTGACTAAAAATTATAAAAAAAGAATCCTTCTCCTGTCAACAGTTTATCACTTCCTAGTTGACTGGCCTCTTAAACAGGTACACCAATGTAAATGTAAAGTAAAACGATCTCGAAAAACAAAAAGGCGAAATCAGAGTTCATTGCTATGGCGACAGTCACTAGGTATAGTTGACAACGCTGTCTGTCTCTTTCTCTGTCGTTGTTGCCCCGGAAGTGAAGGTCAGACAAGAAGATGACCTCAGTGGTAGGAATAGTAATTAGTGCCGTCATCTTTAAAGGTAGCATTACTGTCATACGCTGAAACAAACAAAAATAACACGTGTCAGGGGTTGCAACAGAATTTATTTCTCAACAAATAAAGGTGACACTCACTGAAATGTACACAAACAGGAATTCAAGATTAATTTTGAGTGCCACCGTACAAACACGCACACACTACAAAAATTCCTGCTGGATTTCTTAGACTTTGCAGAATTCATTACTTTAATATTCATGGTACAGATTATACGGTGTCAATAAATGTTCACAGTACCGGTGACTGTTCTTTGTAGGGAATGTAAACGTCTTTCGAATATCAATCAATATTATCTGTAACTGTTCTTTATGAAGAATGTAAACATCTATTTAAGATAAAAAAAATATTACAGTAATTGTTCTTTATGAAGGATGTAAACATCTGCTGAATATCAATGAATAGTCTCAGTAACTCTTCAATACGAAGAATGTACAGATCTGTTGAATATCAGTGAATATTCACAATAACTGTTCAATACAAAGAATGTAAACATCTGTTGAATATCAATGAATATTTGCAGCAACCGTCATATACGAAAAATGTGAACATCTGTTGAACCTTCTGTTTAGAACTGTTTCATATTTTCATCTCAGTTTTGTATACTTTTCAGTAGAAGTCTGTAAACAGATACGCTCGAAGCGATGGCCTCATTCAAAGCGCCTAAACGAAACCAGCAGAAATTTGTACTTGCAAATTATAATTCTTGATAGTAAATATCTTTTGCATCAAATCCTGACTTATATAAATAACCAAAATACACACGTGTAATGAACAAAAACAGAAACTGACTGGTGAGATCCTTGCAAAACATTTTATCAACAACATACAAATTTGATAACTTGATTGATGACTAATGTTGCTGCCGTCTTTTAAACAAATCTGGGGAGACAAATGAAAACGTTTGCACTGAAATACGATACAAACCGGACGTGACAACAACACCGATTTCATTATGCTTCTGAGACAGACAGTTTTCCCGTCAAACGAACACTTCTCTCACGCAAATCGCAGTGGCTCGAGACTTCCGCAAATGAGTGTGAACTTTGACACACACAAATACGTATATATATATATATATATATATATCTGTTAGAAAGTGCAAGTTAATCAGAGTGCATTTACTACAGAGTTTCTAAACTCAGAACACAAGACATGTACGTTGTGGTCAAAGTTAGTTGAGGACTAGTGTGCAGAGACAGAGATAGTGTGACATTTCCACACACTGAGACAGAAGGAAAAACTGCCCTCGGAAGCACAATGAAACCGCGTGTTTCTCAGATGTTGGCCGCTTACCCAAAGCTTCAATAGTACCATGGTGAGCCAAAATCTCCATAATAACCTATAATATACAGAAAACGGAATGCACACAGTGAAATACAGACACAGTGAATCAGTATTTTCTTTTTCTTATTATGTTAATGTGAAAAATCTGGTTAGTGGGATTAGTTCTGATCTACACTTTTTCATTCTCTGAGTTAATGTAAGGCTACTGGACAAATTGAAAGAAAAGAAAACTAAGAAATGGAAACTAAGGGGAAAATGCCTGCAAGCAGAAAATCTTTATTTCACTTCGTTATCTTAACAGATGGCATACACTTCCTTTAATAAGGAATAACTATACATACATTTTCCTTCAAATTACGTATCATCAGTCGATTAGCTGTAGCAATTTAAGATATTTATGTTGGAAAAGGTAAAGCAGTTACGGGTTTTTGATCGATTTCGTTCAGTTTTTAAGTCGGGACCCACCTCAGGTGATATGGCCGACGGGGATAACCATCCCAGGGAAGTGGGGGAAGGGGGGTCTATCTAGTCCTATACCGACTCCACCAGAACAACAATGCTGTTAAGATGGGACAGTGAGAAGGCCACTTTTAATGTAGTGCATTATTGTTACTATTTCATGATCAGTAAATATTCCAATAACCGATGGTGTGTCTCATTAAGTAGCCTACATGATTCAACATTGTTTAGCTCGTAGATGATACTATCTCCATGCTGTAGTTAACTTGATAAGACAATATCTGCTTAGTCAATCGTTTAAAAATGTCGCAAATTTGCTCAGTAAATCGGAAAGAAAATTTATTACGAAATTGTAATGCCATATTGGACAAACGACCAGCAAATTAAATTTCACATCATAGCAAAATATCAAATGCCAAAGAAACAAATTCAATTTAACAGTTCTTTCTAATGAAAAGGAAGCAAGTAAATCTGACAACTCAAAGCTGATGAGCACGAAAATGGGAAGCAACTGAACTTGAAAAGACTGACAGTATACCCCATAATCAGTTCTGAATGACGTTTCACTGCACTAGTGGGACAAAAAGCATAAAGCAATAAAATAAAACAGCTGGTATCAGCAAATAACTCGTCTCAAAACAAACGAGTCGAGTGACCGTAATATGGAAAACCAGTATGTTCGCCAGTTTTAAGTAACCAAGAGGCAATACACTTAATAAGTGACTTATATGAAATCATGACCAGTTGAAAAATCGATAAACAAACAACGAATCCCCCGTGCTTACCATGTCTAGCGAAAGACAAGGCGATTCAGGAAAGACATTGTTGACTATTACAGATGTTATGATAGAAAAACTCCAGATTCATTGATCCTTAAAGAGTACTTCTCGGAGACAATTCCACATTAAAATTTCTTCTGAACCACACAGGTCGTCTCTAAAGTCAGCCACAGATGGTCACAGGTCAAACTTCCAGTTCAAACAGTGAGGCGGAATGTGTTTTGGGCCATCATAAATTCCAATTCCTCAAGGACAATAACAGGAGTCAGACAACGGGGACGGTCCACATGATAAGTCGACAGTGGTGGGTTCACGGTTGGACAATAATGGTTGATGGCCACTTCTCCGTATCTCATAGTTTTGCATCCCTTGTAGTAATATTCCCACGTTTCTGTGTACGATTTCAACTCTATGACTCCTGCACCCTGTCCACCAGCATCCGGCATCGTCAACCATACTTTCAAAGCAAAAACTTAACCGCAGGAAGCTGGTGGATAGAGTGAAGGAGTCAAAGGGTTGTGTTTTGATAGTTGGTAGACAAGCGTGGGAGTCGAAGGGTTAAGAGGTTCTACTGGCAGATGATGTGTGGCGACGGCTCTGGCCTTTCTGGCTGTGGACACTGTTCCTGCTTGTTGGTTTCTTTTAAAAGTAAGCTGGCTCCTTCGTTCCATCTATTATCAAAGTGTACTCATCCACTGCAGTACAACAGCTGTGAAAAGTGTGCGTACCCACTACAGTACTACATCTGTGAAAAGTTGAGGACGGCAGGTCGTGAATCATTTGCACTTGTTTTTTTGTAACTGATATCCAGACAGCTCCTCGCACAAATTTGAAATCAATCGGGAAAAGTCTTTTGTTCAAGTGGTCTGTGCCGTCAGCAAGATCCTCTTGCAAGGATAGCTATCTGCTCAGATTTGTGACTAGCGACAGTCTTCCGATGAGCACAGATATGAAAATACATCTTTCATTTTCTCTCAGCCTCCTCTGTCAATTCACCGGCACAACCCATGGATCTGTGGCATGTATTCACGTAGTGTAACATGTATTCCTGTACTATGGCATGTCTTCACATGCTATGACATGCAGTTTTGGGTCAAAACTTTTACCTCGCGAAGGAAATGAACGTTTTCTGTCTCCTCGACTCTGAAGAAACGCAGTACTAGATTCCCGAAGCATCACTCATAATTCCACATGTTCCATTTCAAATGTTTAATGACCTGGCCGAAACTTTGCCACTTGAGTCTATCTTTATTCACTCTGAGACTTTGGATGATGGATGAGGTGGATATCGCATCGCTTCATTCGTGGATGACAACTTTCATTTCGTTTCTTGCATCTGTGATCAGGGACCTGTGGATTCTGCCGTCTCACCGGCGAGAATTGTTTCTGTAGCAACAGTGATGACGATATGGCGCGAAATGTAACTCTTGCCAAGTCTGCTGTTGACAGTCTCCCTCAGATGGAGGACCATGGTGACATACGGTAACAATGACAAAAAGGAGAATCAGACAGTCTGTTTGAATTCTGTGGGGCAGGGCAACTTCTATACTGATACAACAATAGCTTGTAACTTTGCTGCATCTTCTTAAACAAATATTGTTGCTGGCTCTTCTTAAACAAACAACAATACTTTAAATCTCCTATATTAGCAGATAATTAACCAATCATACAAACATTCGATTTTGCACTGACGATTGAAGTGTTGTATCATTATGTATCTTTGATTGTACGTTGGCGATTGAAGTGTACCATTATGTATTTTTGATTGTACGTTGGCGATTGAAGTGTATCATTATGTATTTTTGATTGTACGTTGACGATTGAAGTGTTGTATCATTATGTATTTTTGATTGTACGTTGGCGATTGAAGTGTATCATTATGTATTTTTGATTGTACGTTGGCGATTGAAGTGTATCATTATGTATTTTTGATTGTATGTTGACGATTGAAGTGTTGTATCATTATGTATTTTTGATTGTACGTTGACGATTGAAGTGATGTATCATTATGTATTTTTGATTGTACGTTGACGATTGAAGTGTTGTATCAATATGTATTTTTGATTGTACGTTGACGATTGAAGTGATGTATCATTATGTATTTTTGATTGTACGTTGACGATTGAAGTGTTGTATCATTATGTATTTTTGATTGTACGTTGGCGATTGAAGTGTATCATTATGTATTTTTGATTGTACGTTGGCGATTGAAGTGTATCATTATGTATTTTTGATTGTACGTTGACGATTGAAGTGTTGTATCATTATGTATTTTTGATTGTACGTTGACGATTGAAGTGATGTATCATTATGTATTTTTGATTGTACGTTGACGATTGAAGTGTTGTATCAATATGTATTTTTGATTGTACGTTGACGATTGAAGTGATGTATCATTATGTATTTTTGATTGTACGTTGACGATTGAAGTGTTGTATCATTATGTATTTTTGATTGTACGTTGACGATTGAAGTGTTGTATCATTATGTATTTTTGATTGTACGTTGACGATTGAAGTGTTGTATCATTATGTATTTTTGATTGTACGTTGACGATTGAAGTGTTGTATCATTATGTATTTTTGATTGTACGTTGACGATTGAAGTGATGTATCATTATGTATTTTTGATTGTACGTTGACGATTGAAGTGATGTATCATATGTATTTTTGATTGTACGTTGACGATTGAAATGTTGTATCATTATGTATTTTTGATTGTACGTTGACGATTGAAGTGTTGTATCATCATAAATTTTTGATCGTATGCTTTGTCAGTTCCCTGAAACTGCTTAGTAAAACTGCCTGAAAATGATGTCTAATTTTTAAGAACAGTTCAACTATTTGTTTGACAAGACATAGAAAGAGATGTGTATATTACTTCTATGTAAACAGATCAAAATAAAAAGAAGCCAAGTAGGAGGAAAAAAGAACTAATTCAAAAAAGGAGGAAAATTAAAAACATAAGAAAAGATTTGAAATAAAAGAAAATGTTAAAGTCATGTGTAACATCTAAAGTCTATTATTTTCTAAAGCGCATTTTGAATATTAGAAATGCGGACAAATGCACCAATGACACGAAAATCTCTGTTATTCAAACAACGAAACGATGTAAACAACAAAACGGTAATTCTTGGGGGCAAAACCACGGCATAAAAGCGGTTCAAATATCGCAGTAAAACGCATGCAAACTATTCAGTTTACCGAAAAGGGAAATAATCAAAATCAGTCACCAAACATAAAATGTGAACCATGAAAATGTCATATACATAATGAAATGGAAATTATAGGGAAAAAAGGGGGAAAAATCACGACCGGAAAAGCGATTAAAGTATCACAGTGAAAAAAGAATATATATCAGCCACCCAAATTCCCAAAAGAAAAACAATCCAAATTGTCAGCAAATTTTCAGCTACTGAAGTAAACAACAATGACAAAATCCATGTATTGCTACTTGATTATCCAGTTAAAGCTGGAGGAGAAAAACTCCACCCGAAAACCAAGCAAACGCTGTGACTGACTATAAACATAACTTACCAAACAATCAAGCCAACTTACCAAACAATCAAGCCATACTACCAACAGATCTTTTCCGACGTCGTTATAAACGTTTTTGCATTACTGTGAAGGTCAAAATAAATCCTATCCATTTAAAATTTCCATTTCGAGTCATTCATAAGCTTGATATAAGAGGCGAATGTGAGAAAATCCCACCCGAAAACAAGAAAACAATCAAACAAACAAACAAACAAACAACAACACAACAGCAAAAACTGCTGGACAACGTACCAGGTCACAGCGACCAAAAACTGGATCATATAATTTTGTTCAATGTTATCCATTCACGACTGCAAGTTGTTCCCACCTTCAAAGTTTGACTCGAACAGAAATTTTTTTTTTCCAAAACTGTGTCAATCATGTGACCCACAAACTTTCAATTTTGCACTGAAACAGATCCATGAACCAGTTAATCTCCCCTTCTCACTCCCTTCTCACTCCCCTCCTCCTCCCACATCTACAGACACTGGAATATTGCTCGCAGACACATTTTGTTAACAGACGAGCACAGGCAAACAAACACACGCCAAGCGCCAGCCTAAACCAATTTATCATTAAAAAACAAAGAAAACAGAAACCGAAACAAAACTAAAAAGTTGTTCATTAACTAGACAAGTTTTGTTGTTTTAGTCGCAATTCCTGCAACATCTTGTGGCTGTGTCTTGTATAAGTCCTTCATTAGCTATCAAAAATTCGAAAAGCTGCTTGACTATAGCAGTAAAGTAAGACTGTATTTAAGCAACCTAAACTTCCCGAAAGAAAAACACTGAAAACTGGCAGCAATCTGTCAGCTACTAAAACGTACTAAAAGCACCAAAACCAAATGTCGCCTGTAGCTACTTTATTAATTAGCTTTAAAAGTCCACGAAACCAATCACCAATTGTGACTGCTGAAGTAACAAATCAAGTAACTAGATGTAACTATAGTATCAGCGCTACTGTTCAATCATCCTCTCTCTTACACCCACCCACACACACATACACACACGTATTCACACACAGCATACATTCATGTATGCGCATATAAACTCACACACTCATGTACAGAACACACACTCTCGCACACTCTCGCACACACACACACACACATACACACACACAAACACACCCACACACACATACACACACAAACACGAAAACATACGCAAACGAAGGCATGCAAGAAATATACAAAGATTTAAAATCAGAGAGAGAGAGAGAGAGAGGAGAGAGAGAGAGAGAGAGAGAGAGAGAGAGAGAGAGAGAGAGACAGAGAGAGACAGACACACAGAGAGAGAGAGCCAGAGAGAGAGAGAGAGAGAGAGAGAGAGACAGAGAGACAGAGAGAGAGAGACAGAGACAGAAAAGACAGAGAGACAGACAGAGGGACAGAGAGAGCACACGCAGGAATTGAGTGAGATTGTATATGCGAGCATGTGATTTGCGTGGGTGCATGAATGTGTGTGTGTGTTATGAAGGTGTGTGTGTTGTGTGTGTGTGTGTGTGTGTGTGTGTGTGTGTGTGTGTGTGTGTGTGTGTGTGTGTGTGTGTGTGTGTGTGTGTAAAGAGAGGGAGTATGTAAGACAGATAGACGAACAGTTAGAAAGAACGGGCATGGAAGTATGATGATGACAATATACAGAAGCAGTATCACACACACACACACATACACACACGCACCACACACACACACATACATACACACACACACACACACACACACACACACACTCGAACGAGCACACACACACTGACTCACACAGAGACAGAGACTCAGACAGAAGACAGACAGACAGACAGACAGACAAACAAACAGAAAGACAGATAGACAGACTGACAGACAGACACACGGATAGTATCATCATACATTCAACATTTCCGCACGTCCCTCCCTCGCACTAGCTCATTCACTCAGTAACCCACTCGCTCAGTCCACCATCCAATCAATCAATCAATCAATCAATCAATCAAAGAAAGAAGGCAGGCAAGATCTTACCTCTACCATAGGGTCCACGGCTGAAACAAAAGAACAGAACACAGCCGCAAAGTGTTAATAATGATGATAGGTGTAAGGGTATCAATACAGTAACACATGAACTAGCACACATCTACACAGTAAAGCTATATCAACACAGTACACATGAACCATTACACACCTATACAGTGCAGCAATATTACTACCGTACACATGAATTAATTTAAATCTACACAGTGCAACAGTACCAAGACAGTTCACATGACCTATCACATGTATACAGTGCAACAATACCAACACAATACACATGACCTATCACATGTATACAGTGCAACAATACCAACTCAATACACATGAACTATCACATGTATACAGTGCAACAATACCAACACAATACACATGACCTATCACATGTATACAGTGCAACAATACCAACACAATACACATGAAATATCACATGTATACAGTGCAACAATACCAACTCAATACACATGACCTATTACATGTATACAGTGCAACAATACCAACACAATACACATGAACTATCACATGTATACAGCGCAACAATACCAACACAATACACATGACCTATCACATGTATACAGTGCAACAATACCAACACAATACACATGACCTATCACATGTATACAGTGCAACAATACCAACACAATACACATGACCTATCACATGTATACAGTGCAACAATACCAACACAATACACATGAACTATCACATGTATACAGCGCAACAATACCAACACAATACACATGACCTATCACATGTATACAGTGTAACAATACCAGCACAATACACATGAACTATCACATGTATACAGTGCAACAATACCAACACAATACACATGACCTATCACATGTATACAGTGTAACAATACCAGCACAATACACATGAACTATCACATCTATACAGCGCAACAATACCAACACGGTACACGTGAACTATCACATGTATACAGTGCAACAATACCAACACGGTACACGTGAACTATCATGTACAGAACTTTTCTTACAATTGTTGCTTTTTGATTCGCTATACATAGGGTGTCACACACACACCACACAACACACACACACACACACACCAACACACCACACACACACACACAACACAACACATACACACACACACACACACACAACACACACGCGCGCACACACACACACACACACACACACACACACACACACACACACACACACACACACACACAAGAAGATTCTCCACGATACTGCAACGAATCATAAATAGAACAAACAACTGACTTTGACTAAAAAATAAGCTGGAATGTGCAATGAAAAAAGTATAAAAAAACTGAAATATGCAACAACAACAACGACAACAACAAAAAAGCCTCACACAAAATACAAATATATCTGCATTTGGTCTTAACAAGAAATTACAAACACATGAACATGACTTTTCTGTAATAAAATCACAACCAACGACTGTTTGAAACTTTCTCAATAGACACTGAAAGTCTAAGCACAGAGAAACACGCAGACTTGGAGTCAGTGTACGTTACCTAAAAACTGAAAGAGACAGACGAACAAACGTTTCAACAGAAGATACAGTTTACAGTCTGTAGTGTGACTGAAGATGAACTTGATTTCATACATAAAAAGAAAAGAAATATGATACAAAACGAGATTGAAATTGATAAAACAAACAAGCAAACAACAAACAAACAAAAAACTCCATTACACTAAACTCATGATTTACTTAAGAAAGGCAGTTTGCAACCTGGGGTGGGATTTGTGACACCGGAGGGGTCCCCAGGAATGTGTCGAGATCGGTTTTCATTGCTCTTCCGGGGAGGACAGGGGCTGTGGAATGCGAGCACCATCGTACAATCAGCTTGGTGAGTCATGTGGCTGAAATCCTATTGAGAATAATCGTGATGGGGACTGGGAGCAGCGTTGGAGGAGAAATGGCGGAAGAACGGTGTGGATTTGTCGAGGGAAGGGGAGTACTGATGCCGTGTGATCCTGGGAGCTATCGTGGAGAGGTCGGTCGGGCTGGGTTGGGGTATGTGTTTGTGCTTTGTTGGTTGTGCCGGGGCTTTCGGTCGGGTGGGGCATGGGGGATTGGTCAGCCGGCTGGAGAGGCTCAGTGTTGGTGGGAGGGGTCTAGGAGTGGTCGGAGGTGTGTTTTGGGGGCAGGCGGCGGCAGTGGGAGTGGGGGACGACATAAACTTTTTCCAAAATATTAAAAGAGGGGTCAGGCTGGATGAAAAAGCGTTCTTACCAAAAAAATGCCATTCAATTAATATCAGGAAGAGAGTTCTTGCGTAAAACTACGCACTGGCAAGGTCTTCATATGGTGAGAGGAAGAATGGGCGGGAAGAAGAGATCTGCGAAACACAAAGCTGACACCACCAGAATGATGGAAACATTAAGATGGACAGCGAACAGGCCAGTTTTTTTTTTAATGCTGCGAGCTGGGATTGAACAGGAGATGTCAGATCTTGAATTCACGGTACCATCAAAGAGAACCAATCTGGCCGCCGAGAAATGTATGTGGCCCACACAGGGGTCAAACCCACGACTCGTTATCAGCAGGACGCTCTAATTATCTGAGCTAATAGACCTCATGTGAAATACAAACAAACAAACAAAAAAAAACACAAACAAACAAAAACAAGGTCTGCCTGAGAGTTGAACCCACAACCCTTCGATTATGAGCATGGCGCTCTAACAACTGAGCTAAAGGGTCATTGTACAAACAACAGCAACAAGCAAAATACCCCCCCCCAAAAAAACACACAAAAAAACAAAACAACAGCAACAAAATACAACAACCCTTCCCCGAAAAACAACAACAAACAAAATGAAACAACCCCCCCCCCCAAACAACAACAAGAAACAAAATATAAAACAACCCCGAAAAACAACAACAAACAAAACAACCCTCTAAAAAACAACAACAACAACAAACCAAATAAAACAATCCCAAAACAACAACAAACAAAATTAAACAACTCCCGAAAAGAAGAAGAAGAACAACAAACAAAATAAAACAATCTCCCCAAAACAACAACAAACGAAATAAAAAAAAACCCGAAAAACAACAACACAACATCAATAAACAAAATAAAAACAACAACAACAACAAACAAAATAAATCAACCACCGAAAAACAACAAGAAGAAGAAACAAAACAAAACACCCCCCGAAAAACAACAACAATAACAAAATAAAACACCTCTCCCCCAAAAAAACAAACAAACAAACAAAAAAACCAATGTAAGTGGTTCTTCTGCCAAACATCAGCGAGAACAAAACAAAACAAAACATTCCAAACAGCGTAAGTAGTTCTTCTGCCAAACATCAGCAGGGAACAAAACATAAACATTCCAAACAAACAGTATTAGAGGGTTCTTATGCCAAACATCAGCAGGAGGACAATGGAGACACATCCTGGCTGAGCACCAATTTACTCACGCGTCAAGAGGGGGCATCGACTGGTAGTGATGGACAACGGGCGCGGCAGGAGCTGAAGCGTAGGGCATGGCAGGTGCCATTCGCATCTGCAGCACAAAACGGGCACAACACACTGAAATGATCACGTCCACGTGGTGTGTATGTGTGTGTAGTGTGTATGTGTGTGTAGTTTATGTGTGTGTAGTGTGTGTGTGTGTACACATACACACACACACATATATATATAATATATATATATATATACACATATACATATATACATATATATATATATATATATATATATATATAGAGAGAGAGAGAGAGAGAGAGATAGGTATATGTATATATATATATATATTTATATATATATTTGTATATGTACACATATATCTCTGTGTGCATGGTGTGTGTGTGTGTGTGTGTGTGTGTGTGTGTGTGTGTGTGTGTGTGTGTGTGTGTGTGTGTGTGTGTGTGTGTGTGTGTGTGTGTGTGTGTGTGGTGTAGTGCTATGGACAAAGCAATGCTCTAGGATGCAAGAGACACAAATCACAATCCGACAGGAATTTTTCTTTCCCATCCCCCTCCACAAGACTTTGAGTAGTGGTTTGGATGCTGGTCTTTCGGAAGGCAGAATAAATCGATGTCTCGTGAGTAGCAAGTACTCAGCACATGTTAAAGATCTCACGGCAACAAATGATTTGTCCCTGGAAAAATTCTGTACAAAAATCACCTTTCAGGGAGAGAAAAAAAAATGCATACTGGGAACAAAATGAGTGGTACCATATTTTGGCGGCATGCTTTCCACAGAGAGAGAGAGAGAGAGAGAGAGAGAGAGAGAGAGAGAGAGAGAGAGAGAGAGAGAGAGAGAGAGAGAGAGAGAGAGAGAGAGAGAGAGCAGCCCGCATTTTATGCAGTAAAAAATACTGTTCTGTGTTCTGTTAAAAAAAAAAAAAAGCAAAAAACACCCCTGAAAAAACAACAACAACAACAAACAGAGAACAGAAATTCCATCCAATCCAATTTGACTGAAAATATATCGGTGCGTTTATTATTTACATTATGTGCTGAATAACCTCTGTTGCACCATACAGACACAGTAACAAGTGAATTAATACAATGGCTGGACACGTCAAACCATCATTTCATTGTAAGGGCAGGGACGTAACTTTGTAACTTGTACTTAATCACACGTCAAACCATCATTTCATTGTGTGGGAAGGGACGTAACTTTGTAACTTGTACTTAATCACACGTCAAACCATCATTTCATTGTAAGGGCAGGGACGTAACTTTGTAACTTGTACTTAATCACACGTCAAACCATCATTTCATTGTAAGGGCAGGGACGTAACTTTGTAACTTGTACTTAATCACACGTCAAACCATCATTTCATTGTGTGGGAAGGGACATAACTTTGTAATCTGTATTTAATCACACGTCAAAACATCATTTCATTGTGTGAGAAGGGACGTAACTTTGTAACTTGTACTTAATCACACGTCAAACCATCATTTCATTGTGTGGGAAGGGACGTAACTTTGTAATCTGTATTTAATCACACGTCAAAACATCATTTCATTGTGTGAGAAGGGACGTAACTTTGTAACCCGTACATAATCACATCAAAACATCATTTCCTCGTGAGAGAAGGGAAGTAACTTTGTAACCTGTATTTAATCACACGTCATGAGGGAAGGGACGAAACTTTTGACCTGTATTTAATCACACGTCAAAACATTATTTCTTTGTGAGGTAAGGGATGTAACTTTGTTGCCTGCACCTAATCAGCAGTATGACAATTTTGTCAAGCCTTCGCCAATAACCCAACAAGTGTGCTGATGAGATACTGCGCACAATTCAAACCAGTGAGCTGACCAACCAGGCAAATCAAACGTCGAAAAGTTTACAATGTCAAAAAAAAAAAAAAAAAAAAAAAAAAAAATCCGCCCACATAAACAACAACAAAAATACGTCCAAAAAATATCAAAGTCAGAAAAGAAGATCCAATGAAAAAAAAAAACAAAAAAACAAACTAAAACAAACCAGAGAAACAAAAAATAGCATCACACCGCATATCTAATACAACAAAAGAAGACAGATGTAAAATTTCGGCCAAATCGTCTTTGTCAGGCGTATACAAAAAAAAAACACACAAGAAAATGAAAAATAGGAAACAGTTGGTTTGAGCAACCTAACAGAAGAAAATGGGCACGGATGAATCCAGGAGACAGCTCAAGAAATCAAACTGATTACATCTTCAAAACAAGTGTGACTGCACGCGTTCAAGCAAACAGGAACCAGAAAAAACACGAAAGAAGAATAAGAACGCGTATTTAATACAAGACAAGACAGGCGCAAATTTTCGGCCAACTGGCCTTTGTCAAGCGTAAGATTACAAACAAACAAACACCAGATACAAAAATTATGAGAAAAAGACTGAAACTTCCCTGCTGCTGTGTCCAATGTGAGAAAAGGAATAAACTAAGATGACATCATAATAATTGTTTGTAATCTTACGCTTGACAAAAGCCAGTTGGCCAAAAATTTGCGCCTGTCTTGTCTTGTTGTATTAGATAAGCGTTCGTATTCTTCTTTCGTGTTTTTTCTGGTTCCTGATTACAGCTTGATAGATAAAATTTCAAGAAAAATTTAACCTTTTCTTGTTGCTGCTATTTTTAATATCATTATTACTGTTCCACGTCTCCTTGAGATTGAACAGAACAGCATGTTCAAAAATAGCCACCAACACCCTAAAATATTCAAGATACCCTTAAGATTTAAGATCTGCAGTTACTGTAAACAAAAATCTACATAGGCCAAACTCATTAAGACCCAAGCATTAGTGACTACGACCTGAATCGCGCCTTGAGGTAAACTAGGTTCAAATCAGAGAGAAAGAGAGAGGGGGGTAGGGAGGGAGATTGAGAGAGACAGAAAGAGAGAGAGACAGAGAGAGTGAGAGAGAAAGAGAGAAAGGGAGAGAGAAGCAGAGAGAGAGAGAAACCAGACAGAAACAGAGAGAGAGAGAGAAAGAGAGAAAGGGAGAGACACAGAGACAGAGAGAATGAGAGAAAGAAAGAGAGACAGAGAGAGACAGACAAAGAGAGAGAGAGAGAGAGAGAGAGAGAGAGAGAGAGAGAGAAGAGAGAGAGAGAGGAGAGAGAGAGAGAGAGAGAGAGAGAGAGAGAGAGAGAGAGAGAGAGCCAACATATCAAACCAACTGGTAATTAGGAACTGGAAAATTGGAACCGAAATATATCAAAGAATAATTCATTGCACTCGGATTGCTCCATAAGTGCTCTACCAAATCATGCCGCAAGTTATCATCGAAAGTAGCTAGACAAACAAATACATAACATATTTAAAAAGAAGAGTGAGCTACCGGTTCCATGACAGGAGCCATGGGCACCATAACATATTTAAAAAGAAGAGTGAGCTACCGGTTCCATGACAGGAGCCATGGGCACCTGGGCTGTGGGCATTTTCCATGAGCCATTACCGCCACCTGGAAGGTTCTGGAGCATCATCTGCTGCATAACCATGTGGTGCATCTGGGCGTTCTGTAGCATCATCATGTCCATGAAGTCTGAAACACACACACACACACACACACACACATACAAGCACACACACACACACACACACACACACACACACACACAATACAAGCACACACACACACACACACATACAAGCACACACACACACACACATACAAGCACACACACACCATCACCACATACTGCAATGTAAGCTTCCAAGGGTGTGGTGGTAGTCTGGAAGTTCGTGGGTTGTCTAGTTGATAGATAGCTGAGTATTTGGGTATTGACTGGGGAGGGGGGGGGGTGTCTGTCATGTAAGACGAGTTTATACAGAATAGCTAGTTGTGTGGTGATTCAGACCTTTCATTAATTGTATAGGTAATATACAAAGATACACACGTCATTTACATGTAACCAAGTCTGCAGCTTTCGATACCATCGACCATGGTATTCTCCTTTCTAGACTTCATCATACTTTTGGCATCTCTGACATTGCTCTCTCCTTTTTCACTTCGTATTTATCAAACAGAAAACAAACTGTTCTCATCAATGGCACTTACTCTCAACCTGCATACCTGACCTGTGGTGTTCCACAAGGATCTGTCCTTGGCCCTGTTCTTTTCACTCTTTATACCTCCCCCCTGTCCACCATCATCAACTCCCACTCTATAAAACACCACTTCTATGCTGATGACACCCAACTTCAAGATAGTGACTCACCTGATAATATACAGCGCCTGTTGACTCGCACCACTGAGTGTTACTCGGACATTAAGAACTGGATGACACACAATAGACTTCAGCTTAATGACGACAAGACAGAAGCTATCCTCATTGGCACCCATCAGAAACTTTCCCAGCTGCCTCCTCTTTCTCTCCCATTATGTAACACATCAGTCCCAATTTCTGATTCAGCTAAAAACCT
The DNA here is from genome assembly GCA_030674185.1 of Monoplex corrugatus. Lineage (NCBI taxonomy): Eukaryota > Metazoa > Mollusca > Gastropoda > Littorinimorpha > Ranellidae > Monoplex > Monoplex corrugatus. The sequence goes on along the minus strand of JAPXFY010000023.1, from coordinate 29,773,186 downwards.
TGGTGTCTGCATTGACTCTACCCTGTCCATGAACAACTTTGTTTCTCAAACTGCCAGATCTTGCTACTATCATCTCCATCGTATAAGCCTGATCAGGAAGTATCTCTCTGTCGAAACAACTGCAAAACTCGTTCTCTCCTTCATAATGTCTCGCATTGACTATTGCAATTCACTCCTGTCTGGTCTTCCTGCCTCCACCATTCACATCCTACAGCGCATTCAAAACAATGCTGTACGCCTTGTACTCAAAAAGAAAAAAGCTGACCACATATCTCCTCTCCTGGCACAACTTCACTGGCTCCCTGTATCAAAGCGCATACAGTACAAACTAGACACCATGTGCTACAAAAGCCTCAATAACGCAGCCCCCGATTACCTGTCAAGCCTACTTGAGATCTATGTTCCCTCACGTACCCTCCGCTCTGCCTCCGATCCTCTGACTTTTCGCTTTCCACGCACTAAGCTCAATACCTATGGTCCACGAGCCTTTTCTGTTTCTGGTCCACTCTCCTGGAACAAACTTCCTCTCTCAGTCCATCAGCAACCTACTTTTGCCTCCTTCAAGTCCGCTCTCAAAACTCACCTTTTCTCCTCCGCATAAAATCCTAACCTCACTCAACCCCCCTCTGCAGCCTGTCTCCGCTCGGAGGGGAATCACTTTGTTTTAATATATAATTGTATATGATGTGCTCTCTGTGGTTTTCCATTGGTTTTATTCTTGCTTTTATTGCTTTTATTCTTTTCTCCCCATTTGTGGCCATGCATGTGTGTGTGTGTGTGTGTGTGTGTGTGTGTGTGTGTGTGTGTGTGTGTGTGTGTGTGTGTGTGTGTGTGTGTGTGTGTGTGTGTGTGTGTGTGTGTGTGTGCGTGCGTGCGTGCGTGTGTGCGTGTGTGTCTTTTCGGCGCTTGGATTTGATTTTGTCGAGATTTGCGCTATATAAATATTGTAATTATTATGTATGCATGTGCGTACGTATGTATGTATGTATGTATGTATGTATGTATGTATGTATACGCTTAGATTTATGTATGTATGTATGTATGCATGTATACGCTCAGCTTAGATTTATGTATGTAAGTATGTAAGCATGTATGTATGCATGTATACGCTCATATGTATGTAGGTATGTATGCATGTATACGCTCAGCGCTTAGATTTGATTTTGTCAAGATTTTGCGCTATATAAATAAAATATATTATTATTATTATTATTCCTGTGGCAGGTTGATGAAATACCAGTATAAAATATAGACTAGGTAAAACATAGTCTAGGTAGGGCCTCAGTTACAGGTTAGGACGTCAAGTAATGAATAAAAAAGACAAAATTTAAGTCGGGGGGAAGTTAACTGAAGTTATTATAAGAAATTATTTTTGTATAGCGCTATTTCCAAAACTCATTTGGACTTACTCCATTTTACGAGATGATCAGACTTTAGTGGAGCATGGAGATTAAGCTGTTAGGCAAGCTGTCCACAATCCATTGTGTTGTAGCACATCCTGCATCTTTGGTGGGCGTGTGTGTTGAACGTTTCCATGCTTTCATAAGTCACAGTCATTAACGGAATTACAGGATCTTTAACGTGCATATCTGATGTTAAGCGTGTGTGCTGGATATTTTCATGCTTCCATAAATCACAGTCACTAACATAACATACAGGATCTTTAACGTGCATATTTGATGTTAAGCGTGTGTGCTGGACATTTTCATGCTTCCATAAATCACAGTCACTAACATAACATACAGGATCTTTAACGTGCATATCTGATGTTAAGCGTGTGTGTGCTGGATATTTTCATGCTTCCATAAATCACAGTCACTAACATAACATACAGGATCTTTAACGTGCATATCTGATGTTAAGCGTGTGTGCTGGATATTTTCATGCTTCCATAAATCACAGTCACTAACATTACAGGATCTTTAACGTGCATATCTGATGTTAAGCGTGTGTGCTGGATATTTTCATGCTTCCATAAATCACAGTCACTAACATAACATACAGGATCTTTAACGTGCATATTTGATGTTAAGCGTGTGTGCTGGATATTTTCATGCTTCCATAAATCACAGTCACTAACATAACATACAGGATCTTTAACGTGCATATCTCATGTTAAGCGTGTGTGCTGGCTATTTTCATGCTTCCATAAATCACAGTCACTAACATAACATACAGGATCTTTAACGTGCATATCTGATGTTAAGCGTGTGTGCTGGATACTTTCATGCTTCCATAAATCACAGTCACTAACATAACATACAGGATCATTAACGTGCATATTTGATGTTAAGCGTGTGTGCTGGACATTTTCATGCTTCCATAAATCACAGTCACTAACATTACAGGATCTTTAACGTGCATATCTGATGTTAAGCGTGTGTGCTGGATATTTTCATGCTTCCATAAGTCACAGTCACTAACATAACATACAGGATCTTTAACGTGCATATTTGATGTTAAGCGTGTGTGCTGGACATTTTCATGCTTCCATAAATCACAGTCACTAACATTACAGGATCTTTAACGTGCATATTTGATGTTAAGCGTGTGTGCTGGATATTTTCATGCTTCCATAAATCACAGTCACTAACATTACAGGATCTTTAACGTGCATATCTGATGTTAAGCGTGTGTGCTGGATATTTTCATGCTTCCATAAATCACAGTCACTAACATAACATACAGGATCTTTAACGTGCATATCTGATGTTAAGCGTGTGTGCTGGATATTTTCATGCTTCCATAAATCACAGTCACTAACATTACATGATCTTTAACGTGCATATTTGATGTTAAGCGTGTGTGCTGGATATTTTCATGCTTCCATAAATCACAGTCACTAACATAACATACAGGATCTTTAACGTGCATATTTGATGTTAAGCGTGTGTGCTGGACATTTTCTTGCTTCCATAAATCACAGTCACTAACATTACAGGATCTTTAACGTGCATATTTGATGTTAAGCGTGTGTGCTGGATATTTTCATGCTTCCATAAATCACAGTCACTAACATAACATACAGGATCTTTAACGTGCATATTTGATGTTAAGCGTGTGTGCTGGATATTTTCATGCTTCCATAAGTCACAGTCACTAACATAACATACAGGATCTTTAACGTGCATATCTGATGTTAAGCGTGTGTGCTGGATATTTTCATGCTTCCATAAATCACAGTCACTAACATAACATACAGGATCTTTAACGTGCATATCTCATGTTAAGCGTGTGTGCTGGATATTTTCATGCTTCCATAAATCACAGTCACTAACATTACAGGATCTTTAACGTGCATATCTGATGTTAAGCGTGTGTGCTGGATATTTTCATGCTTCCATAAATCACAGTCACTAACATAACATACAGGATCTTTAACGTGCATATCTGATGTTAAGCGTGTGTGCTGGATATTTTCATGCTTCCATAAATCACAGTCACTAACATTACATGATCTTTAACGTGCATATTTGATGTTAAGCGTGTGTGCTGGATATTTTCATGCTTCCATAAATCACAGTCACTAACATAACATACAGGATCTTTAACGTGCATATTTGATGTTAAGCGTGTGTGCTGGACATTTTCTTGCTTCCATAAATCACAGTCACTAACATTACAGGATCTTTAACGTGCATATTTGATGTTAAGCGTGTGTGCTGGATATTTTCATGCTTCCATAAATCACAGTCACTAACATAACATACAGGATCTTTAACGTGCATATTTGATGTTAAGCGTGTGTGCTGGATATTTTCATGCTTCCATAAGTCACAGTCACTAACATAACATACAGGATCTTTAACGTGCATATTTGATGTTAAGCGTGTGTGCTGGATATTTTCATGCTTCCATAAATCACAGTCACTAACATAACATACAGGATCTTTAACGTGCATATCTCATGTTAAGCGTGTGTGCTGGACATTTTCATGCTTCCATAAATCACAGTCACTAACATAACATACAGATTCTTTAACGTGCATATCTGATGTTAAGCGTGTGTGCTGGACATTTTCACGCTTCCATAAATCACAGTCACTAACATAACATACAGGATCTTTAACGTGCATATTTGATGTTAAGCGTGTGTGCTGGACATTTTCATGCTTCCATAAATCACAGTCACTAACATAACATACAGGATCTTTAACGTGCATATTTGATGTTAAGCGTGTGTGCTGGACATTTTCATGCTTCCATAAATCACAGTCACTAACATAACATACAGGATCTTTAACGTGGATATTTGATGTTAAGCGTGTGTGCTGGATATTTTCATGCTTCCATAAATCACAGTCACTAACATAACATACAGGATCTTTAACGTGCATATTTGATGTTAAGCGTGTGTGCTGGACATTTTCATGCTTCCATAAATCACAGTCACTAACATAACATACAGGATCTTTAACGTGCATATTTGATGTTAAGCGTGTGTGCTGGACATTTTAATGCTTCCATAAATCACAGTCACTAACATAACATACAGGATCTTTAACGTGCATAATTGATGTTAAGCGTGCATATACGGACAAAGGGAGTTCGGGCACTAACCGGTCTATACACAGATTTACCTGGGAGATGGGAAAAATGTCCACCTTTTACCTAACAGCCAGGAGGTAGCTGTGCAAGCTCTAACAACTAACAGTGCATACCTGATTTGTTGAACATGTGATCTTTTCCTTTCACCCCGTCCACAAACTGCACAGGTGGAAGCTGCTGTATGATTGGCTGAGGCGCCTGTATCGTCGTCACCTATTGGACAGAAAGAATCACTTGTTAGGTGTCTGTATCGTCGTCACCTATTGGACTAAAATGGATCACTTGTTAGTAAGGCGTCTGTATCGTTATCACCTATTGGACAAAAAAGATCACTTGTTAGTAAGGGATTGTATTGTTGTCACAAATTTGGACAAAAATTGATCACTTGTTGGTGGCGTCTGTTTCGTCGTAACCTACTGGACAAAAAGGATCACTTGTTAGTGAGGCGTCTGTATCGTCGTTAACTATTGGACAAAAAGGATCACTTGTTAGCAAGGTGTTTGTATCGTTGTCACCAATTGGACAGAAAGGATCACTTGTTAGGTGTCTGTATCGTCGTCACCTATTCGACTAAAATGGATCACTTGTTAGTAAGGCGTCTGTATCGTCATCACCTATTGGACAAAAAGGATCACTTGTTAGTGAGGCGTCTGTATCGTCGTTACCTATTGGACAAAAAGAAACACATGTTAGCAAGGCGTCTGTATAGTCGTCACGTATTGGACAAAAAGATCACTTGTTAGTAAGGCGTCTGTATCGTCATCACCTATTGGACAAAAAGGAACACTTGTTAGTGAGGCGTCTGTATCGTCGTTACCTATTGGACAAAAAGAAACACATGTTAGCAAAGCGTCTGTATAGTCGTCACGTATTGGACAAAAAGATCACTTGTTAGTAAGGTGTCTGTATCGCTGTCACCTATTGGACAAAAAGGATCACTTGTTAGTGAGGCGTCTGTATCGTCGTTACCTATTGGACAAAAAGAAACACATGTTAGTGAGGCGTCTGTATCGTCGTTACCTATTGGACAAAAAGAAACACATGTTAGTGAGGTGTTTGTATCATCGTTATCTATTGGACAAAAAGGATCACTTGTTAGCATGGTGTTTGTATCATCGTTATCTATTGGACAAAAAGGATCACTTGTTAGCATGGTGTTTGTATCATCGTTATCTATTGGACAAAAAAGATCACTTGTTAGCATAGTGTTTGTATCATCGTTATCTATTGGACAAAAAGGGTCACTTGTTAGCATGGTGTTTGTATCGTCGTTATCTATTGGACAAAAAGGATCACTTGTTAGCATAGTGTTTGTATCATCGTTATCTATTGGACAAAAAGGGTCACTTGTTAGCATGGTGTTTGTATCATCGTGATCTATTGGACAAAAAGGATCACTTGTTAGCATGGTGTTTGTATCATCGTTATCTATTGGACAAAAAAGATCACTTGTTAGCATAGTGTTTGTATCATCGTTATCTATTGGACAAAAAGGATCACTTGTTAGCATAGTGTTTGTATCATCGTTATCTATTGGACAAAAAGGATCACTTGTTAGCATGGTGTTTGTATCATCGTTATCTATTGGACAAAAAGGATCACTTGTTAGCATGGTGTTTGTATCGTCGTCACCTATTGGACAAAAAGGATCACTTGTTAGCATGGTGTTTGTATCATCGTTATCTATTGGACAAAAAGGATCACTTGTTAGCATGGTGTTTGTATCGTCGTCACCTATTGGACAAAAAGGATCACTTGTTAGCATGGTGTTTGTATCGTCGTCACCTATTGGACAAAAAGGATCACTTGTTAGCATGGTGTTTGTATCGTCGTCACCTATTGGACAAAAAGGATCACTTGTTAGCATGGTGTTTGTATCATCGTTATCTATTGGACAAAAAGGATCACTTGTTAGCATGGTGTTTGTATCATCGTTATCTATTGGACAAAAAGGATCACTTGTTAGCATGGTGTTTGTATCATCGTTATCTATTGGACAAAAAAGATCACTTGTTAGCATAGTGTTTGTATCATCGTTATCTATTGGACAAAAAGGGTCACTTGTTAGCATGGTGTTTGTATCGTCGTTATCTATTGGACAAAAAGGATCACTTGTTAGCATAGTGTTTGTATCATCGTTATCTATTGGACAAAAAGGGTCACTTGTTAGCATGGTGTTTGTATCATCGTGATCTATTGGACAAAAAGGATCACTTGTTAGCATAGTGTTTGTATCATCGTTATCTATTGGACAAAAAGGGTCACTTGTTAGCATAGTGTTTGTATCATCGTTATCTATTGGACAAAAAGGATCACTTGTTAGCATGGTGTTTGTATCATCGTTATCTATTGGACAAAAAAGATCACTTGTTAGCATAGTGTTTGTATCATCGTTATCTATTGGACAAAAAGGGTCACTTGTTAGCATGGTGTTTGTATCATCGTGATCTATTGGACAAAAAGGATCACTTGTTAGCATGGTGTTTGTATCATCGTTATCTATTGGACAAAAAAGATCACTTGTTTGTATGGTGTCTGTATCGTCGTCATCTATAGGACAAAAAGGATCACTTGTTACTGTGGCGTCTATATCGTCTTCACCTATTGGACAAAAAGGATCACTTGTTACTGAGTCGTCTATATCGTCTTCACCTATTGGACAAAAAGGATCACTGGTTAGTGAGGCGTCTGTATCATTATCTATTGGGCAAAAAAGGATGACTTAGTAGTGAGATGTCTGTATCGTCGTCACCTATTGGACAAAAAGGATCACTTGTTAGTGGGGTGTCTATATCGCTGCCATACAATGAAGAACAATAGTTCCAGTCTCTACGTGTTTGTTTTCTGATTACCATTCAGACAAACGTGATGATAATAATGTATAAGGTGGATCAACTGTTGTAACCTACTGAACAAAAGCATGAACAATGATATCTTCGGGGACGTACTGGTCACTTGGTTTTGCTTCTTAGTGTTCTGCACAGCTCTGTGTAACTGCCTCCATGCAGCTTGTTTTGATTTTCCAACACACCTCCAAACACACCGTAACTGAGGTCACCATGAGAGCATGGCACCAAGGGCCACAGAACCTGTGGCAATTTTTACAATGCCAAGGCGATTCATAAGACTGGAACTGATAGCAATGATGCTATGGAGTTCTGTTTTGGACTGTGACTGCGTGACAAGGCTGTGCTCTATGTTTATTTTCGTTTTTATTTTATAAATCATTTTCTATAACGCTATTCTCCAAATTAAGCGTGAATCACTGCGCATTACACATGATCCGCCTGATGGAACATGAACTCAAAACTGTTTGGCGAGCTGATCATATCCCACTACGTTGTCATGATCATGAAGCCAACCAGACATGAGATACACAAACACCTGCGGTATTGGTCGGGAAATATCAACAACAACCTCAATGACTCTTTCGTTAAGAGGTCAAGGCTCGATTGCATGGTTCCCGTCTTCTGAGTGAACCCACAGCGCGCTGAACTCTGGATAGGGGCTACTTAGGTCTAAACCCTCCACAATGATATGAACTGAATGAGGTTTGAACCTCCAATCTCCCAATTATCAGTCTGTGATGCTAACCACTATGCTATGGTGACTGGTGTATCATCATCATCATTATCATCATCATCATCATGATGTGCCCTGCCATGTGGCGTTGGCCATCATGGCCCTCCATGCGAATCTATCCCTTGTCGCTACAACTAGTACATCTCCCACCCTCTCTGTCCTCAGCCACCCTGCAAAATCCGTCCAATATTTTCTCCCTGGATCTACCTAGTGTTCTCTTTCCCTCCAGCTTTCCTGTTGTGACTAGGTGCTCTAATTTCTCTTTCCTCATTAGTCACTGAATTTCAGTGTAGGAATTTTGGGACATCAATCGGCTCTTAAACTGAGTTCATCATGCTGTGGACTCGGTAGGGAAGACAGGGACCACATTACTGACTCTTGAGAGCCACTGACTTCACAGGTAGTGTTTCAGGATGTTGCTCAAAGTTCAACGCTCGACCAACAGTGTTACTTCTCAGAAATGGTTGACACTTGGTTACAGTATGAATTTAGCCTCGCAGTTTTGCAAATTTAAATGACAAATTTAAATGACACTCTATAATATTGCCTTAACTCTCATTTTCATAAACCAGAAAAAACGCGAAAAAAAGAATAAGAACGCGTATTTAATACAACGAGACAAGAGAGGCGCAAATCTTTGGCCAACTGGCCTTTGTCAAGCGTAAGACCACAAACAAACAAACACCAGATACAAAAATTGTTTGTGATCTTACGCTTCACAAAGGCCAGTCGGCCGAAATTTTGCGCCTGTCTTGTCTGGTTGTATTAAATACGCGTTCTTATTCTTTTTTTTTTTTTTTTCGTGTTTTTTTCCTGGTTCCTGTTAGCTTGAACGTGGGCAGTCACACTTGTGGATTTCTCATTTTCATAGATAATCAATATACTCACAGGCACGGAGGAACAAAAACAGGCAAGAAAACAGCCAGTCAGACAGAGACAGACAGCCAGCCAACCAGCCAGCCAGCCAGCCAGCCAGCCAGCCAGACAGACAGACACATACACACGTGTACAGAGAGACTGACCTGTGGCATAGGTGGCGGATTTTGGATGGGGGGCAAGACGTATGTCTTTTGTGGTTGCACGATGGGCTCTGCCGGACGGAACTGGTGCTCTATGATGTGTTTGGTCTGGGCCATGTCTGTATCGGCACACGGTACACACATACATCAGGTCAACGTCTATCTACAAATAACAGGCACTATATCAATCTATGTGTCACACAGACACTAGGTCAACATCTACACTTAACACTTTATCAATCCATGTATCAACATATATGCCATCATTATCATCATCATGTGCCCTGCCACATGGCGTTAGCGATCATGGCCCTCCATGTGCATCCATCTCTTGTTGCCGCAAGCACATCTTCCACCCTCTCTGTCCTCAGCCACTCTGCAAGTCCGTCTAATATATGCCATGTGTAAAAAATATAACATGTCAGTGTCAAAATAAGTTATATAATCTGTAGAATTCGCTGACGCTAGAATAACAAACAGAACACACAAAACACTTCCTCAAAATCTTGAAGACACAGACGTAAGGACCACAAATAGAATAATAAAAAATTGATATACACAGAAAGAAACATGTGACCCGTTTTAACAAAAGAGGACAAAAGTTCATTTTCACGTATTTGTAAGAGAGCTATAACGCTGAAAAATGAAAGAAATACTTTTTTCATTGTTGTTTTTCTCTAACATTAATAGTGCCAGAGTTACAGCTATTTAATCGGAGCAGGTGAAGAAATAGCTATTTTGAGAACACTACTGTTAAAAGTAGGCACTAACTTTTCCAGCCGTTTCTTTAGCAGTCATTGTTGAAACTTTTTTTTCATCAAACTTTTAGAACTTGCAGACATAATTGTTGTACACAGGGGCATAGTATGCTGAGGTTCTGCACACCTTGAAACTATTTTTGCTTGGTGAACTAGGATATCATTGTAAAAATATTTGAACCCTTTGAGTCCTGCACCCTGTACACCAGCATCCTGTATTGTCATCCACGCTGACGAAGCAAAAACGCAACCCTTCGATTCCCTCACCCTGTCAAAGGGTTAACATACTTCCCAGCCAAGTTTTACTCTGATTTCTCACTATATAGTTACTAAATACAGCGAAATAAAAATCACAAAATTACCCAGATTGAACCTTCATATTGTGTGTGTGTGGTTTTTTTTTTTTTTGGTTGTTGTTTGGCTCGTTACCGACGACTTTGGCCCCCTCTTGTGAAAACAGGTGATATACATTAATGTCTTAGACAATGTCAAAGCCTAGAGCCCGCTTATTATTATGTTATTATTTTTGAGGAACAGGACGCTGCGTTAAGATGGGAAATTCCCCAACAAACACACACACACTCACACACTACGTAAAACGCGCACGCACACGCACACACACACACACACACACACACACACACACACACACACACACACACACACACACACACACACACACACACACAACGATATACTTGGTCGAAATCTAGGATACACAAGACGAGATCATTATCCCGAAGATACACTAAACAGAATACACATACGTTATAACAAAATGTACTACTACAAAGTAGATATATTTCAACTTGGCTGAAATCTCGAAACTACAAACATTATGTGTACAATATACGGGCCCTAAGTTAAAATCTGTGTTGGTAGGATATGTGCGCTTCATTGTGTCAAAACTAATGCGTATTAGCAATTATGCTGGAAAAGAGGTCAAATTATTTATCGTTTTTTGATGTATCAGCATATCTTGGGAATTGCACTTGTGATGACCTTTTCTTTTTTTGCTGTCCCATTTTCTACGCCGTCTTAATGGCCACAGAAGCTAGGATCTTTTTTCTTCATCGATTTATAATGTAAAAAATAGGCCAAAGTATGTATCAAGTGCATAGAAAATATAAATATACATAATACAGAAAAATGTCAAAGCATATTCTAGCATAAAATGTAGAGTAACTAGATAAAACATATGTCACTATACGAAACACTAAAAGCGACTAAAGTCGGTATCAGCATAAAGTACATCAAAACATAAAAGTTATTAAAACCAGAAGTAACACATAACACAAAGGAAAACAATAATAAATATAATAATGTAAGAAATGTAAACATCACGGCAACACTCAGAAATTATCGGAAGACAGGTCGTACTGTATACATACCCATATGAAAGAGAACATTCGATCAAAATATGGACAGTATAAGATGACACAGCAGGCCTTGTCCGAAAGATTGTAACAGCTCTGTATTATAACCTACCCACCGGGATTATAGATTTCCATAATCCATAAATTCATGTTTTGGGCCATAAAAGGCTAGAGCGAAATAGCACAAAGACTGAAGTAATGATAATCAGTTAAAAAAAATCCCCTCATGTAAAATAACAGCAAATGGCACAACACTAGGACAAGCTGATAAGCTGAAATATCTGGGAACAGTCACCTCACTAGACGGCAGATGTACAACAGAAACAGCTAGCAGAAATGGTCAAACTAAAACAGTATTCAAAAAAAAAAAAGAAAAAAAAAGGGTTCTTACCAACAAATGCCTATCACTTTACATCAGGAAGACAGTTTTTCACTGTTATATAGAACTAATACAGCTGTACGAATGTGAAGCCTGGACAGTCAACAAGCAAAGTCAGACCAAGACTGAGGCAGGTGAAATGGGGTTTCTAAGAAGAATGTTAAGGAAAGCTTCACAGAAAAAGGGAGAGAGCAGGTAGGGGTTCAAACCACGAGAAGGAATAAAGTGAATGTCAAAGATCTGGAATGATTACACATCACGATAAAACACTTCAACATCAAAGACTGGGGATGGGGAGGGTGAGGGACAAAGAGGAATAGGGTAGACGAGATCCCAGCCAGGTGTCAGTGGCGTTGTAGAAGTCAAGAGTCTAATTAGTTCATTTAATTGATTGGTATGGTTTTACGTCAGCACCCACCTCAGGTGATATGGCTGACGGGCTAACCATACCAGGGAAATGGGGAAAGGGGAAGAATCAACTCACAGGGGCAGTTGAGACATCTCCTCATAGATGTGTCTAAGTCGTTGCATTCCAGCGTTTACATAACCGCCCAGTCTTGATGCTTCGTGTTCAGGTTTAACGACAGTGAAAACAATCTACCCGATTCCTGCTGACAGATTTGAGTAGAGTGCATGTGGAATTGTCCCAGGTCGGGAACAAATTTTGTTGTCGGTTTTGGTCCTGTTTTATTACATGCTGTCCAGTCTAAACATCACTGAGACACATCTACGTTTTGATAGATGACAGCCAAAAGACTGACACATGATTCTTTGGGGTTCTGGTCGCCTAACAGAGCATATATATGCACGAATACGAACACATGCACACACGCACACCACACAGACAGACAGACAGACAGACAGACAGACAGACAGACACACACAACTTGCTGTTCACAGAACATTAAATATGACAAATGTCTTCTCGTCGATAAGACTGAACTTTTCACTCATGAACTTAACAAGTGATGTCAGTATTCCTGGTTATGGATGGTGATACTGCAAAGGAGGCAACTCGTACTGAACACTGTTAGGATAAAAGTGTGAGGGTACATTCCCTTGAACATACACGAACTTTGATCACCGGTCGCTCCACTTTCTCCGCTTCCTGTTTCTCTTTGAATTATGGGTAAAAAGAAGGAATTGGAATCAAGTGGCGGATATTTAGAAAGGCGTGAACGAAAGTCTGTGGCAACAAAAACAAACAAGTTTGTACATGCGTACAGAAACATAAACGTAAAGCGTGAATACAAAATGCAAGCGTGGATACGTGTACAGGAGCATGCACTTGGTCATAAAACATTTGTTTGTTTACGACTAATACGAGTGTTTCAGTGTCCCAGTCTCCACAATGTTTAACTTGAGCGTTTCAAAATAATTTCCCATTACAATATACGATTCACGCAATTCTGCTCACATCAATTCAATTTCTACCTTCGACAAACTACACAGTACAACGTTATTCCTAGTCTTTCCTGCAAAATCCCAACAGATTTGTATAATTTGAGAAATAAAAACAATTTTCATAATTAGAGAAATATACGCAATCTTATAAGAAGCCTTCCAAATGTACATTCAGTCAACTACTATTAGGAGTTTGGGACTTCGAAACAGATCAGAATAGCATGCAGGATAAAACACTGGGACTCGGATACAGATCAGAATAGCAAGCAAGACGAAACAAATAACAAACTAATAAACAAAAGCAAGACAAACAAAACAACCAGGAAAACAGCTCAACATGGATGAATCCAGAACATACTTACTTTTATTCTGACATCTCTTATGAACGTATGCAACGATTATCATCTATACAAACTTTGGGGCATGATAATGACTCAAAATGATGTTTCTGGTTCAGGAATTATGATACAAGTAATCAGCAGATGGTCCTTTGCTACGTGAGATGCACGATTTATTTCCACGGAAATTGTCATTGTACCTGCTCTGTTTGTATCGTGTACATATGGCCACGCGTGTGTGCTGTGTTTGTGTATGTGTGTCAGTGTGCACTGTGTGTCCATTTTCCTGGAAAACTAAAAAAATACTGCAGCGTCAGATGCAACATGATTTAAATCTTTCTTTGGTAATAAATACAGCAACCTGCAGAATGGGAGTAAAAGAAAACGTCAGATAAACAAGCACGCAAAATGATGAAACAAGCACGCAAAATGATGAATATACAATATAGCGAACACAGAAATGTTACTCAAAAAGCATGCATAATGAGTAACTGTACACAATCAAAACGGTGCAATGAAGGTTTTAGAATAAGGAAGAATAGATATACAAAATAAAACACGATTTGATATCATCAACTGAGTCACCGAAGAAGACTAGATGGAATGTGATAAACATTTACTCGAGTTTAGGTATGATTCAGGTCGGCACAAAAAAGGAAAGAAAGAAAACCAAAAATCGCTATGTCTTACCTTTTCTAATACATTTACAAGCAGGTCAAAAACACAAAAGAAAACATACCCAGCTTGTCGGAGCTTTTCCAACAATTTCAAAAACATTTTAACCCTTTGACTCCCGAAACCTCTCAACCAGCATCCTTGCATTGTCAACCATGCCAGCGAAGCAAAAACTTTACCCTCTGACTCCTTCACCTTATCCACAAGCTTTCTGCAGGAAGCTGGTGGATAGGGTGATAGAGTCGAAAGTTAAGTTTGTGCGTTGGTGGATAGGGTGCGGGAGTCAAAGAGTTAAGAAACCAAGCAAACAACTCACAAGCTTGTGAAATATAAATAGCAACAAAACACAGCATGGTTACACTACAACAATGGAAAAATGACTCTCAACCTGTTGGGAGTTTTTCTAATGCATTTAAAAGTCTTTAAAAATCATTAACAAAAAACCTGCAACCTAACCTTAAAACTTAAAGGCTTAAAAATATTAAAAAAAAACCCCACACACACACAAACAAAATCATTGTAACATGTAAAGCCATTCAACAACAAAAAACCAAAGCAAGGCTATTCTAAAATTTTTAAATAAGCTGTATCAAAGGAAAACAACAACAACGAATCGCTCTCTCCCTTATTCCTCTCCCTACCACTTCACCCCTCTGTTCTTACCTCTGGGTGGATCCTTGTTGTACCAGTTGAAGTGGTAGGCACGGTTGAGATCTGGGAGGGATCTCCGGGACGGTGGGGAAGGGGGGAGGGGGTAAAACGACGGCGAGGGCTGTACGTTCTGGGGCGTTGGTCGTCCAGCGCTTGTTCTTGCTGCACAGCACACACACACCGCATGTAGCAGAAGGTAGGTCTTCTTCATTGGTTTGTTGATGTAGATGGTGTGTACGTGTGTGTGTGTGTGTGTGTGTGTGTGTGTGTGTGTGTGTGTGTGTGTGTGTGTGTGTGTGTGTGTGTGTTGTGTGTGTGTGTGTGAGTGTGATGTGTGTGTTTGTGTGTGTGTGTGCGAGTATGTGTGTGTGTGTGTGTGTGTGGTGTGTGTGTGTGTGTGGGGGTGTGTTGTGTCGTGTGTGTGTGTGTGTGCGGGGTCGTGTGTGTGTGGTCTATCGTATGTGTATCTATGTGCGTGTATGCAGGCTAGCATTTGTGTATGTGTACATTTGCGTGCACGCGCGCGAGCGTGTGTGTGAATTTTATGTATGTGTTTCGTGTGTATGCATGAGTGCGCGTGCGTGCGTGCGTGCGTGCGTGTGTATATGTGTATGAGTGTGCATGCGGGCTAGCGTGTATGTGTGCGTGTTTGTGTGTAGTGTGCGCGTGCACAGGCTAGAGCACGCATATGTCTGTGTATGTGTGTTCGTGCGTGTGTGCGTGCATGCGCTTATGTATGGGCCTGTGTGTCTGGGTACTTGCATGTGTGTCTGCCTGTGCGTATATACGTAGCTAAAGTATCAGCCTGTCTGAACAACAAGATTTCTCAGCAACTATGTCTCAGTTGTTTATGCACAGATCGTCACCAAACTCTGAGATCAGGACGGGCCCGAGCGGTACCGATGCTGCAGAAGTTTAAAACTAAAGGGACTGATTACGCTCTGACTCCCGCACCCTGTCACTAACATCGTGCGCTGCCAACCAAACTACGAAAGCAAAAACTTAACCCTTTGATTCCCTCAACATATGTATGTATGTATGTATGTATGTATGTATGTATGTATGTATGTATGTATGTATGTATGTATGCATGTATGTTTGTATGTATACAGAGAGAGAGAGAGAGAGAGTAGAGAGTAAGAGTGAGAGAGTGAGAGAGAGTGGAGAGAGAGAGAGAAAGGGGGAGAGAGAGACAAGAGAGAGAAGAGGTGGAGAAGAGAGAGAGAGTGTTGTAGGAGAGAGAGAGAGAGAGAGAGAGAGAGAGAAGAGAAGAGACAGAGACAGAATGAGGTTAGAGAGAGAGAGACAGAGACAAGACAGAGAGTACATATAAAACATAGGACAGGGGAAGTAATTGCCTATGTAACTGTCTTGTTATTTGTATTTAACTTGGTTTTGGTTATTATATATTTACTTTTTCAGGGGGTGGGAGAGAGAGAAAGAAGAGAGAGAGAGAGAGAGAGAGAGAGAGAGAGAGAGAGAGAGAGAGAGAGAGAGAGAGAGAGAGTACATATAAAACAAATAACTAGGGGAAATAATTTTCTGAGTAACTGTCTTGTTATTTGAATTCATGTTAACTTGGTTTTGGTTAATACTTTTTTCTTTATAAAAAGAGAGATTGTAAATATGGCCTGACCATTTTAATGGAAGACTTTTAAAAAACCTGTAACTTTGTGCGCACAGTCTTTGTAGGAGGCGGTATGCAATGGGATCCCCACAAAATCTGTCTAATCACTGGATTAAGGAGAACATACTGAATTCTTTCATCTCCAACTCTTTTTATCTGTAACCTTTCTGCAGGCACCCCCAAAATGTCTGCTGTTCAAACATTGTTAACATTTTGATTTACCACCAATGTTATGTGCCTGTCGGAAAAATGAAACAAAATCCTTCAAGTGCAGATGTGTTTGACGCAATATCTGACAGTCTCCTGTGGCTCGCTTGAGGGCTAAAGCCATAGGTGCATGCGATAAGCGTGCGAGCTTTTTGTTGTTGTTGTAATGCTATCTATAAGCGCGCATACCAAAACTGATGTCGTATAGGGTGCTCCTTTTGGACCAAGGAGCGCGCTCTTATGAAATCTGAAGCTAGCTAGCTTAAATCTCAAATGAAGGTAATGTAAAATGTGAGTGATCACAATGCAGGTTGAACTTTGAATTTGTTAATGGGAAGGTTAATGAATCTATGCATTCTCTCCCTCTCTCTCTTTCTCTCTCTCTTCCTCAAAAACATACTCGCACACACACACACACACACACACACACACACACACACACACACACACACACACACACAGACTCTGAAATTAATACACTTTTAAAAAAAGATTTTTTTCAAAAGTTATACTGTAGCAAGCATAAGACAAATCAAAATCAGGCAAGATGTTAACACACACACACACACACTCTCTCACACACACACACACACACACACTCTCACACACACACAATGACTCACACACACACACACACTCTCACACACAATGACTCACACACACACACACGCACACACACACTGACTCACACACACACATTGACTCACATACACACACACACACACACTGACTCACACACACACGCACTGACTCACATACACACACACACACTGACTCACACACACACACACACTGACTCACATACACACACACACACATACACATAACGTGGGGCTCACCCTTATTCTGTCTAAAAGTTCCTGACGACGAAGCATAGCCTGTTGAAGCTTCAGTTGACCATCATCGTTGGTACCTAAACAGACAGAGAGACAGGCATATTGGCAGATATTCACAGTGGTATGCTGAAACACAAACAATCTGATGACGTCTTTTATCATGATTTAACACTAAGTGTAATTCATTCATTTTTGTTATACATTTTACTGATCAACTAAAAACAACAACCGAAAAAAATAAAAGACAACACGAAACGTTATGAACATCAGAAACATGATCGTGTTCATCGCACGTTCATGTAAATTATATGCTATGTGGTAGATAAATGTTAAACAATGCTGATATGATTCACACAGAATCAAAAATATCCAAAGCTGCGAAATTTCACAAGCAAATTTTAATGCAGCAAGAAACAGCAAAGGGTTCTCAGAGGAGAAGCCCCCCCCCCCCCCCATCCCCGTACCATGCAACTGTTTCGGCTCTAAACTCTTCACACTCTGACATACAGGAGGCTGGGCCGTGTTCAGGTTACTACTGCGGGAGGCCCCTCTGCTCTTGCCATTTTTATCTTGCCGTAGTGTATGTTTCAACAGAAAAAAACAACAACCCATAAACACATCAACAAATTCTACATATCTGCTAGTGCTTTGTAGGAAAACCTGTCGTTTCGTACATACACACACACACACGCATATCTATCTATACATTAATATACATGTACATATATGTATGTGTGTATATATATATATATATATATATATATATATATATATATATATATATAGTAATATATATATATATACACACACATATATATGTATATGTATGTGTGTGTGTTTTTGTTTGTTTTACTTACTTGATACTGAATCTGGTCTTTGCAGTCTCTCTCTTTCATTTGCAAGTTTCTGAAACAAAGTGATTATCATACATAAAGTATCTGTATTAAAAACAGTAAAAGCAACAATCTCACACACATTTGCACACACATACGTGTGTGTGTGTGTGAGTATGTGTGTGTGTGTGAGTATGTGTGTGTGTGTGTGTGTGTGTGTATGTGTGTGTGTGTGTGTGTGTGTGTTTGTGCGAGCGAGCAAGCGAGAGAGAGAGAGAGAGAGAGAGAGAGAGAGAGAGAGAGAGAGAGATAGAAAGAGAGAGATAGAGATAGAGAGATAGAAAGAGAGAGCAAGACAGACATAGTGTGTGTATGGAGGGGGGGGGGGGGGCGTACTTCACTATTCTCAAACCAGCCGTTTACTGGTAAGCTCTTAACTGGAACTCATTTATTGCTGACGGATGATAGACCTTACACCAACGCACAAATATCTTTTGTCAAGTCTTGAACCAGACTGACAGAATAGAAGGCACATTCTCCTCCATGCTGTTATCCAGGTTTCAAACAAATCATGTGGAGACACTGGCGTGATATCGTGGAGGCAACAGACAAGAGACCTGAAGGGCTGTACAGTTGCATGAAACATAACACTGTCTTAGGTGCCTGTGGAGGTTTACAGCTCAATCACTCATGTGTAATCACAACCGTGACATGCATGTAAAAAACTACCGTGGAAATGTTTGGTGTGGGAGAGAGGAAAAGAAATGAAAGACATCTGATCCTGTTCAGAACAAAGACACTACTGTTAAGAGTTTATGAGGCATGAATATAACATAATATATCAGATTCAGAGAGACAAACAGAGGGAGAGAGAGCGAGAGAGAGAGAGAGAGAGAGAGAGAGAGAGACACACACACACACACACACACACAGAGGCAGAGAGACAGAGACAGAGACAGACTGTGTAGACTTGAGTGTGAAGTGTCAAGTGTACATGTGTATTTACATGCTCGAAGCATTCAATACGATAAATAACATATTGTTTATCTTGCGGTCGACGATCAGTCTTTATTTCTGTAACCGGTAAGGCAACCATGCGCATGACAATCATATTTTACAGTAACGACACTATTATTCAAGGGAAGCAATTAACATCGTCCTGTAGTCCAATATCACCACACAACAGATCGCCTGATTTTGAGCATAACTGTAGGAAGTATTCGATAAAACTAACTTGACTGTACTAAAACAGGGCACATTGCTCGTCCAGGCAAAAACATCAATTAGGGCAATCACAAATCAACATCTGAAACACATGCACTGATAACAAATTTCTTGTGGCACATTTCATCTTTCTACGATCATTAATCTTTGAACCGGGTAAAGCCCACTTGCAGTAGCCTAATTTATATTATTACAGATTTCGGCCAAATTAAATTTTAGAGTCCCTCCAGTTTTGACACTGACCGTGATGACCACGGATGAATCATTTCTTTGTCGTAATTGAAGACCTCTGAACACTGAACATGGCGATCTCCTTAAGGAAATCATCTTAAACCCTTCGCTGGTGGTAGTAACCTCTCTCCCCAACTTTTGTCAAATACTGTGAGAAACATAACTTCAAACAACACTAATTGTTGCACACAAATATATTTTATTGCTCTTTGTTAATACGTGTAGATAAATCTTGGAAATATTTTTTAAATGCTGAAAACAGCATTAAACGTGTTTGAATTGACGCCAGTTTTGATGTGAGGTACCAGATCCTGTTTTAGGGCCCTTTCAGTTACTAGCGACATACACTTGTGCTTACGAAGTTACTCTATGAATATTCGTTCTGGTAATTGATGACACATGAGAGGTAAAACTGAACTAAAGAGTTAAAAGAGTTATTTTAGTTGTTTGTTTCCAGCAATGTTTCCTCGGAAGCGTCGTGTATGCTGGTTGTTTTAGCCCGTACCGCACAGGGCTTATGCTGCTGTACAGTCTGCATACTCCCATCTTTGATGGTCCTATTTCTATCAGCCACAAAACACTGACATTCTTTCAACAGGATCTTTAACATGAGTATTTGATCTCTATGTGTGCATAACAGTAACACACGCATTGTCAATGGGGCCTCATGTGCTAGCAGTTTTGCATGTATTTTAAACAAGGCGATCGGAAATAGCATATCTCTATCTTCTATCCATTAGGCGATACTCGAACAGATTCGAACTCAGTCCTTCCAACTAGAAAGTCCAGTGTCTTAACCATTCGACTATCCTATGTCGGTAGAAATTTGTAAATAACATTATGAAACATATTTTGAATCGACAAGAAGTTATGGATCATTCATTCATTGCAGTGAATAAACTTTGAAAACATTATCAATCCCTTGTAAAAGTTGCAATTTTCCTTCAGAAGAATATTCAGACAAAACAAACCTTTTTTTTATTCCAAAACCCGCTCTGCATTTACACAGACATCTAGTTTCTGCTGCCAACATGAGAAACACTCTTTCCAGTCTCTGAATGAGCTTGATTAATGAACAGTGTCGACTCTGCCAGGTATCGGATCAAAAATTTAACTCGGAGATTATTTTAATATGAAGTCAACTTACCAGGCTTCAAAAACCACTTCCAAACACAATCACTTCAGCCGCTGCACAGTTAACAGAAAGCATAATAAAACTTCTGATAAGATAGGCTGTGTGCTCGTCTAGTTTTTTAGTCCGTCAGTCATGGCAAGTCCGAAGTTAGATCTAGTAATAACGAAGGAATAACATTTTCACGCCCCTCAACTACGAATACAAAACGTTGCTATACAGTTTAATAAAGCTTACGACCAGGTTAGTATGTAATCATTTTCGTCGACAGGTCCTCTGACAAATCGTCTGACAGGATCCAATAGATCTAGGCTGCGATCTTCGCAACGAGTGAATGACTGTACTGCTGCCAGTTTGGGGTATTAAGACGATCCTCGGAGCAATGGAAGAGGGAGTGTCTATTGTTGACTTATCTCCTGAATGTGCTGTATTTAGTCTCGTGTGTGGGTCTGCCGGTGTTTCGTATCTCAACGGGTCTGATCTGCGTACAGAGTTCTAGTTTTCGCTGCCGCTATTTCAGATTTGATAAAAGGAGACGTCTAATTGACTTGATCAAACGATATGATTTAGCGTTACTGGTGACTCCACAGGATTCGCTATAGATCGATAATATGAATGGTGATCAATCAAGCGACATAACATGTGAAAACGATATATCAGCTGCAACTTCTCTCGATAAGTTATACATATTATCTGTTTCGATTGTAAAATGCTTGGGCGTTGTACGAATTTGCATGAAGCCCTGGAATCAAACAGTAACAGAAAACAAAATGATCTGATGGAAGTTGTTAAACGGCTGACAGATCTTTCGGCAATGTCGACAGTAGTCTACGATTGGCAGTTGGACTAGTATTGATCAATATTTTACAATCCCCCTAGTGCGCGCAGGCACTCATAAACACACACACACGCGCGCGAGTGCGCAAGCCTACACGCATAAGCCATACACACGCCCAATCATGGGCTCGAGCGCACATACACGAAACTACTGAAACACACCACACACAAACACAGACAAACAAACAGACAAACAGACAGACAGACACACACACACACAAACACAAACACACACACACACACACACACACACACACACACACACACACACACACACACACATGTATATATATAAATGAAGAGAAAAAAAGATAAGAGTTGGAGGAATTAACAGGCCGCTCAAGGAGGGAGAGAGAGAGAGAGAGAGAGAGAGAGAGAGAGAGAGAGAGAGAGAAGAGAGAGAGAGAGAGAGAGAGAGGAGAGGTG
>JAPXFY010000023.1:29738603-29748603 GCA_030674185.1 Monoplex corrugatus | reverse complement strand
TTTTTGTCTTCACAAATCCTGAATAGGGTTAGATACCAATTCACAGCTGGGTGGACTGAAAACTGTATGCACAATTTTTTTCTCGAGCTACTCTCTTAACCTTTTGACTCCCGCACCCTATCCACCAACTGCAAAAACTTAACCCTTTGATCCCTCACCCTATCAACCAGCTTCCTGCAGGAAGCTGGTGGATAGGTGAGGGAATCAAAGGGTTAAGTTTTTGCTTTGCTAGCACGGTTGACAATGCAGGAAGCTGGTTGATAGGGTGAGGGAATCAAAGGGTTAAGTTTTTGCTTTGCTGGCACGGTTGACAATGCAAGATGCTGGTGGACAGGGTGCGGGAGTCATAAAGACGAGCCAGACTATATGGAGGCGCTGCCTGTTTCGCTGATTCAATCAGCTTTGGACTTTAAAAGTCTCACCTGTCTCACCTGTCGGCGTCACCGTGTTCGGTGTTGGCCGCTGCACATTTTGACACACCAGCATCTCCCTCCAGACCGCTCTGTCTTGACTTTTGAGGACAATTTCTTGAATATTTAGGACATTGGTCAATGAAAAAAACTAGCATTCAAAGGAAAAAAAATCCATTTAGGCAAATAACAGAACAGAGTAGGCAGCTTGTGCCCATTCTAGTATCTAAAACCTCATTGCCTTGACAACAGGCACGTGTGTGCTCACCTGCTACTGCCTAACCCTTCCCTCCTCTCCCCCCCCCCCCCCCCTCACCTCGTATGTATACGCATGTACATGTAGAATATTAACCATGAACGTTAAATACCCTTTACAGTCATGACAATAGCTTGCTTATGGAAACACGAACACACCCAACATGCAAGCAACAGCAAGTTTGAGAAAATAAAAAGCTTTCAGATACTAACGACTACTGTTAGAAAACAGTACCATTATCATCATTTTGACGACAAACAAAGCAGTCGAGAAATCATCTCAAAGATCATGTTAAGAGACTGTTTTTGGGGACGATATCTGACAGAAAGAAACGATGGCAGAAACCCTGATGAAGACACAATGTACAAAAGCAAGACAGGTGCTGGATACTGTTTATTCTAATGGCGAGCGACTATAGATAGGATGTGTGTTGTGTTTCCGTCTGGGATACGTAGAGAGTTTGACAACAGATGTGAACATTATGACATGACAATTACCATCAGTCTTACAACAGAATGACAAACAGAACGTCAGAATCACACGGCGACAACTTCGCCAAATTTAAGAATTTAGCTACTTGGGTGAAATGTATTTACTAACGATGAAAAAAAAATGGACAGAAAAATTGAGACCAGAGACCACACACACACACACACACACACACACACACACACACACACACACACACACACACACACCACACACACACACACACACACACACACACACACACACACACACACACACACACACACACACACACACACACACACACACAACTAACAACAAAGAAATAAAGAAACAAAAAATGTGAGAAATCTATTTACCGAAAAAAAGGGAGGACAGATAAATTGAGACCAGAGACAAAAAGAGCAAATACGAGGAATCTATTTACCGAAAATGAAAGAAATGGACAGACAAATTGAGACCAGAGACCAAAATGCATTTGCTGTGAAATCAAAGCTCACACCCTCATTCTTTACGAAAATATTCATTCACAATCACAAAAACTTGAAGGTACAAAAACACATGCTGCATACTAAGAGGTAGAACGAAGTGGGACAAAGGGGTGGGTGCGTAGAGGGGGAAATGACCTGCTAGACAAAAAGGCATGTCAAATTAGAAACCGACAATGCCCAAATTGCCAAACACCTGAATAAGCACATAAGGGATGAAAAACACAAAATAACTGATGTCAGCAATGAATAGGAACAGGCGTAATCCGTAAGTTGGAAGAAGAAAAAAATGTAGTACAGCGGCCCTAGAGTTTCGAATAAAGACGCAGGCTGACTCATAACATGACGCCAGAAGTACCTCACACTTAACCCTAATCTTCAAACGGGATTTGACTCTCAGAATTTCCAGTAGGCTACTTGATAGTTTCTTTGACTTAAGCTTACCGGTACTCAAGAATCTAATTACAGGACTTCGGCGTAAAGGCAAATTTACTTTGAGTGATTGTTGTCTGTAGTTTACGTATTCAACAAAAATGGGGATCTGACTCGTGGTATTTGGTGTGGGAGAGAGAGAGAGAGAGAGAGAGAGAGAGAGAGAGAGAGAGAGAGAGAGAGAGAGAGAGAGAGAGAGAGTGAGAGAGAGAGAAGGCGAGAGCGTGCGTGTGTGTGTGTGTGTGGTGTGCTCGCGCGTGTGCGTGCATGTGTATGTACGTATGTACGTACGTAGTATGTATGTATGTATGTATGTATGTATGAATGTATGTATGTATGTATGTATGTATGTAAGTATGTGTGTATGTATGTATGTAATGTATGTATGTAGTATGTATGTATGTATGTATGTGTGTGTGTATTTGTGTGTTTGTCTATGTGTTTGTCGTGATTTTATGATATTCTTTCTTTCTCAAACAGCATGAACTTTATGAACATTTTTCTTTTTTAATTGCTCTTTTTCCCTTTTCTTCTTCTTCTTCTTGTCTTTGCCATGTTTAAACTCTGTTCTTCATCTTACTCTCCCTGTCTGTCTGTTTCTCTGTCTGTTCTCTGTCCTCTTTCTCTGTTTATGTCTGTCTTTCTCTGTCTCGGCTGTCTATACGTCTGTCTGTCTCTTGTGTCTCTGTTTGTCTGCCCCTCTCTCTTTCTCTCTTTGAATCCGGTCTCATGTACTGAGGATCTATCCTTTGGAACACACTCCCAGAAAGCACACAAATCAATACGTGTAAGTAAAAGTGGACTACGGTGGAAATGCGTATATGCAAGGAACTGATGCACAAATACCCTAGGTATATCAATCACGAACCACAGAAAGACACATACTGAAGGAGAACGCTGTTACTAGTGTTAGGACTAGTTTCACACCATCTGACATTCTTCCGGCAACAGGTTTTCCAGCAGACAGCACGTTATAGTTCTCGTGACCTTCATGAATATTCATCACTGCCATGACCCACACGAGGCATGTACCCGCACGTTCCTCCCCTCTTCTAAACGACCATCAGTTCCCTTGTCTTCAACCGACGCGGATCATGATTTGGTGGTGCATTTTTCTACAGTGCGCCAAACCATCCATCAGCACACTAATCCATATGAAACAGCTCTCGATTTCGGGGAGAGAGAGGACCAAAGCCCTAAAGGCAATGGCAGAAGCAGTATCGGAAAAAAAGCTCTAGCTGAATCT
Source organism: Monoplex corrugatus (assembly GCA_030674185.1). Classification (NCBI taxonomy): domain Eukaryota; kingdom Metazoa; phylum Mollusca; class Gastropoda; order Littorinimorpha; family Ranellidae; genus Monoplex; species Monoplex corrugatus. The sequence continues at coordinate 29,745,303 of JAPXFY010000023.1, read as the reverse complement.
GGACCAGGAGGAACAAAAGTGAACTTCATAGGGCTTAAAATTCCCCCATATGTTGCTGGTGACCGATAGCCGAAAGCCAAGTGGTTAACACATCCGTCACTAGGGTGACTTTGCCTTGAGAAACCTGATCACCTAAGATGCGCGGGTTCGATTCCCGGAGGAAGACAAATTAAAAAACAAATAAACAAAACAACAACAACAACAACCACCACAAAATAGCGATAGCAGAGAGGCATCCAGGAGTCATGACCTGGATACGGCCCGGCCCCCTTAGAGTGTCAGGAGTTAAGGACCGAAACGCTTGCTTGACGGGGGTTTCTCCTCTGAGGACCTTCTCTTGTCCGGCTCTCCCCATGGGTTTTACTATTACTATGAAGATCTGGTTGCATGTAAAAAAGAAAGGCTTGTTGATATGTAACAAGATCCAATGGTCATGCTAAATCCATTCATCAGACAACTCTTGAGGGAGGGAGACTGATGAAAGACAGAAGAAGAAAAAAACAACGCCTGATGGACGGACAACATTGCCGGAAGGGACTGAGAAACCATTTGCAGAGACCCAGGCTGGGAAAATTTGGTGAACAGTTCTTTTCGTGCGGCACCCAGTGACTATTTCATGGAGTTAAGGGAGAAGAAAAAGTAGAGAGAGAGGGAGAGAGAGAGAGGAGGGAGAGAGAGAGAGGGAGGGGGAGAGAGAGAGAGAGAGAGAGAGAAGAGAGAGAGAGAGAGAGAGAGAGAGAGAGAGAGAGAGAGAGAGAGAGAGAGAGAGAGAGAGAGGACAAATGTTTCGTCAAGTTACTATACTTACATCATAATCATTATAAATATAACTTGTATAGCGCTGTTCTCCACCACTCATTTGACTCACTGTGCTTTACGCATAACCAGGCCTTCAGCTGATCACAGAAAACTAAAGCTCTTAGGCGAGCCAACTATATTCCACTATGTTGTTATAAAGTCTGCAGTATGAAGCTTTTGAGGGAATAATCTTTTTTTTCCCAGTTGTTACAACGGCTGGCCATAGACAGCACAGAAAACAAACGAGACAGTCTTGAAGGAGGCAGACATAAAAAGAACATTAATAATGAAGATTAGGAAAAGAATAACATTTATAGGACATTTCACCAGAAAACAGAATCAGAGCACCTGGTCATAACAGGAAAGCTGGAGGGAAAGAGAGCATACGAGGTAGGCCCAGGGAGAAAATATTGGACGGACTTGCAGGGTAGCTGAGGACTGAGAGGGTGGGAGATGTACTTGCAACGACAAGGTACATATTCGTATGGAGGGCTATGATTGCCAACGCCATGCGGCAGGGCACATGATAATGATGATAAGTCTTCCTATTTTTTTTAATAAGTACTTTACGGTTATGTGCCTATACCTGTCAGTCTGAATTTGAAACATTATTTCGCTGTTTGTTCCTTAAATTCTGCATTGACTGTGAACCATAGGGTCACGGTCAGCGTACATTAGGTGTCACAGAATGAGAAGAAGGGCCAAACAAAACAAAACAAACCGAAAAAAAAACCCCCAAACAAACAAACAAAATAGATGGAAAGGAAGAAGAAGTGAAAACTGAAAGGAATTATTCAAGAAAAGACCTAACTAAAAAATCTGTCAAGGAGAGAGAGAGAGAGAGAGAGAGAGAGAGAGAGAGAGAGAGAGAGAGAGAGAGAGAGAGAGAGAGTGAGTGAGAAAGAGAGAGAGAGAGAGAGAAAGAGAGAGAGAGAGAGAAAGAGAGAAAGAGAGAGAGGGAACAGATTTTATTTAAGAATGTATGAAAGTAGGCAATGTATATGCAGTTTTACTTCCAGCCCTCACCCAAAGAGGATCTACACTACACATGAATAAACATGAATAAACATGAACATTTCAACAGTGAAACATTAAAGACAAGTCCAAAGAAACTGATAGTGTTTTTTTTTTTTACTGAGTGGTTTAATCACTATGTAATGTGCTATGATTACTACGTGGAGGAAAACTCTTTTTTTTAATTCATGAGGTGTGTTGTATACTTCTTCTTAAATATTGTGAAACTGAGACATTCTCACATGCAGTCTGACACTATGTTCCAGAGAGAGAGAGAGAGAGAGAGAGAGAGAGAGAGAGAGAGAGAGAGAGAGAGAGAGAGAGAGAGACAGAGAGAGAGAGAGAGACAGAGAGAGACAGAGAGAGACAGAGAGAAAGAGAAGTTGGGAAGAGAGAGAGAGAGAGAGAGAGAGAGAGAGAGAGAGAGACAGATAGATAGATAGATAGATAGATGGATAGATAGATAGATAGATAGATAGATAGATAGATAGATAGATAGATAGATAGAAACAGACAGACAGACAGACAGAGGAAGAGAAAAGTTTAAACATGACCAAAAAAAAAAAAAAGCAAAAAAAAAAAAAAAAAATGCAAGCCCCCCCCCCCCCCCCCCGCCGAAAAAACCCAAACCAAAAGAAAACAAATAAAACAAAGCAAAACAAAAAGGGCAGAAAAATTAAAACAAACAAACAAACAAACAAAAACAAACCAATCTATTTAAAGTTCACGTTGCTTGAGAAAAAGAAAAATATCAAACCATCAACGAAGTGCTTATTAAAAATCCTTTTTTCAAACAACGTTGTTACAATAATGATTAACAAATCAGTAGACAAAAGTACTGTATATACCATTTATATGTACTTAACTTAGAATTTCACAGGGGGGGGGGGGGAGGGGAGAAAGAGAAACCAAGACAGCCAGTGAAACAGAAAACACGTAACCCCCAGACTCACCTCTTTCAAAACAGTAACACTATCCTGAACACTGAAACCAGCCTCTGTCAACTTGTCATCATCTTTGATTTCCATTTCAAACACCCCATCGTGAAGTTAAAAAAAAAAATCAAACGACTCAAATTTCTCAACTCAAGATGGCGTCCTGACTTGAGACCCTTCCCGTCAGCACCTCGGACGCGCAAAGACAGCTGGGAATCGATCGTCCCAGCAACAAGGACCGAATTGTCATACAAATCATATCGATATCTTTTCCACCCAGCGTTGGAAAGGGCGGGTGGGGTGGGATTTTGATAAATAAAATCAAACACGGGACGTTTGTATTGAAAGGGAGGTGTTGTGTATGCTCAAAGCTGCTCCCCCCCCCCCCACCTTTTGACGACAGCTTTGCCTGTGTTAGTGTCTTTCTTTGCCTGTTCACACAAGTCGTGTGTGATGAAAGGGGGGAAAAGAAAGGGCAAAGAGGGGAGATAGCGTGTTTTGCTGTGTCGTCTTCAGCTGTAGTTTTCATGGGTTGTTGAGGCTTAACGATCACAGCACTGGTCTTAAGATCTATGTCTGTGATACACATTGACATGATCCTTCTTGACTGGTTAAAGGGAGACATGATTTGGAGGTTGGGGTAGATAGACGTGAATCCCTGTGACTGGAAAGAGGCCGGAGTACGTGCAAGGATTAATGGATGGTTCCTTGGATATACAGAGAGAGTTGATCTCAGCCGGATCTTTGACACGCTGGATGAGTAGAGAGACGGATGCATAGATGAAGTTTAAGAGGAACGAATATCTGAATACACATATCCATACATTCGTTCATCAACCTTTTTTTCCGTTTTTTGAATGGGCTAGACTTGCACCCTGATGAAGCCCATAACACCAAATCATCACCTGCAAGATAACGTTATTTAAGGACAGAGAGGGTGGGAGATGTACTAGCAGCGACAAGGGATGGATTGGTATGGCGGGCCATGATCGCCAACGCCATGCGGCTGGGCACATGATGATGATGATGATTTCAACAAGACCAGACGTGTCATGATCACAAAAATGTTATGTGGGAGCAACATTGGTGCGTCATCATATTCATCAACAGAAAATAAAGTGATTCGGTCAACTACTGCAATGCAACACCCACCGGCTGGCTCAGCAAACGCATATAACAAAAAGATATCAGGATTCAAAGCCAGAGGCAGACCAAGGAAGACCTGGATCTCATCATCATCAATCATCATCATCATCATCATCATCATCATCATGATGTGCCCTGCCGCATGGCGTTGGCGATCATGGCCCTCCATACGAAAGCACATCTCCCACCTTCTTCGTCCTCAACCACCCTGCAAGTCCGTCCAATATTTTGTCCCTGGTCTACCTGGTGTTTTCTTTCTCTCCAGCTTTCCTGTTGCGACCAGGTGCTCTAATTTCTCTTTCCTCATAAAATGTCCTATACACATTGCTTGTCTTTTCCTAATCTTCTTTATTAATAATCTTCTTGTGTCTGTCTCTTCAAGACTGTCTCGTTTGTTTTCTTTGCTGTGTATGGAACTCTCAACATTCTTCTTAGAAACCACATTTCAGTTGCCTCAATTTTGTTCTGAGGTTGCGTGTTGACTGTCCACGCTTCACAACCGTACTACAGTATCGGTTCTATACAACACTCAACAACACTATTCCTGATGTTGACTGATAGGCATTGCCAGTCTAAATGTCTACATCATTCTGGTGGTGTACACATAATGTTTTATGGGTCCCCCTCCCTTCCTGCCCATCTCGAGACCTTGCCAACGCATCTATAGGGTTTTGTGCAGCTCAGGGAGTCTGCCATATAACTGCTGGCAGATTTGGGTGGAGCGCATATGGAATTGTCCGAATGTGATGAATCCCTCTTGGTCAAACTCCAAACTTCACTTTACTACAGTATGTTCAACTCTGCGTTTTAGTGAAATATTATTGTGTTTTGTCGCTATGAATGTCCCATGTAAAATTCGTGTTGTTCACTCTCTGAAAAGCGCGTCGTCTCAGCGCAAAGGTCCTCCCTCCCCCCATTTTTTAAAACTTTTTCACAAGAAAACTGGAGGGAAAGAGAACACCAGGTAGACCCAGGGAAAAAATACTGGACGGACTTGCAGAGTGGCTGAGGACAGAGAGGGTGGAAGATGTACTTGCAGCGACAGACGATAGATGCGTGTGGAGGGCCATGATCGCCAACGCCATGAGGCAAGGCACTTGATGATGATGATGATGATGATGATATACGCCCATCAATGACTTCCATAGACACACGTAGTTATGTGGCCAAGACATCAGAGTTCCAATTGGAAGGTCCTGGGTTTGATCCTGCCAAGACACCTCCGCCTGGTGGGTAAAGGGTGGACATTTTTTCCCATCTCCCAGGTCAACATGTGTGCAGACCTGCCAGTGCCTTAACCCCCTTCGTGTGTGTACGCATGCGCAATATCAGATATGCATGTTAAAGATCCCGTAAGTCACGTCAGTGACAAGCTTATGGAAACATGAAAAACACACAGTCTGCATGCCCACCAAAGATGCAGACTGTGCAGCTACATAGTGGAATGCGGTCATCTGGACTAACAGCTTGAGTCTCTGTGCTCCACTAAAACAGCTCAAAATCTAGTGGAGAGAAAGAAAGACAGAGAGGAAGAGAGAAAGAGAAAGAGAGAGAGAGAGAGAGACAGAAAGAGGGAGAGAGAGAGAAAGAGGGGGAGAGAGAGAGAGAGAGTGAGAGAGAGAGAGAGAAAGAGAGAAAGAGAGAGGGACAGACAGAGAGAACAAACAGACAGAAAGAGAGAGAGAGGGAGAGAGAGAGAAAGAGAGAGAGAGAGAGAGAGAGAGAGGGGGACAGACAGAACAGACAGAAAGAGAGAGAGAGAGAGAGAGAGAGAGAGAGAGACAGAGAGAAAGTGTGTGAGAGAGAAACAGAGAGAGAGAGAGAGAGAAACAGAGAGAGAGAGAGAAAGAGAGAGAGAGAGAGGAGAGAGAGAGAGAGAGAGAGAGAGAGGAGAGAGAGGAGAGAGAGAGAGAGAGAGAAAGAGAGTGTGTGAGAGAGAAAGAGAGAGAGAGAGAAGAGAGAAAGAGAGAGAAAGAGAGAGATAGGGGGGGGGGGGGGGGGCAGACAGATAGAAAGAGAGATAGACAGAGATGTCGGAGATACATGTCGGAGGACGAAAAAAGAAAGCCTGAAAAGAGAAATGATCAGACAGTACACATTAGCCACGTTCCAATATGTCTTTCTGAAGCATTTTTTCTTTTTTCTTTGTTCTCTTTTTTCCACCTTCTACACGTAATACATTTTCCTGCCCTTTCGCTTCCACATGGACCCAACTCCCGACAGTTCTAAACTGCAAGATACCCCCTTTTGCCACACAGACCCTGTTAAAACCGTGACAAGAATACACAGCGAAGAATCGCCGCCTCACTACGAGTGTTTGGTGCCATTCGAAGTGCCAGCTTAACACGCGAATCGAACCCAAGCTTTTATTTGCCCGACGATCCCGTACAGCCTTTAGAAATGTTCACAAGTTATTAGGGACCGTTCCCCTGCCACCCCCCCTCCACCACACACACACATGTACACACTGGGGCGGCGTGTAGGTTTTTAGGTTGCGGAAGACCTGACGTTTCCTAGCGAAACCGGTGTTAAACAACACTGGAGTGATGTATTGTGAACTTTTCAGTTTTTTTTGTATCTTCTTTTAAAAGTAAAAATAGAAAGTGAAGGAGAAAGAGGAAGAAGAGAAAGAGGAAGACAGAGAGAGAGAGAGAGAGGAGAGAGAGAGAGAGAGAGAGAGAGAGAGAGTGGAGACAGAGAGACAGAGACAGAGAGGCAGAGACAGAGAGAAAGAGAGAGAAAGAGAGAGAGAGAGGGGGAGACAGACAGACAGAGAGGCAGAGACAGAGAGAAAGAGAGAGAAAGAG
>JAPXFY010000023.1:29723603-29731103 GCA_030674185.1 Monoplex corrugatus | reverse complement strand
CAGGGTGCGAGAGACAAAGGGTAAAACGTAAAAAGAAATCTCTTATTTCTCATTCTCTTGTAGGTTTCCGTAGTCCCCAATTATCCAGCCAGCTGGTTTCTTTCTTACTTTCTCTTTTTCTTTTTACTTTGTTTTGATAGAGCTGTGAACTCAAGATCTGATATCTTGAGTTCAATCCCAGTAAGCAACATGAAAAATTGCCCTGTTAACTGTCCGTGTGAATGATGTTTCCATCATTCTGGTGGTGTCAGCTTAGTGTTTCAAAGGTCCTTCTCTCCCCTTCTTATTTCAAGACCTTGCCAGTGCATAGGGTTTTGCGCACGCCGAAGGAGTCTGCGAGATAACTGCTAGCAGATTTTGTGCATTTATTCTTTGTTGTCTTTTGTAAACGTTTGACAAAGGCCAGTTGGTCGAAAATTTGCACCTGTCTTGTTTCGGTATATGAAATACATGTTCTGAATCTATTTTTGAGGTTTTCTGCTTATTTCATAGATTGACATGATAGGATGTGTGTTTGCTTTTCAATGGTCAATTTCATTTAATGTATATCCACATAATATGATATTAGACGATGATGGAAAGAGGAGAGGGAAAACGTTAGAGGAATAAGAACTATAGCGCACATGAAATTAGGAAAATTATCAAAGTATAACTGACAACGTAACAAGAAACTTGAAAATAAAATCTAAATTAACATTATTATCTTATAGAAAAAAAAAGTTTTTCAATGTGTCCCATACACAATGAATGAAAGTATTTACTACAGAAAACCCCCTCCAAACTTGTTAAGACGTCTTTCTTTTGTATCACATACCAACCCTGTCTTCAGGTAAGAGACCATAATGTACAATAATTATTTCAGGTGTATCAGTCAGAAACACTGGCCGTTATCTAACAGAGGTCCCTCGGTTCGTCTTCGTATCTTCACAGGAATTTAATTACAGAGGGGAACATTCCAACAGTGCCGAAATTAAAACCGCGAAACAGCCATTCGGTTGAGCCCCAAGAACAGATCTCCGTAGTATCATTGACAGAACGCAGGGTGTTCGATAACAGATATGTGTACATGTAACTAATACGAGCGTAACATTTTTTTTTACAGCCGCTTTATCCCAGTCCAGTGTGCATAGCGCAGTTGTGTCCCTTGCATCGTTTATGCATGAAAGACGACAACGGCAATGGCAAGCAAAACTGTCAGTTATTCAAGCTTAAGTGTAGTAAGCTATGTAAAATCGATATTCTTTTTAGCAGACAGCAACGTAAAATCGATAGTCTTGTTAGTAGACAGTTATGTAAAATCGATATTATTTTTTGTAGCCAACTATGTAAAATCGATAATCTTTTAAATAGACAGCTACGTAAAATCGATAATGTGTTTAGTAGCTGGCTATGTAAAATTGATAATCTTTTTAGTAGCCACCTATGTAAAATAGTCTTTTTAGTAGACAGCTATGTAAAATAGTCTTTTGTGCACTATGTAAAATAGTCTTTTTAGTAGACAGCATGTAAAATAGTCTTTTAGTAGACAGCTATGTAAAATAGTCTTTTTAGTAGACAGCTATGTAAATAGTCTTTTTAGTAGCCACCTATGTAAAATAGTCTTTTTAGTAGACAGCTATGTTAATAGTCTTTTTAGTAGCCACCTATGTAAAATAGTCTTTTAGTAGCCAGCTATGTAAATAGTCTTTTTAGTAGCCACCTATGTAAATAGTCTTTTTAGTAGCACCTATGTAAAATAGTCTTTTTAGTAGACAGCTATGTAATCGATATTTTTAGTCAGCTACGTAAAATCGATAATCTTTTTAGTAGCCAGCTATGTAAAATCGATAATCTTTTCAGTAGAAAGCTATGTAAAATCGATATTTTAGTAACCAGCTATGTAAAATCGATAGCCTTTTTAGTAGACAGCTATGTAAAATCGATAATCTGTTTAGTAGCCAGCTATGTAAAATCGATAATCTTTTTAGTAGTCAGCTATGTAAAATCGATAATCTGTTTAGTAGTCAGCTATGTAAAATCGACATTTTTTAAAACTTGGAAGCAAGCTTTATTACTAATATCATGAGTATACAAACAAAAAGAAATGAACAAACAACTACACAAACAAACAAAAACATTCGTTACTCAGGGAGAAACAAACCGATCTAAGAAAGGCAAACTGACCCTTTGAATTGATAAATGCTTTTAGCAGTTTACTTTCATTGAAAAGTTGGAGATTTTCAGGAACTGCCAACAGCGAGTATCGATATATCAAAAGACCAGTGACACTGATGAAATTTGAACTTTGCAGTTTGTTCAAAAGGTATTCATCGCATTCGGACAATTCCACGGGCGCTCCACCCAAATCTGCCACCAAGTATCAGGCAGACTCCCGAGCCTGCGCAAAACCTCACGCGCTGGCAAGGTCTTGAAATGTGGAGGAGGGGGAGAGGACATATGGAACACTAAGCTGACATCCTTAGAATGATGGAAATGTCATGGGAAGAATTTTTGGGTGTCGTTTCAGAATTTGGGAAATCATCATCATCATCGTCAAGTACCCTGCCGCATGGCGTTGGCGAACGTGACCCTCCACATGTACCTATCCCTTGTCACCGCAAGGACATCTTCCACCCTCTCTGTCCTCAGCACCCTGCAAGTCCGTCCAATATTTTCTCCTGGGTCTGTCTGGTGCTTTCTTGGGGGATGTTTATGAGGAATTACCTTTGGGGGTTTCTGTGACAGAAACATTCAGATGGACAGCGAACAGGCCCGTTTGGGGGTTTCTGTGACAGAAACATTCAGATGGACAGCGAACAGGCCCGTTTGGGGGTTTCTGTGACAGAAACATTCAGATGGACAGCGAACAGGCCCGTTTGGGGGTTTCTGTGACAGAAACATTCAGATGGACAGCGAACAGGCCCGTTTGGGGTTTCTGTGACAGAAACATTCAGATGGACAGCGAACAGGCCCGTTTGGGGGTTTCTGTGACAGAAACATTCAGATGGACAGCGAACAGGCCCGTTTGGGGGTTTCTGTGACAGAAACATTCAGATGGACAGCGACAGGCCCGTTTGGGGGTTTCTGTGACAGAAACATTCAGATGGACAGCGAACAGGCCCGTTTGGGGGTTTCTGTGACAGAAACATTCAGATGGACAGCGAACAGGCCCGTTTTTAATATTGTGGAATGGAACTGAACTCGAGATAGCAGATCGTGAGCCCATGGTTTTATCAAAAGAACTGACCAGCAGTGACAATAATCTTCAGGTAAGTCCCAGATATACACCACTCTCAGACTTCAGACAGCTGAGAATTTGGGCATTGACTGGGTGGGGGGGGGGGGGGGTGTGTTCTGTCATGTGAGACGAGTTTATACAGGATAGCTAGTTGTGTTGTGATTCAGACCTTTAATTATTTATTTATTTACTTTATATATATGTTCCTTTTTTGAAGGTAAGATACACAAATACACATATCATCTACATTTACCCAAGATTATTCCAGCGGTAGTTGATAAAATAACAGTATAAAATATAGACCAGGTAAATGTCTAGGTAGGGCTTCAGGACCTGGCCAGCTCGTGGGTTTACGTGCGGGCTTAAGGCTTGTGTCATGATTACCATACATATGGCACCTGCGCGGAGACGTCATCTTGAGAAACTGAAACTGAAACGGAAACAGACCTCAGGTACAAAATTAAAGAGTATGAAAAGGTCAAGCCATGTTGACATTATATTTGTTAACTTTGCTTAAAGCAATTTTCTGAGCACCAGTTTCCTTACACACCACTTGATCTGAAGGATTTGGTTTCTTTTTCTGCGATGTGTTTTTCAAGGGTCAGATTTGATTCAAACGAGTAAATGTTTGTGATTACATTGTTATTCAGACAGTCAGACAGACAAACAGACACACACACAGACACACACAGACACACACACACACACACACACACACAAATATGTATATATATATATATATATATATATATATAATATATATATACTCATATACACACACACTCTCTCTCACACACACATACATACATGCACACACACACAAACACACACACACACAAACACATACACACATACATACATACATACATATCACTCATAGTGAACAGACGTTAAATCAAAGAACGATACATACATATATACATACATACATACATACATACATACATGCACATGAATGTAAGAAGGGGAACAAGTACAATTAACAATTCAGAACAATGAATTTACAGTGTCAAATAACAGCATACAACAATTAATTAACTCTTCATAACAATCTGCCAAGAGGGGATCTGAGAATCAGCTGGACTACCGAAGTAATATCATCATTTTTGTCGTGAAAGATATCCCTAAAAACAGTACATGAAAAATCGAGACTGATATTTCTATATGTTGAGAACGGAAGCATGGCCCAAATTTGGTCCAAATCCGTCAATATACGATTGACAAAATCCTTGCTGATGTTTGTAAACACAGTCTGTGTTCATGACCTTCGGGACCATTCCAGACAAAACGCCAGTCCACTCTAGTCCAGACTTATGAATGTTCTGGTTTGTAGAGTTTAAAGTTCTACCACTCTCAGAGTATACGAGGACTAGCTATAAAAATTGCTCAAAGAAGCCTTAAAAATTTTAGTTGCATTATGAGATACCGATGCTTTTGTCGGATTGTCTTGACGTTGAGACTTATGCATACACCTGCTGAGCCCTTTTAACCCCTCCCCCTCCCCACGCCACATCCTATCCTGCAAAAACTCTACCCTTTCACTCCGATGCCCATCCACCATCTGCAAAAAGCTTAACCTTTTCAACCCTTCTCCCAATCCACCAGTTTCCTACAATCTTTCACGCCATAACCTTATCCATCAAGAAATGAAAGAAATGTAGGGTGAAGGAGTAAAAGGGTTAAGTCTTTGCTTCGCTACGATGAAAGACAATCATGCATGATAAAAAAAAGTTTGGGTTTTGGAGTTTGTCCGAGAGGGGTTCACCACGCTCAGACGATTCCATATGAGCTCCACCCATATTTGCCAGCAGTTGTCTGATAAATTCTTTGAGCCTACGCAAAACCCTATAGTTTGGCGAGGTTCCAAAACGGGGAGCTTTTCGACAGGGACCTATGAAACACTAAGCCGACGCCATTAGAATGATGGAAACATTAATCCTTTGACTACCGCATCCTGTCCACCAGTATCCTGCATTGTCAACCATGCTAGCAAAGCAAAAACCTTACCCTTTGACTCTTACTACCAGTTCTGCAGGAAGTGTGGATATAGGGTGCAAATCAGAGAATTATTTTTGCAGTTGTCGGATAGGGTGCAGGAAACAAAGGATTAAGAGGGGCAGCGAACAGGCCTGTATTTATGGTTGCGGGCTGGGATGGAACTCGAGATATTGTATCTTGACACCATGGCCCTATCTAAACTACCAACCAGACCGCGTGTACGAACTGAATCATGCCATTGTACAGGCATATCAGGTAAATTTATTTGGCAGGGTAAACAAAGACAAACTGTGTCATCATCATCATGTGCCTCTGCCGCATGGCGTTGGCGATCATGGCCCTCTTTATGCATCTATCCCTTGTCGCTGCAAGCATATCTTGCACCCACCCTGCAAGTCCTTCCAATATTTTCTCCCTGGGTCTACCTGGAGTTCTCTTTCCCTCCAGCTTTTCTGCAGGTGCTCTAATTCCTCTTTCCTGATAAAAGGTCCAATAAATGTTGCTTGTCTTTTCCTAATCTTTCTTATCAATTATCTTCTTGTGTCTGCCTCCACAAGAGTTACACAGCGTCAAAGGTAAACATTTAGATAGCATCACAGTCCTCTGTACAAACAACACAGCAAAGTCCAGACATCAGCAGGACTCAGTGACTGGTATTGAAGTCACCCAAATAGGAACCAGCAGCTATGCAAGCTGGCGGCTGGGCGGGCTACCCCCCCAAAAAAAAATGAAGGTCTAGAGTTATACAGCGACTAAGGTAAACATTTAGATAGCATCACAGTCCTCTGTACAAGGGCAACAAGGGCAAAGTCCGCATACCAGTAGGACAGTAGTCGCCAGTGACTGATATTCAAGTCACCCAAATAGGAACCAGCAACAATGCGAGCTGGCGGCTGGGCGGGCTGCCCCAAAGAGATGAAGGCCCAGAGTAGAGCAAGAGAGAGAGAGAACTCTTCCATGCTCTCTTGGTCCGATGGCTGGGTTGAACTTGGTCTGTGTGCGTTTGTGTGGCTATGTCCCGAGGTTTGTCATCTCCCCACCTTGCCATTCCGTTTGTAAACATGGACAGCCACACCCGTTTGCTTGATGAAACAGCTACCGATTGGAGGTGTTGAAACTAAACGCAAAGATGTGAACTTACAATGTGAGAACCGTTCTTCTCTGCATGTAACCCTTCTGATCCTGATGTAATTTTACATGATGATGGCGATTATGATAATGATGATCATGATGACAGTGATGATGATAGTGATCAATATGAAATCATGATAATGATATGTAGGTTACCTAAATTAATGTATATTTTCATAAGAAACCTACCTAGGTTAGTGTATGTTTTCATTTACCAGATATTAGCCTGTATTTTAGTGTTACGTATTCATTCCACATCTGAAGTCTGCATTTTCAGTGTTACATATTCATTACACATCTGAAGTGACTTAGCCAGTGATCTTTTCCTTACAACGGTATGCCTACATTCAATGAATCATCATTTTATGAACCGCAATCCTCCGCTTGTCGCTCATTCGTCTTTTTACCCCAAACTGTCTAACGTCTGCTTACGTCATTGTGTAGAAACTTGCGCACACTTTGCACCCAGCGAGACTTGGGTAGATTTATGACATTGCTGTACTCAGAACCATTTCAACTCATGTGAAGGATTCCTCTCGAACGAAGACGACTATTGATCTGATCACAATCCATAAAAAAAATTTTCTAATGGAGATTCAGTTGCCATTCATGTCACAAAGAAATCCTTACCAAAAGAAAGATTTCAGCCCTTTACGTCTAGCGTTGAACCATAGCGATCTTTATTGACACTGTAGCCAAACGATCAGGGCCCCAAAACTTGAAATTCAGAATAGAGGTGCCCTGCTTGTGCCAGATCTGTCCATGGGGATAAAAAGCTGTGTTACACACGTATGTAAGCACGAACCAAGACTAACACAGCAAAGCTTTAGAGGCGTTCAGTAATAACAGTTTTAATTCGCAACGCAACAGGAAAGAAGACATCTTGTATTTAATGTCTGTTCACAATAGTGAATTTAGACACAACACGCACAGACACAGACACACACACATACACACCACACACACACACACACACACACACACACACACACACACACCACACACCACACACACACACACACACACTCACATACATACACAGAGAGACAGAGAACAGAGAGACAAAGAGACAGAGAGACAGAGAGACAGAAGACAGACAGACAGATAGACAGACAGACAGACAACACACACACACACACACACATACAAATAAA
>JAPXFY010000023.1:29701103-29703603 GCA_030674185.1 Monoplex corrugatus | reverse complement strand
TCTGTGTGTGTGTATGATGTGTGTGGTGTGTGTGTATGTGAGTATGTGTGTGTGTGTGTGCATGTGTGTGTATTTGTATGTGTATGTATCTGTATGTGTGTGTATGTGTGCATGTGTATGCGTGTGTGTATGTGTGTATGTGTGTGTGTGCGTATGTGTGTATGTATCTCTGTTTATGTGCGTGTGTATGTCTCTGTATGTTTGTATGTTGCTGTGGGTCCCACCCAGCACTTGCGGTTGTTTCTAGATAATTATACTTCTTCAAGGTCACAACAACCATAAGTGGATGAACAAACTAAATATTATGATTTCATGTGTACAGCGCAAACTGTCAGCGTTAAACCTTTGACTCCCTCACACACTATCCAATTGCAAAAACTTAACCCTTTGACTCCCTCACACACTATCCATCAACTGCAAAAACTTAACCCTTTGACTCCCTCACACACTATCCATCCACCAGGAGGAGCTGGTGGAAAGGGTGAGCGAGTCAAAGGGTTAAGTTTCCTGAAGCTGGTGGAAAGGGTGAAAGAGTCAAAGGGTTAAGTTTTTAGCTTTCCTAGCATGGTTGACAATGCAGGATGCTGGTGGACAGGTTGCAGGAGTCAAAGGGTTAAAAGAATGCTTGTCGCCTTTCAGATCAAATCTCCTGGCACAACTTCACTGGCTCCCTGTATCAAAGCGCATACAGTACAAACTAGACACCATGTGCTACAAAAGCCTCAATAATGCAGCCCCCGATTACCTGTCAAGCCTACTTGAGATCTATGTTCCCTCACGTACCCTCCGCTCTGCCTCCGATCCTCTGACTTTTCGCTTTCCATGCACTAAGCTCAATACCTATGGTCCACGAGCCTTCTCTGTTTCTGGTCCGCTCTCCTGGAACAAACTTCTCTCTCAGTCCGTCAGCAACCAACTTTTGTCTCCTTCAAGTCCGCTCTCAAAACTCACCTTTTCTCCTCTGCATAAAATCCTGACCTCACTCAATCCCCTCTGCAGCCTGTCTCCACTCGGAGGGGAATCACATTGTAATATATAATTGTATATAATATGCTCTCTATAATTTTCCATTGCTTTTATTCTTTCTCCCCATTTATACCGTGTGTTCGTCTATTTACGTCCTTCACTATAAGTGAATTGACGGTTATAGCCGTGTGCGTGTGTGTGTGTGTGTGTGTGTGTGGTGTGTGTGCGTGCGTGCGTGCGTGTGTGTGCGTGCGTGCGTGTGTGTGTGTCTGTTTCAGCGCTTAGATTTGATTTTATCAAGATTTTGCGCTATATAAATATTGTAATATTATTATTATTATAGAACTTGACGTGAAGCGAGCAGAATGGCAGACTGTCAGTCACACCAGTGAAAAATGATGAGAAATATTGTCAGCAGTTCCTGAGATGTTGCTGTTCACACACCTTCCTGAAAAAAAGGGCTAATTTTAGACTTTTTATGTTAGTTTTTTTTCTTTTGGGTTGTGCGTGTGTTGCCTTACTTTCGGAATGTTACCTTCTGAATTTATGACTTGGCGATTTCTCAAAAGTTCACAGCCTTGACTAAAGTTTGGTGTAAAGATCAGCCCATAGAATAAGGAGCAGAGAAGGTCTTGTTCACACACACACACACACACACACACACACGTACACACATGCACGCAAGCACACATACACATACACGCGCGCACACACAAGCACACTGACAGACCACAGACAGACCTACAGACAAACAAACAAAAAAAAACCCAAACCCACACACACAGAACACACACAATGCACAGTCACAGACAGACACAAGACTGTCAGACACTCAGACAGACAGACATACATGCAGAAAAAACACACACAACACAGACAGACAGACAGATACAGACACAGATAGACAGACAGACAGACGGACAGACACACACACAGAGACTGAAAGATCCAAAAGAAACAACAGACAGACAGACACACATGCACATGCACACGCCACACTCACACACACACACACACACACACACACACACACACACACCACACACACACACATACACACACACAACATCACACCATACCATACACAACACAATACCATACACACATGCGCTCACACACACACACACACACACACACACACACACACACACACACACACACACACACACACACACACACACACATCACACACACACACATACACACACACAGACATCACACCTTACACACAACACAAACATACAACATGCGCTCACACACACACACACACACACATCCACACACACCACACATACACACAAACACATCCACCACACCATACCATACCTACAACAACACTTCACACAACACAAAAGATTAGCGAGGTGACCCCTTGTGGATGCTGGGCTCTTCAGTATAAATATATCCACTTCAGGAAGTCTGTGCTAGAAATTTCCTCTTTTCTGTCATTGTCTTGTTCTGCTTGTTTCTTTGCTTTCTGTCATTCTTCTGTCTTTTCTGCCTTGCTGATCCATTCACCTGTATGTGTTCGATA
>JAPXFY010000023.1:29691103-29693603 GCA_030674185.1 Monoplex corrugatus | reverse complement strand
CCTAAACTGTTTTTTTTCCCTTTTAATCTTATTTCACTTAAGCTATTATATGTATTTGGTTGTTCTTGTGTTATATCACTTATGTAAATAGATATTAAAATGAAGAGCACGCGCTAAGCGTAAATCACAAGAAAATGGCATATGAAGATGAAAAGCGAAAAATGGTTAAGTATATTATTACGTCTGTACATGTATATTTATACCTTCACAGTTTGGGCGTGGCATTGTCTGTTTTTGAAGCCTAAGCTTGCATGGAAAACTTTCAAAGACCTAACCCGATTAGGTACTAGGTGGGAAAACTTTCAACGGCGGTTAGGTACTACTGGAAAAATACTGTCAAAGGCGGTTAGGTACCATCCGGAAAACTGTCAACAGCGGTTAGGCACCACTGGAAAAACTGTCAACGGCGGCTACTCTGTCTGTCTGTCTGTCTGTCTCTCTCCCTCTGTCTCTGTCTGTCTGTCTGTCTCTATATATATATGTGACTTCCCACCACCAATTCAGTCTTAACTCACAGTCAGTCAAACAGCATTAGGAGCTGAAAAGGTGACTGAGGGTCTATCTGGGGTGTTTTGACTTTTTCTCAAAATTGATTTCTGTAGACTATAATCTATCCCCCACAGACATTTTTTTCTCGAAAAATTATCACTAATAAATTTAAAATGGTATTTTAATGCACTGATCTTAGCAGAAAGAAGGCAATTTCTTACCAAAAGTACCTCTTTTTGTCTCTTATTGCGAACTGTAACCCGTACAGACCCCCATATGTAATACACTGACAGAAAGATATTTGGTGCACCTTTCAGATAGTGACAGCTAAAATTAGAAACAAACTGGGTCAAAGCCACAAATAAAGAAATTAAAAAAAATGTGTTGGAAAGTACGTAAAAACTTTACAGGCCCTTTTCTCAAAATGGCCGTCATACAACTTAATGACTTTAAACATACATAACGACAACATTTTTTTGAGTATAAGCGTTTTTCAAGTACCAAAATAATTAGCAGAATGTACACTTTCCAGTGATATGTATATCTCAAAATACCCAAAATTCTAGTTAACACTGATTTCCTGCATGGAGGTCACACACACACACACACACACAACACAATATATTTATATATATATATATAATAATATACATACATACAATATATATGTATATTATGTGTGTGTATATATGTATACATATATATATATATATATTTATATATATATATATATATATATATATATATATATATATGTTGTTATATGTGTATTATGTTAGTTGTTGTTATGTGTGTGTGTGTGTGTGTGTGTGTGTGTGTGTGTGGTGTGTGTGGAAAACCAAGGCAGTTGGCCGGAAATTTGCGCCTGTCTTGTTTTGTTATGTTAAATATGCGTTCTACTTCTATTTCTATGGATTTTTTTTTCGGTTCGCATTTCGTTGAACGCTGACAGTCATTTTCACTCAGATTCCTGTTTTTTAAAAAAAATGTGACTACAGATACAGAGTTTAATTTACTTTAATTCGTGTTGTTAACCCTTTGATTCCCGCACCCTGTCCACCAGCATCCTGCATTGTCAACCATGCTACCAAAGCAAAAACGTAACCTTTTGATTCCCTCACTCTATCCACCAGCTTCCTGCAGGAAGCTGGTGGATAGGGTAAGGGAATCAAAACGTTAAGTTTTTGTAAGTTGGTAGATAGAGTGCAGGAGTCAAAGGGTTAATGCACGACCCACCGCAAAGGGCCACGTCAGGGTTGTCTATAATCCTGTCACTGTTGTCAATGATCCGCCGAGAGATGTAACTCTACGGATCAATAAGTCCATATCCTGAGTCTGAATCAATCACTTGTTCTACGAACTAGAGCTCAGAAAGGCATTCTCTGACTTGTTAACCCTTCGACTCCCGCACCCTATTCACCAACTGCAAAACTTAACCCTTTGCTTCTTTCATTCCATCCACCAGCTTCCTGCAGGATGCTGGTGGATAGGATAGGGTGAGGGAAGCAGAGGTTAAGTTTTTGCTTTGCTGGCATGGTTGACAGTGCAGGATACCGGTGGATAGCGTGCGGGAGTCAAAGGGTTAATGTAGAATTTGTTCCAGAGGGATTCCTTACACTCGGACAATTATGTATGTGCTCCACCTCTCTGCCATCTGTGTGTGTGTGTTTTTTTTTAGCGGACTCCATAAAGCTTACGCAAAACATTATGCGCCATGCCAGGTCTTGAAATGGGGTGGGAACTTGTGGTGGGGGAGGGGGGGAGTTTAAACACTACGCTGACATTACCAGAATGAATGGAAACATTAAGATGGACAACACAAACAGGCAGTTGTTAATGTTTCGGGTTGTGACTGAACTTAAGATATCAGATCTAGAATTCAAGGCTCTGTTGTAAGAGTTTGGAGTTTGGAGTTCGCTCAAGACTGACTCATTGGCTCAGTCGTAAGAGCGCTGTGCTCAAAACGATTGGGTTGTGGGTTCAAGCCTCTGCTGGTCCACGTTTTTCTGTT
>JAPXFY010000023.1:29641565-29676003 GCA_030674185.1 Monoplex corrugatus | reverse complement strand
GGAACTACATCACCTTATCCATCAACTTCCTGCAGAAAACTGGTGGATAAGGTAAGGAAGTCAAAGAGTAAAGTTTTTGCAATTAGTGACCAGGACGCGGGAGTCAAAGGGTTGACATGTATCATACACTGTATATGTTAACACTACCATCTCTTTCTCTTCGTTCCTGTGCTGTCAAGATATCTAAAAAAAAAGTTTGATCGCTGTGACACAAAACGTATTCATCTTCTCGCACAGAAGCCCTACAACCAGGGTAGAATTTAACCCTTTGACTCCCGAACCCTGTCCACCAGCATCCTGCATTGTCAACCATGCTAGTAAAGCAAAAACTTAACCTTTTGACTCTCTCACCCTGTCCACCAGATTCCTACAGGAAGCTGGTGGATAGGGCAAGTAAATCAAAGAGAAGTTTTTTGCAGTCGTTCGATAGGGTGCGGGAGTCAAAGCATTGAAGTTGACAATTTCAGCACGGGAAATTTTAAACATACGTAGAGTTTGACTTACCTCTGATATAGAAAAAGTAGACGATGGCAAAGTAAGTCGCTGAAATAGCTGTGCGTCAACCTCAAGAAGAAGACTGGATAAAGCACTCGAAAAGACGACTGGATACAGCACTCGAACAGAAGACTGGATAAAGTACTCAAAAAAAGAAGACTGGATAAAGTACTCAAAAAAGAAGACTGGATATAAAGTACTCAAAAAAGAAGGACTGGATGAAAGCACTCCAAAAGAGGACTCGAGCAAAGCGTTTACAAAGAAGACTGGTATTTCAGAAGCGATAAGCAGCACATGTAGATCAAGATCTGATCGATGTCCAAGCGCAGAATGAGATACAAGTCTATCGCTACCGACCTCTTATACCTTGAGTCCACGAGGCCCCAGCCATTAGATTACAGTCACATCAAAGTCTGCGACATCCGTGAGGCTCTAAGCCAATAGAATTGCAATCCTTTGGAAGTAGTTGCCTCTAGTCAGTAATTTTGTTGTTTGTTTTGTTGAATTAAAGTCCTACCACTTGAAGATTAGCACTGTGAGACACCGATGCTATTGTCGAATGCTCAGACCTGTGAAAGTATTGTCTGCTTCGCCGTATGAAGGCACCAAAGCCAAAGTTAAGAAAGCAGTCAATTTTGTAAGTATTGTCTTCGTTTTCTATTGAGGTTTCAGCCAACAGATGGTAGTAATTTAAGTATTGTCTGCGGGACTGAAGTGTGTATTTGAGGAGAAGAGCGCTTCCACCTTGTCCAAGTCACATGAGCTTTTTCAATGGCATACCGGTGATCGCCGCCGCTAACGTTACGCAAGGGCGGGTACTTGAGACTTAATTGTTGGTGGACAGTCGCTGAGGATGGAGAGTTTTCGCAGCCAGGTGTTAAATCAATCCAAGTGTTTGTGTACCCCGTACAGTAGGCAAATCTCATCCTGGTCTGCGAAGCTGAAGTGATAATGAGAACACAGACTTTGGCCTGTTTGCTTTAACTCTTTAACCCTTTCACTCCCGCACTCTGGTGGTTTCAGCTTATTTTTTACATAGGTCCCTCTTCTCCCTTTCCACCACCTAAAGACCTTTGCCAGCGTGCGCAGGCTCAAGGAGTCTGCCAAATAATTGCTGGCAGATTTGAATAGATCGCCTATGGAATCGTCTGAGCGAATGCAATCCCCCCCTCCCCCCCCCCCCTGGGGATGCCGGGGGTTCTTTCAGTATAAATAGTATCCCCAACTTCTGGAAATTCTGTGGTAGAAATGTCCTCTTTTCTGTCACTCACTTTCTTTTTTCCTTGTTCCTTTGCTTTCTGTCATTTCTTCCCATCATTTTCTACCTTGCTGGTCCAGTCACCTGTATGTGTTCGATAAAGTCTTACGTACTTTTTCTTAATATTGTTAACTGGGTGCATGTATTGAGTACATATTTGGCTCTAGGGAGGTCAGATATGCGGAAGTAATTTTATGTAATTTATGCCTGTTTTTATATATGTTTTGGTGTCCTTAGGTATGCTTAAATTTGTATTCAGGTGTGCTTTTCTTAAATCCCCTGTGCGATGAACTGGACGGAGTGGTCAAAACAAGGGGCATATCCTTACATTATGTGCGAGAATGCATTGATATGTGTACTTCGTTTTCTTTTTATCCGTTTTTTTCATGTTGAAGTTTCGTATATTTTGATGCGGTTTTAGCCCTGCTATGGCTGTACGCAGTTGGCTGGGCTTTAAACAACAATAACGATAACGAGCGAGTGCAATGAATCAGACTTAAAATCCAAAACTCCATTAACCCTTTGACTCCTGCACCTTGTCCACTAGCATCCTGTATTATCAACCATCCTAGCAAGACAAAATCTTAACCCTTTGACTCCCTCACCCTATCCACCAGCTCCATTCAGGGAGTTGATGGATAAGGTGAGGAAACCGAAGGGTTCAGTTTTTGCTGTTGGTGGATAGGGCGCGGAAGTCAAATGATTAAAACAAATGTGTGCTATTTTTTTTAGAAAGGAACGTCCATGCAAAAAGTAATACTGCAATTCATCACATAAACGCTTCGATCAAAACTCAACACAACTTCATGACATCCCTCTAAACGTTTGTGTTCCAACACCTAAAATTGACATGTTTAGATCATCTAAGGTACTCTTACTTTTAAACCTCCAATGCATAAAATATTATTATGTATATTCTGTGTAATTATGTTGTTCGAATGTCAACAATACTTTTTGTTATATGTATGAACTGATATAATTTTTCGCTACCACATTGTGTGTTGATGTCAGTTTATTGTAAAAAAACAAACAAAACAAAAACAAAACAACAAAACAAAACAAAACAAACAAACAAAACAAAAAACAAAAAATAAAGAAAAATTTATAACATGAAAAAATGTCTTCGGTAATGTGGTTGCTTACTGTGGAATAGTCTTCCATCATTCCTTGTTCTCCGCAAGCCCAGGCGTGAGAGTGCAAAATCTCTGCTTAGAACACTTCATTGGCTCCCGGTAAAGGCTAGGATTCAATATAAAGTTGCCTGTCTCTGCTTTCAGTGTATCTATCACGAGAACATGCCATCCTATCTTGCCAACCTCCTGCAGGGTTACAAACCTTCTCGAACGCTCCGCTCTTCTGACACCTCACTGTTGACTGTTCCTCGCTTCTCTCTAGACACCTTTGGTAAAAAATCTTTCTCTGTCTTTGGCCCAAATGTATGGAACTCTCTACCACTGTCTCTCAGAAAAACTAAGTGTTTCTCAACCTTCAAACGGCACCTGAAAACCCACCTCTTTCAAACTCATCTAACCTGAAGAGCCTTAGTTTGCAAGTCTGTCATCAGACTAATCTCTCCTGCCTGTATAACAGTATTTTGTATAAGGGCCTATAGAGCAAGGTGTGTGTGTGCGTGCATGTGTGTGTATGTGTGTGTGTGTGTGTGTGTGTGTGTGTGTGTGTGTGTGTGTGTGTGTG
The DNA here is from genome assembly GCA_030674185.1 of Monoplex corrugatus. Taxonomy (NCBI): domain Eukaryota; kingdom Metazoa; phylum Mollusca; class Gastropoda; order Littorinimorpha; family Ranellidae; genus Monoplex; species Monoplex corrugatus. The sequence goes on along the minus strand of JAPXFY010000023.1, from coordinate 29,672,555 downwards.
TGTGTGTGTGTGTGTGTGTGTGCTTGAGTGAGCATGTGTGTGTATCACTGTATGTGTACAGCTGAGGAAGGGATAGGGGAGAAATTGAGTGGGAAAGAGACTGAAATACTTTAAGAAACTTTTTCAAATCTTTGTTTGTATGTAAATTGTGATGTATGATATGCGAATAGTTCATAATTTGTGAGGAATTTTGATTGTCAAGGTATTAATGCTGTAATACTGAAGTTGTAATGTTTTTCCTGTATATGGATTAGAATTTTTCTGTTTTTATCTTCATTCAAAATATTGATTATAATTTTATGTACAACTATTGCATGCATAAACACACACACACGCATGCAAACATAGCACACGCACACACACACACACACACACTCTCTCTCTCTCTCTCTCTCACACACACACACACACACACACACACACACACACACACACACACACCAATTCTTACAAACACACGCGCACAGCAACGCACCCGCACGCACACACACATGTACACACACACGTACGCAAGCACACACACGCAGCAATATATAAACACAGTATGCCTCTTTATTCATATGAAAAATCTGTTAATCTTTCTTCATTACATAAGTCAGTGTTTAAATTTTAATATTCTGTGGTTTCTTATGTGTCTTCTTACTTGTATAGCTTTAATGTTTGTTGTTATCTTATTGTGTATGTAATTGTGAACATTTTTTATCACCTTTTGCCTTTCTTGCGAAATGTAAAGCGCTGGTGAGCATGTTTTTATATGGAATATACGCTATACAAATAAACATTATTATTATTATTATTATTATCTCATTTAGGGTCCCATCTTAACATAACTACGCGCAAGAGAGACTTTCCGTTACATTTCACAAAAATGTTAAAAACGTAAAAACACAGTATCCGTACCATGGGGCATTTCGGGTGAGTTGAGTACATCCTGACTCATTTTATAGCACTGTTATATGGCTGACGTTCTGTGGTATGTTTATGTCTTGTTAGAGATTATGAGTATTCTTTTTTGTGTCAGTAATTGTACAGTTCACGACATTTTTGGGGGGTAATGATAAACTGAATGATAAATTGAATGATGGTAGTGCATATCGCGACGATTCCTACTTGTTCTGATATTTTGCTCTGTGTCTATCTCTTGACAATTTCCATTTCTTTCAAAACGACGTTTGTCGCAAGACTTCTGTATACAACCCAAATTTGAAACCATCTAAGCTTCAAGTTCTTAATTTTGTGCATTTACAATAGTACAATAAATTAATGTATTTTCAGTTTTCATTCCATTTGGGGTTACCGTCTTCTGATATCAAGATATCATAATAGAGTTTAGTACCTTTTTGCACGACTAGAGTATTTTTAGTCCGAGGGTTGTCTGCAGTGATAATCTTGTTATTAATTTCTATATTTCATTTTTGTATATGATTTTTAATAGATGGTAATTGACAATACTTCAACAGGAAAAAAAAAAGGGAAAATGAAATTAAGCACACATATCAATGCATTCGCGCATACAATCTAAGCAGATGCCCCTGGCGTTGACCATTCCGTCCAATTTATCGCACAGGGGATAAAAAAACAAAACAAAACAAATCAAAACTGAAAACAAATTTAAACGTAACAAAGGACACCAAAAATATATAAAAAACGGGCTTAAATTGTCTAAAATTGCTTACGTATATATATCTCATTTCCCTAGAGCCAAAAATGTGCTTAACACATATACTCAATTATCAATCCTAAGAGAAAGTACGTAAGACTTTATCGAACACATACAGGTGAATGGACCAGCAAGGCAGAAAATGATAGGAAGAAATGACAGAAAGCAAAGGAGGAAGAAAGAAACAAAGAGAGTGACAGCTAAGTGGAAACTTCTAGCACAGGATTTCCAGAAGGTGGGGATACTATTTATACTGAAAGAACCCCTGACATCCCCACGGGGAAAGAGGGAGGGGGGGGGGACATATACATCAATTCTTCCTCAAATTTTAAGATTTATTTCACGGTTAGAAATGACTTCAGATGCCTTTGGCCTGTTTGCTATCTTAATGTTTCCATCATTTTGGTTGTGTCAGCTTCGTGTTTCATGGGTCTTCACCCACCATCTACACCTTTTCTCTCCTGAATTCAAGATGTTGCCAGCGCATAGGCTTTCGTGCAGGCTCAAGGAGTCTGCCAGATAATTGCTGGAGATTTGGGTGAAGCGTATATGGCAATATCCGAGTGCCATGAATCCCTCTTGAACGAAGTCCAAATTCCGAGCTTACGTACAAAGGGAAATAACCGGTGATTTAGGTACAAATGATAATAAGCGGTGACTTAGGGGCAAAGAGTAATAACCAGTGACTTTGGTACAAAGGGTAATAACCAGTGACTTTGGTACAAAGGTAATAACCAGTGACTTTGGTACAAAGTAATAACCAGTGACTTTGTTACAAAGGGTAATAACCAGTGACTTAGGTACAAAGGGTAATAACCAGTGACTTAGGTACAAAGGGTAATAACCAGTGACTTAGGTACAAAGGGTAATAACCAGTGACTTAGGTACAAAGGGTAATAACCAGTGACTTAGGTACAAAGGGTAATAACCAGTGACTTAGGTACAAAGGGTAATAACCAGTGACTTAGGTACAAAGGGTATAACCAGTGACTTGGGTACAAAGAGTAATAACCAGTCACCCAGGTACAAATGATAATAACCAGTGACCTAGGTAAAAAGATAATAATCTTATGTACATATGATAATAACCAGTGACCTAGGTACACAGGGTAAAATCCAGTGACATAGGTGAAATGGTAATAACCAGTGACTTAAGTACAAATGCTAATAACCATTGACTTAGGTACAAAGGGTAATAACCAGTGACTTGGGTACAAAGGTAATAACCAGTGACTTAGGTACAAAGGATAATAACCAGTGACTTGGGTACAAAGGTAATAACCATTGACTTAGGTACAAATGGTAATAACCAGTGACTTGGGTACAAAGGGTGATAACCAGTGGCTTACGTACAAAGGGTAATAATCAGTGACTTAAGTACAAATGCTAATAACCAGTGACTTAGGTACAAAGGGTAATAACCAGTGACTTAGGTACAAAGGGTAATAACCAGTGACTTAGGTACAAAGGGTAATAACCAGTAACTTATACACAAATGATAATAACCAGTGAATTGGGCACAAATGTGGAATGTGAACGTCTGAATAATGCTTGATTTTTAGACTTTGTGTTTGTGTGTGTGTGTGTGTGTGTGTGTGTGTGTGTGTGTTTTGTGTGTGTGTGTGTGTGTAGTGTGTGTGTGTGTGTGGTGTGTTATGTGTGTGTGTGTGTGTGTGGGGTGTGTGTGTGTGTGTGTGTGTGTGTGTGTGTGTTGACTTTGCATTATCTTCAAGAAACGCATTGAGTCTCTTATTCAAAATACTTATAAAAAGGTTACCAATACAACTCAAAAGAGCAATACTTCTGTAGTTATCACAATCAAATTTATCGCCTTTACCTTTATAAAGAGACAGAATCAAACGAACAGCCCATTCTCTAGGAACAGTACCCGATTCCAAGGCTTTGCTAGATAATTAACAGTAAACGTGACGCAAAACGGGAAAGCTACTTCTAATGTATTCATTATGATTACGGATTTGATCCGGGGTGAAGTCTCCTCAGCAAAAGGAAGTGGTCACATTTTTCAGACCTCAGCACTCAATTAACCATAGTTCGTTTTAATTAGGCAGTACCTAACTGACACTAACCTTTGCAGATTGACGTGAAGTCATCATGCCCCTGGCAGGTGTAGAATTTAGAGTCCGTTGTGGTGATTTTTTCGCCATTTACATCAACTTTACGGCCAAACAGGCTGCTTTTAAGTTAGCCACGACACTTTGTGTTTTGAAAACTAGAACCCATGTGACCGGTGTCATGATAAATTTAGTCCTCATCACTTTATTTTTCAGCGACCTTTTACTTCGAGGAGCAGAAACCGGGGCCTAGGTCCAACCAGAGCGGTACCCTGAAGCAGTCCCGTTAGACCAGTGATGGTGCCACACGCCGTGTCAATACTAACTGCCCTTCACTTCTGGATCATGTCCTCTCTTCATCAGGTGGGGGATTGTCAAACGACAGAACACTGAAGGATATTATGACTTCTATTTGTGCATGCACACCAAATTTGATGATATGACCGATGAATTAAACAAAATCTACATGAGACAGTCAATGAACTGAGAGATGAAATACATGATACGAGAGAGACAATTTGTAACCTGAGTGCAGAAACTGACTCTCTCAAAGAAGACAGAGAACGTAATATTAAGGGAAAAACTAAACAAAACAAAACAAAACAAAACAAAACAAAACAAAAAAACAACAACAGCAACAACACACACAGACAAAAACTAAGCAGATTTGAACAGGTTGAAAGAAAAATGGACGATATTGAAAGTCGTTCCAAAACAAGTAATATAATGGTCAACGGGTTTTTCAATGAAGAGACGATGACATAAAGAAAGACTGTGAAAATTGTGTACAGAACATGCTAACAGATAAATTAGAACTTCCAAAAACAATACAGTTTGACCGTATGCATCGCCTGAACACTAAACCAAACTCTCCAATCATTGCCAGGTGTACCTTCTATAAATATAAAGAAAAAATCCTCAGAGAAAAAACAAAACAAAACAAAACCAAAACAACAACAACAACCCATCAAAGCAACAACCACCCCCCAAAACAACAACATCAACAACAACAACAACGACAACAACAACAACAACAACAACCACACCAACAACACCAGCAACAACAAAGCTCCCAACAACCTGAAAAACAGTCAAATATTTATAGGGGAAGACTTTATCCACACAGTGCGCGACATTAGGAAACGATTAGGACCTCACTTGAAAGCAGCTAGAGATAACTACAAAAGGACCAACATGATATATGATCACCTTCTTATTGAGGACAAGAAGTTTGGATTGGATGACCATGACAAACTAAAAGAAAACAGATGGGTGTCTGGCCAGCCCAACGTAAAACAAACATGTCCAATAAGTCAAAATCAAAATGTCTTAGGTAAATACCAAGAGGTAACAAATTCCTCCTCAACACCGGTTCTCACAATTTTATGCGAAGGTTCAGATGTGGTCAGTGATGTGTTGAAAAGCAAAGATACCGTGCATGCATGTCGTGCACGTCCCAATAACACCTTCCACTTTTCTTCTACTCCCTCCTTTATGCATTCCCTTGAAGAAAGTGAACCAAAACCAAAACCAAAACCAAAACAAAACAAAAACAAACAAACAAACAAACAAACAAACAAACAAACAAACAAACAAACAAACAACAGAAAACAACAACAAAAGAAAAAACAAACAAAACCAAAACCAAAACCAAAACCAAAAACAAAACAAAAGAAAGAAAGAAAGAAACAACATCAACAACAAAAACAAAAATAACAACCAAGACAAACAACAACAACAACAACAAAAACAACCAACCAACCAACCAGCCAACCAACCAACCAACCAGCCAACCAACCAACCAACCAACCAACCAGCCAACCAACCAACCAACCAACCAACCAACCAACCAACCAACCAACGAAAAAAACAACAACCAACCAAACAAACAAATAAAAAGAAAACAAAACAAGCAAACAAAAACATAGAAACAAAGAAAAACAAAGAAAAAACAAAGAAACAAACAAAGAAACAAAGAAACAAACCAATAAACAATAAACAAACAAACAAACAAACAAACAAACAAACAGCTGTGACAGGGAGATATCAGTCCAAGATAATTTTGAAAAAGTGTGCATGTAAAGCAAAGCAAAACCAAACGTGAAAATATGCTAATTGTTAAAAGAACAGTAAGAAATAATTGTATTCAGTCATTATCTTTTCTTCACTGGAATGTGGAAAGACTCTTATCTAAACTTAATGATCGAATGTTTATTAAGTATATTACCTCTTTCGACTTTGGATTTATATTGTGGAAACTTTCGCCGAGCACCTTGAAAGCCGTTTATTCCCAAACTATACAGTATTTTGTACACCAGCTTTGAAGCTGTCAAAAACAATGTAGGCGGTCAGGGGGTGTGGTTTGTTTAACCCTTTGGTTCCCGCACCCTATCGACGAACTGCAAAAACTTGACCCTTTCACTCCCTCACCCTATCCACCAGCTCCCTGCAGAAAGCTGGTGGAAAGGGTGAGGGAATCAAAGGTTTAAGCGTTTGCTTTTCTAGAATGGTTGACAATGCAAGATGCCAGTGGACAGTGTTCAGGAGTCAAAGGGTTAATTAAAACTGTTTTTGTTCCCATGTGTTAAAGAACTTACATGCGACCAAGACAATGTGTTGTGTTTTTTGCTCGTAAAACTTTGTTTGGTTTTGGAAAAAGCATACTTTACATGTGTATATGTTCTTCCTATCAATTCTCCTTATTATACGCCGTTTGATGTAAGTCGTATCGTGTGTTTAGAAGATGTATTAGATGATAAACTGATATCAACTGATAATGTTGATATATTTCTAAGTGGAGATTTAAATGCCAGGACATTAAAAGTATTTCCTGTCAGTTGTAATCAGTTGATCTGCCTATTTTCAGTGACGAAAATGAAATTGTAAATCTGGCAAAACAGTCAGAAGATTCATAGCTATGTTTGTGTGGCAAAATGCTGTTGAATTTATGTGTTGCTTTTGGTTTGTTTATTTTAAATGACGTATGAAATGGCGACCTTCATGGTCGTTACACAATCATATCAAACACAGACAACAGTGCGAACGATTATATTTTTGCTTCTGAAAAAATGCTTTTGCCTGAAAGTTTCTGAAATGATAGACTCCCAACATCAACCTCTAGAGTTTTGCTTTGATACCAAGAATTACATAAGGTCTGCAACAGAAGACGTCAGTGACAATAAGAAAATGTATGTCGAAAAATATGTATGGAATTCTGATTATGCTCGACGGTATTGTAACAATATTCACTCTATAGAAACAAAGCAAATACTTTGCCATGCCACTGATTTAATAAATGTTGATGTGAATGAAGCGCTGGAAATATTCAATTGTTGTATACGACAGCAAGCTGAATGTGTGAAAAAGAAAATTTATACCAGTCCAAAGAAGTCTGAAATATGGTATAATGATGAATATAAAGCTCTTAGGCGGACTGTCAGAAGACACTTGAGGGTATTTAAAAAGCCGTCAAAGTGTGAAGATTGAGCGATATTTTTTAAGGCTAGAAGGAGTATAAAAATTTATTGTACAAAGAGAAAGGAATATGATAATAATGCTACCAAATTTGAAGAACAGGTCTCCCAACAGTGTAAAAATCGCTACTCACAGTTCCGTATGATAATGTTATTTAGAACAACTTACCCATGTCTGTGGATGACCAGAAAAATTTCTGGTGCTACAAGCGTAAAATCTCCAATAAAAAGATATTTCATCTTAACATGGTTTCCGTTCAAAATTGGTTTCAACACCTCAAAGATATCCTTAACAAAGAGAATTCTCCCTGTGGCAGCGATGTCTCCGATCATATTCTTAAAGACCTTGACTGTGATGATGGTGATAATTGTGGTGATGATAATGGAGGTGGCGTTGATGATGGTTCTACCACAATATTAATGATTTCAGATTAATAATGCTCATGGCTTAAAAAAATGAGCGTACAATTAGAAATCTGGCAACATACATCTATAAAGCTCTTAAGAGAACAGAGTTTGCCTTATCCTAAAGTGAAAGCCTACTGATGTGAACAGAGAGTTTGCCTTACCGTTAAGTTAAATTTTAGGGATGTATGTCTCTTCAGATTTATATTCATCCATGTTTCAAGCTGGTGAATATAAATCTGAAGAGAAGTGCATTTTTTGGTATTGCTTGATAGGATAGAACAAATGACCAAGTATTGAAAGCAGGCGGAGTAGACTTCAAAAGAAAAGTGCGTAGCTGATTGTTCTGCAAGCTGGTGCAATACAGTTTCATTCCATCCTTGTAGGTTTTTGATAAAGTTGGAATCGTTAGTGTTGTCTTCATTCTGCTTCCGAGTTTTTTTTAGTGAAATAAACATGGATTCTTGAAATATTAAAAAAAAGAAACAACAACAACAACAACAACAACAACAACAACAACAACAACAACAACAACAACAACAACAACAACAAAAACACCCTGTCATGCTTGTTACATTCTCACAACACACACACACACACACACATACACACACACACACACACACACACACACACACACACACACACACACGTGCACACATCACCCCCATGCACACGACACAAAAAAAAACATTTGCACATATCACCCTGTGCACATGACAATGTTCCTATTGTATTGTTGAAGTATGACTGTGGGACCCATATTGTATTTATTCCAAAATACTTGAAGTATGCATCATCCAAGAACGACTATGTATTATATTTTGTGTTTGCGTAATGTTGCGTAGTCGTGTGACTGATTTAATTATGGTTAATGTTGACTAGATTTGTGCAACGCTATATCACGTTTCATCAATAAGTGCTTTTATCTTGTGAATGACCCGCGTGGGTATGCCTGAGGATCTTTCAGTATAAATAGTATCCCCATCTTCTGGAAATTCCGTGCTAGAATTTTCCGCTCTTCTGTCACTCTCTTTGTTTCTTTCTTGCTCCTTTGTTTTTTTTTTTTTTTTTTGTCATTTCTTCCTATTATTTTTTTGCCTTGCTGGTCCATTCACCTGGATTTGTTCGATAAAGTCTTACGTACTTTTTTCTTAGGATTGATAATTGGGTAGGCCTACATGTATTACGTGCATTTTTGGCTTTTGGGAAGTGAGATATGGGGAAGCAATTTTCGGTAATTTAGGCACGTATTTTTTTTTTATATATGTTTTTGTATCCTTAGCCATGTTTAATTTGTATTCAGGTGTGTTTTTAAATCCTCTGTGGGATATATTGGACGGACTGGTCAACGCCAGGAGCATCTCCTCAGATTATGTGTGTGAATGCATTGATATGTGAACTTAAATTTTCTTTTCCTTTTTTTCCTGTTGAAGTATTGTTATGTTTTGAAATGGTTATAGCCCTGATATGGCTCTACACAGTCGGCTGGGCTTTATCTTGATGATTAATGTCAATGGAATCAGGCGATGTTTTAGTAACACACACACACACACACACACACACACACACACACACACACACACACACACACAACACACACACACACACACACACGCGGGCGCGCGCGCGCGCGCGTGCACAGGACCTTACATGCTCATAGCACACAGACACACACACACACACACACATACACACAGACACATACACACAGACACACACACACGCACACGCACACGCACGCACACATACGCACACACACATACGCATACATACGCATACATACATACACACAATCCTGAGCAAACCGATGAAGCCTGATCATTCTAATGTTCTGATTGTTTTTCTCTTGTTCGTTTAATTGTTTGATGTTACCTTATATGATACAGTGCCTTCATGATTTCATAGATTCATAATAATAATAATAATAAAAATATTTATATAGCGCAAAATCTTGATAAGCGCTGAAACAGACACACACACGCACGCACGCACACACACGCACGCACACACACACACACACACACACACACGCACATGGCTATAAATGGGGAGAAAGAATAAAAGCAATGGAAAATTATAGAGAGCATATTATATAGATCTACAATTATATATTACAATGTGATTCCCCTCCGAGTGGAGACAGGCTGCAGAGGGGATTGAGTGAGGTCAGGATTTTATGCAGAGGAGAAAAGGTGAGTTTTGAGAGCGGACTTGAAGGAGACAAAAGTAGGTTGCTGACGGACTGAGAGAGGAAGATTCCCCATAGACTCTTTTTCTTCTTTTTTTTTCTTTTTCTGTCTAAAAGCACGTATGTGAATAGACGTTAAAAGAAATAATGAACGAACACACACACACACACACACACACCAAAACATACACACACACACACACACACACACACACACACACACACACACACACACACACACACACACACCACACATTCATGTCCACATTAATTTAATTGGCCTGATCAAGTCCTTGTAAACGAAGGAAGACTACTGCTATCTAACACTATATTGTATGTCAACGTCAGTGTTTCACTTAAAACAACAACATTAACGACAAACAAACGCAACAACTACAACAACAAAATCATGATCAGTAGCATAGACCGCTACCGCTTTTCATTAGTCCTAATACATGTTACTATTTATATCTTAGATGAGTATTTCACCTTGGATATCAAGGCCACATAATGAGATTAGCTTAATACGAAACTACGCATGCAGTATGTGAAATGCTGTAAATGTCACATGACCTTTCGCAATCGTCAAAATGGAGGCGGAATGTTTTTAATCCCGAGGTCAGTGTAAACGAACTTCATTCGTAGGATTATTGCTGATTGGATCAGTGTCTTGTTGCGAGTTTGAGGTATGTCTTTTCAGTAGGTGATACAGTTTTATTTTATAAATGAATAAAACGCTGCCGATCCGCCCATTTCTTCAGCGGAAAGAAAGTTTTATGTCTGGTTACGGAAGTAGCACTACTTCAGTACTTCAGACTCGGTACTTACAAAAATAGAGTTGAACAGAACTTACAATGTTACATTACTTGAAAACTTCAGACAGCCTACTAACTTGTATAAATAGCCTGTATCCTTTAGAATGTACTTAAGTCTAAATAATTGTTCAGCTTATTTTTCAGTTGAAGGGCTGATGCACAGCACAAGCCTAGATTTTCGTGCAGTCAAAACAAGGTTGCTAGACTAGAGCCGCGTATTTATATAACGCTTATCAATAAGAGTAGTAGTTAGAATATATAAATAGTGGAAGTAAATTTTGAACTGATTTCCCAGATTTGATCATGATATACATGTTGCAGAATCCACGAATAGCGTAAATGTGCTTTAGTGATTAGAAGGTAAGATATCACTGTCAGTAGGCCTAACATTCAGCAAACAACACTATCAGTATCACTCTGACACAGAATAGCATAGTACCACAATCCGTATCCTGTTTGGCCCTTTCTCCACATGTGGTTTCCATGACACACCCGGATACTGTCAGAATCAAGAATTGATGTCAGCAAAACATTGTGTCATAATGTTATTGCACTGTGTTCATTGCACACACGCCACACACACACACATACACACACACACACACACACACACACACACACACACACACACACACACACACACTACACACACTTACACACACAACACACACACAAACACACAAACACACACTACACTTACACACACACACAAACACACAAACACACACACACAGACACACGCACACACACACACACACACACACATCTATAAACAAACACACTCACACACACATACACACATACACCACTCACACACACCCCCCCCCCCACTCACACACACACACACACACACACACACACACACAACAATACTCAAGACTATTGAATCCTTTAACTCCATGTTATGGTATGGGGGATAACAAAGCCAATATTTATCATAACTCAGCAGAACAGACAAAATATTGCAAAACAGACATACAGACACACACACTCATGTGCATGCATGCGCGCGTGCGCGCGCGCACACACACACACACACACAGTCATATGATGCATGCACACAGGCACAGACACAGACACAGACACAGACCAGACACAAACACAGACGCGCGCCGCAACACACACACACACACACACACACACACACACACACACACACACACACACATACACACACACACATAAATGTACTCTCTCTCCACTCTACCCATCTTGCTCTTTCCCCTCTCTCCTTTTTTGATACTTGAAGAAACTATTGCAAAGGTGATAGGATGACTATTTTTGCATTGCACCATGTGATACCTTTATAGGACCATTAATATAACTATAGATTTATAGGACTGTTTTGTATTACATTACGTAATTATTCATGACTATGAAGTTTTCATAATGTAGTGCACATATTCAAGAAGATGACAAGCATTCTTACCAACAAATGCCTATCAATTAACATCAGAAAGAGAGTCCTTGAATGTTATATAGAACCAATACTGTTGTACGGATGCGAGGCGTGGACAGTCAGCAAGCAAAGCCAGAGCAGGATCGAGGCAGCCGAGATGTGGTTTCTCAGAAGAATGTTGAGAGTTCCATGGACAGCAAAGAAAACAAACGAGACAGTCTTGATGGAGGCAGACACAAATAGATCACTCATAAGGAAGATTAGGAAAAGACAAGCAACATTTGTAGGCCATTTTATGAGGAAGGGGGATTTGGAGCACCTGGTCATAACAGGAAAGCTGGAGGGAAAGAGAGCACCAGGTAGATCCAGGGAGAGAATGCTGGATGGACTTGCAGAGTGGCTGGGGATGAAGAGGGTGGGGGAGATGCTGGGGGCAACGAGAGATAGAGATGGTTGGAAGTCCATGGTCGCCAGCGCCACGCGGCAGGGCACCTGATGATGATGATGATGAGTGCACATATTCATATTGTCAATTGTGTTGGCGACACAATGCTTTTATCTGTTTGTGTTAAGGCTTTTGAGACGTACTGTTTCTATTCTTGTAAAGTATAATTATAACACCATAATTATCGTCATCATCATGTTTGTGTAATTGAGATGAATGTGCTTATGATGTAAATCCTTTTGATCATTCTTGGGTTTATAATGTATTAATATTGATGTAGTGTGCTAGAAGCATTTTTAATGGCATAATAATTTGCTTTGTTACAAGTACTGTCGAATTGCCAAGTGGATTAATCCTGTGCGTTGTTGGGACAGTTTGGTATCAGGATATTCGGAATAGAAAAGGTAACCAATGAAATATATTTTTTCTTTCTTTGGTTTTCATTGTTTTATTCATGAAGTTATTTGGTTGATATATTTGTATCTTTTTTTTTTGTTTAATGGATGATTTGTATATTTTTGTTGTTTAGTGGATGGCAGCAGCAGATCATCAGACTACTTGCATGAATGCAGTGACATATAATGATATATACATACTTAATTTTCTTTTCCAACTTTTTTCCCCAGGGTCATCAGTGTCTTTGTGTGTTTCGTTTGAGATGGCTCTGAGTAGTTGGCTTGATTTTAAACACTAATATTAAATAATGTTGTCTGACCTCACCTGTTTGCATTCATGACTGGGTTCAGTGTTAGCCGATGCACTCTTTGACACCGCCACTCTCCTCCAGATGATTCTATCTTGACTTTTGTGGACAACATCTTGAATATTTAGGCCACAGATATTGGTTATGTTTTTGATGTATGAGATTGGAGGATCGACCTTTCTTCCTTTTTGCCTGTTTTACCCTAAAAATGGTTGCCATGAGGTCTGTGTTCTTACTACGTGACACATAACCAATGTATTTTAGTTTTCTCTTGTTGATGTCTGCTAGTAATTTTCTGGTGGTATCAGATTCTTTCAGGACACTGTCATTAGTTTTTCTATATGCCCATTTGACATGTAGTAGTCTCTGATAAAACCACATCTCTGCTGCCTCAAGTTCTTTCGCAAACAGCTTTTCGGAGAGTCCACTTTTCACACCCTATAAATCATGAGTAGCCAGATCAAATGTTGTAATAATCATTTTTTTTCAAACATTTTTTTGTAGTATGTTTATGATGTGTTGCAGATCTGAGAACGAATGAGGCCAATGGCAGATATGGTAGCAAGCCAGATCCACATGATATCCACCCACACAGGGGATGTCACCTGTGTCACATTCTCCCATGGAACACTTGCCACAGCCTCTGGTGACAAAAGTGTGCGGCTGTGGAAAACCAATGACTTCACTGAGCTGCCCTGTTCACCCCTTCTGGGACATTCCTACAACGTACAATACTGCACATTTTCTCCGTTCGGAACGACCTTAGCCACGTGCTCCACTGATGGAAAGTTGATTCTATGGGACGTGAAGTCTGGAGGGATCAAAGCACAATTTCAACACGACAGTAAGAGCAGCATTCGTGTGTGCAAGTTTTCGCCTGATTCGAGTCGCATTGCTTCTGGGAGTGATGATGATACCATCTGTATTTGGGAGATAGCAACTCAAAAGCAGATCAGGTAAGTTCTGTGAAATTGTTCTTCTTCATGTTCATGGCCTACTACAGTCGGGCCACGTCTTTCCCCAGTGGGGATGCCAGGGGCTCTTTCAGCTCCTTCTGGAAATTCTGTGCTAGAAATTTCCACTTTTCTCTCATTCTCTTTGTTTCTCTGTCTCTCTCTCTTTTCACCAATCAGGTGTTCTTTTTCTCTTTTACAAATTCTGTTTAGTATTGATTCAGGTTATAGGTTATACTTAAACTTGATTCAGTTGAACTGATTAAACATTATATATATATATTATACACCGTTACATGATTGAAATGATACATCGTGTGTACATAGTGTTATACAGTGTATTTCATCTGTTCATTATATTCATATCATCATGCTGTGTTTTCTCAGATCATTCACTGGACTAGAAGACTCGGTCATTGCCTTGGCGTACAGTCCAGATGGTCACTTTTTGGTGTCAGGAAGCCCAAACGGTGATCTTTATGCATGGGATGCAGAGTTTGGTCATGGGCGTTACCTGTCCCTGAAAGTAGACGCTCATGATTTAGGTGTGACGTGCTGCGAGTTCTCTCCTACATTTGGCTCAGCCAGTAAGTACTGCAGTTCGCTTGAACACTTTTTTGACAAGAGCCAGAAAAACACGAAAATAGAATCAGAATGCATATAAAATTTAATATAACCGGACAAGACAGGCGTAATTTTCGGCCAACTGGCCTTTGTCAAGCGTGTATGTAAGATCACAAACGAACACCAAACTCAAAAATTAGGAGAATAAGACTGAAACTTCCCCTGCTGCTTCGCCCGGTGGGAGAAAAGGGGGTTCTTTCAGCATAAATAGTATCCCCACCTGGAGGAAATTCTGTGCTAGAAATTTTCTCTTTTCTATCACTCTCTTTGTTACAGCCTCTCTCCTTTGCTTTCTATCATTTCTTCATATCATTTTCTGCCATGCTGGTCCATTGTGCTCTATAAAGTCTTGCGTACTTTTTCTTAGGATTGATAATTGGGTACATGTGTTAAGTGCATTTTTGGCTCTAGGGATATGAGATATGCGGAAGCAATTTTAGATATTTTAGGCCCTTTTGTATATATATGTTTTAGTCAGGCAATCCAAATGTCCACGAATTCGCGGATATCCGCGAAAGGGGGGGGGGGGGGGGGGGGAATCCTTGAAAGTATGGAGAACCGGGACTGGGATCACCAAAACTATTCAAAACAAGCTGTAAGCGCATGTGCGGTTTTACTTTTGCAACTGTCCGCGAGATTTGCGCGTCTTCTTTCTCTAGGGTCACTCTCTGTGTTCCATCGACACATTGAAATATGCGTATACGTAGGGACTTTGTTCCACTAAATGCTTCCATCGCTGACATCGAGGAAGGCCTAAAAAATGGCCGGAAATGGGACTGGCTGCAGGAAGTGTACGATGGCAGTAAGTTCGCTCGTTTCTTTGAGAAACTGAAGATCGCCGGTAAAGCTTACTGCAAACTTTGCCGCTCTGAAATCAGTTACAAGTCCAGCAGTTAAACGAGCACCGGTTGATCACCTGAAAGGAAAGCAGCACAACGACAGGCTCAGGACATCGAATGAAAATTTTCGTTTGTAAGGTGAGGCAAAAGAGAGTGAGGAAAAGTTGCATGTTTTGTTCATTGTTAACAATGCTTGTGCCCTTTTTTTCATTTATTAAAATACTTGATTTATCTTTCACCAGAGGTGGTTAAATTTCCATTAACTAGACTAAAATGCTTCAGCTTCTAGGGGCGTGGCCCCTAGACCCCCACCAGGGGCTCTACACCTGGACCCCCCCCCCCCACATTGTCCTTGAAATACATTGTTGCTTGAATGGATTGCCTGTTTAGTGTCCTTAGTTATGTTTAAATTTGTATTTAGATATGTTTTTTAAATCCCCTGTGTGATAAATTGGAGTTGTCAGCGCCAGGGACACATGTGCGGATTTGTTTATTATTTTAAAACTCTTTCATTTTCTCATGCAAACAGGTGTTTATTTAACTTTTATTGTGCAGTTCTCCTTTCTAAACATATATATACTTTTCCAGGAAATGAGCACAGCAAAAATTAAAAACAGTCAGTATCGATTGACAAGTTGGCTCCCGCACAAGTTTACGCCATTGTCTTGCTGTACACTTTGAATTATGTATCATACCAAGGGGGTTAATGGAAATATTAGGAACCACTACACCATGATGACTGATGTTTCATGATTTGTGTATGGCATTGTGTATCATGTGGTTGTTCATACCTACCTACCTACTACATACATACTACATATATATATACATACATACATACATACATACATACATACATACATACATACATACATACATACTACATACATGTGTAATCTGAATGTTTTCAGACAAAACCAACAGTCCGGTGGCCAGTCTGTTGCTAGCAACTGGGGGAAAGGATCATCTGGTCAAACTGTGGACCTTTCAGGCCCAGTTGGGCTCAGCAGGTGGGTTAACCCTTAGACTCCCACACCCTCTTCACCAAGTGCAGAAACTTAACCCTTTGACTTCCTCACCCTATCCACCAGCTTCCTACTGGATGAGGGAGTCAAAGGGTTAAGTTTTTGCTTTGGTAGCACGGTTGACATTGCAGGATGCTGGTAAACAGGGTGTGGGAGCTTTTCCGGTGTCCCCTTAGAGGGGCACAGATAAGATGGTGCAAACTGCATTAACCTGTGTAGAGTTACATTTACTTGTTGGTCCTTGTCTTTGTTTTGGTCAGTGTTTTCACTGAAATTATTTTAGAGACAAAAAGAGAAGCGAAGAAGAAGAAGAAGATGAAAAAGATGAAGAAGATGAAGAAGAAGAAGAAGATGAAGAAGATGAAGAAGAAGATGAAGAAGAAGCTTTGTTTTGGTCAGCATTGTCACTGAAATTATTTTAGAACCTAAAAGAGAAGAAGAAGAGAGAGAGAGAGAGAGAGAGAGAGAGAGAGAGAGAGAGAGAGAGAGAGAGAGAGAGAGAGAGAGAGAGAGAGAGAGAGAGAGAGAGAGAGAGAATGAATTGAAATAAAACTTTTGTTTTCCAACAGTATAGAAACCAACACACAGGCCAACTTACATATCAGCCATTACCATCTATGTGTATTTAAACAACAAGGAGAGAGAGAGAGAGAGAGAGAGAGAGAGAGAGAGAGAGAGAGAGAGAGTTTCATTCTTTCTTTTATGCCTGATTAAGTAGTTGAGATATATATTTATATATGCAGAAAACATTTCAGTTTGTCTTAGCAGTATAGGTGTATTTATGTAGAGAAAGAACATTTCGGTTTATCGTCTGTGCCTGGCTAAGCATTTGAAATAGTTGAAAGTAGTGTTGTTTCTGATGGCCGCGGTTGTGTTATTTCACAATGTATGTTTACTGAACAAAGTTTCCTTAGTTGTTATGTGGTGTTGTTGGGTGAAAATAATGTTGGACATCTATTGTTGGATCATTTTGCAGATGTGTTGTTCAAATGTCATGCATCATTACCAGGCCATTCTGACATTGTCATGTCTTGTGCCTTCTCCCCATCTGGTGAAATTCTTGCATCAGGGTGAGTATAATGTTTGTTGTGATAAAACACTTTGAAATGTGTAGAGGCAGGCTTTGAAATATGTAGGTCTAGCAGTTCTTATTCAAGCCTGCTCCTTTGTGACTAAAGCTTAAGATTTGGAACCCCCCCATGGGCATGACAGGGGCTCTTTCAGTATGAATAGTATCATCATTTTCTGTAAATTCTGTGCTATAAATTTCTCTTTTCTCTCTCTCTATCTGTTTTTGTTTCTGCCTTGCTCCATTCTTTCTGTCATCTCTTTCTATCATTTTCTGATTTGTTGATCCATTCACCTATATGTGTTGTATAACACCTTACATGCTTTCTCATAGGATTGAGAATTGGGTACGTGTACTCAGAGGAAACGTGACGTGCATAAGCAATTTAGGCTAGTTTTTATATCAACTGTTTTAATTCCCCTAGTTATATTTACGTCTATTCAGGTTTGCCTTTTTTTAACTCACTTGCTATGTACAATTATGCCCCTTGCCGTTTCCCTGATACGCACCATTTGTATAGGTCATGAGAAAAATTCTCATACAAACACATGAAAACAGAGAGTTCTGAAATTTGGCAGGTCATATATTAAACGATTGGTGTACAAAATGCTGAAATTTCAACTGTCTAACCCTTATGGTTGCTGAGTAATGGTACAAGTAAAATTAGAGAAATTTTCAGGTGAAAAATGCCTTACAAAATACACAGTCAGGTCAATATATCAGTTCCTACAGTCACATTTTGAATGAAATTTCATAAAATCCAATGTGCATACACTTCACATGCACTGAAGGAAGGGATTGTGTTGAACACCGCTGAGTTGTTGAGTATTGTTCCGCCATTTGCTTTTCCGTCGTCTGCTTCGCTGAGGAGATAGTGGGTCGTGAACTTTGCACTGTCCACACACCAACTGCGTAGTACAGTGACCTCATGGCCTGAAACGAGACTAAGAGTGACCAAAGAATCTATTTCTGGCTATTAGTTTTGGTTTACAGAAATACTGAAAGCCCCGCGAATTTTCAAAACTCAAGTCGGATTTCTCCGACGCTCGTAGACAAGCGTTGTTGAGACATGATCGGGAAATCCCAACGCTCGTAGCGAGAGACTTAAATTGCCTGGTGATAAATTGGATGGCATAGTCAATGCGAGTAGCATATCCTTAGATTATATACATGAATACATTGATATGTGTATTTAATTATCTTTTCCAGGTGTTTTTTTTTTCTCCAGTAAGGCATTGCATACTTTTTGAAATGGTTACAGCCCTGATATGGCTCTGTGCTGTCAGCTGGGTTTTAACTCACAAGGGACAGAGAGTTTTTCCCTTTGCTTTTCCCCACAGACCATTTTGAAGAGTTAGGGAAAAAATCACAAAAAATACAAAACATAAAGGAACAAAATGAAACTTTCAGATCTGAATATTTACATGCCATTTTCGACACGAATGCAGATTAGCCAGTTGTGTGGGGTGCCGAAGTCAGTCCTTTCCCGACGAATGTGTTGCTACGGAATCTCACGAAGTAACTTTCCACTTGACCCTTGACACTTTGCAGTGACCAGTGAAGCTTCGGTTGGCATGCCACGTCATGAGGGAAGCGTAGAAAAATTTGTAATTATCGAAACTGCTGTCATGTTCCGTCATACGAAACCCTGCCTTACGGAACGAACGCTATAGCGTTCCGTCGTACGGAGAGAGTTAATCAACAGTAACAAGATTTGAAGATAGACTTTCGAATGTGTAGAGATTCTTATCTGAGCTTTCCTCAGATTTTGAAATATGTAGAAATCCTTATTTTGAATTTGTCACATTTGTAGTTGATGCACTGTGTACGACTTACTCCTGGATTTCTGAATCAAAATTTCTCTGTTGATGTGCTTTACGAATAGATGTGAATGCAGACTTAAATGGAGAATTCATTGTACTGTATTGTGTTGTGTTGTACTGAGCTATATTGTGTTGTATTGCATTTTGCATTATATTGTTTTGTATTGTATCATGCATTTCATGAACTTATTTTTCTGTTTGGAGACACTGTGATGTGGTAACCCTTTGACTCCTGCACCATGTCCACCAGCATCCTGCATTGTCAACCATGCTAGCAAAGCAAACACTTAACCCTTTGATTCCCTCACCCTAACCACCAGCTTCCTGAAGGAAGCTGGTGGTTAGGGTGAGGGAATCAATGGTTTTAAGTTTTTGATGTTGGTGGATAGGGTGCGGGAGTCAAAGGATTAAAACTGACAGTTATGAAATGTGAACAAGCCATCACTAACATTCACATGTTTTTAATACTTTCTTCCTTTTTCTTTCAGGTCTTTTGATAAAACAGTACGCATATGGGATCCTGTAAGTGTGATTTTAATATCTTACAAATGCATAAACTCAGCAAATGTGAGAGACTTGAATCATATCTTACAAGTGCATAAACTCAGCTAATGTGAGAGACTTTAATCATATCTTACAAGTGCATAAACTTAGCTAATGTGAGAGACTTAATCATATCTTACAAGTGCATAAACTCAGCTAATGTGAGAGACTTAATCATATCTTACAAGTGCATAAGCTCAGCTAATGTGAGAGACTTAATCATATCTTACAAGTGCATAAGCTCAGCTAATGTGAGAGACTTAAATGAATCACATCTTACAAATGCATAAACTCAGCTAATGTGAGAGACTTGAATCATATCTTACAAATGCATAAACTCAGCTAATGCAAGAGACTTAGTCATATCTTACAAGTGCATAAACTCAGCTAATGTGAGAGACTTAATCATATCTTACAAGTGCATAAGCTTAGCTAATGTGAGAGATTTAATCATATGTTGTAAGTGCATAAGTTCAGCTAATGTGAGAGACTTTCATATTTTACAAGTGCATAGGCTCAGCTAATGCAAGCGATTTAACCATATCTTACAAGTGCATAAGATGGAAAGACTGAAACTTTCTTTTCTCCCATTGGACAGAGCAGCAAGGAAGTTTCAGTCTTTCTCTCCTAATTTTGTACCTGGTGTTTATTTGTTTGTGATCTTACACTTGACACAGGCCAGTTGGCCAAAAATTTGCGCTTGTCTTGTCTGGTTGTATTAGATACGTTTTCTTATTCTTTTTTCATGTTTTTTCTGGTTCCTGTTTGCTTGAACGCAGGCAGTCACACTTGCTTTGGATAATGTGAAAGACTTAATCATATCTTACAAGTCATAAACTCAGCTAATGTGAGAGACCATACTAACTGCAGAATACTTGACCAGTAGCACAGAAATTGGTGAGATGTCCACTTTGGTGATAGGTGTCTGAGTATTGGTATGTATTTCAAGAACTTTTCTGGTCCACCGGTAAGCTCAGTTGTTAAAGTGCCATGCTCATAATGCAGGGGTTTGAGGGTTCAACCCTTGGGCAGGCCACGATATACCTGAGCTGGTTGGTTCTTTTGATTGACCCACAGAATCCACATCTGTAGTCTTGACTTCAATCCCAGCTCAAAACATTAAAAACTGGCCTGTTAGCAGCCCGTCTTTGTGCTTTGCTGATTCAGGTGGTGTCAGTTTAGCGTTTCACAGGTTCTGACAGACAGATAGAGAGAGACAAAACAGTTCCAGCTTATTGGATCTGTCAGGATAAGAGTTTTGGGGGTGATGTTCCTGTGTTACCACACACACACACACACACACACACACACACAACACACACACACAACCCACTACACACACACACACACACACACACACACACACACACACACACACACACACACACACACACACACACACACACACACACACACACACACACACACACACACACACACACACAGAGTAAAGGCAGCACTAGCCAGAAGACTTTGACAGAACTGGAGCTGATTAGAAGAAGACAAACAGAGAAGAGTTATTTGTCTGATGATTTACATATGCATACTATTTATTTATAAAACCAGTCTCTTATGTGTACTGGTATATTAGCAGATAAACGGAGGAGTTATTTGTCTGATGATTTACATATATATGCATACTATTCATTTATAAAACCAGTCTCTTATGTGTTCTGGTATATTAGCAGACAGATTGATAAAACCAGTCCTCTTATCTGGATTGGTATATTCTATCTTCCTGAATGCATGCAGAACATGGACCTTAACAGTGGATTTGGGAAGACAAATCGAAGCCATGGAAACAAGATGTTATCACAAGACGCTGAACATCAGACGTCCTGATTATATCACTGACAAATAATTGCGCTAAACCATCCAGCAGCACAGTGAACTACTTGAAGATCTATTGACTTGAGTTAGCTCACTCGCTACGTACGATTATGCCCCTTGCTGTTCCCCTGATATACACCATTTGTATAGGTCATAAGAAAAATTCTCATACAAAGAAATGAAATCAGAGAGTTTTGAAATTTGGCAGGTCATATATTAAATGATTGGTGTACAAAATGCTGAAATTTCAACTGTCTAACCATCATGGTTGCTGAGTAATGATACAAGTAAAATTAGAGAAATTTTCAGGTGAAAAATGTCTAACAAAATACATGTACACAGTCAGGTCAATACATCAGTTCCTACAGTCACATTTTGAATGAAATTTCATAGAATCCAACGTGCACACACTCCACGTGCACTGAAGGAAGAGATTGTGTTGAACAGCGCCGAGTTGTTGAGTATTGTTCAGCCATTTGCTTTTCCGTCGTCTGCTTTGCTGCGGAGATAGTGGGTTGTGAACTTTGCACTGTCCACTCACCAGCTGCGTAGTACAGTGACATCATGGCCTGAAACGAGGCTGGGAATGACCAAAGAATATATTTCTGGCTATAAGTTTTGGTTAATGGAAATACTGAAAGCCCCGCGAATTTTCAAAACTCAAGTCAGATTTCTCCGATGCTCGTAGACAAGCGTTGTTGAGACATGATTGGGAAATCCCGACGCTCGTAGCGAGAGAGTTAAGAAAAGAAAACTATGTTTGCATTGCCATGTAACAGAATCCAGTGGCCTTGCTAAATCAGTCATCCTGAGAACTGTTGAAAGAGGAAGAAGGAGGAGAAGACCAAAAAATATGATGGGCTGACAACATTGCAGAATAGACTGAGAAACCATTTGCAGAGACCCAGGTTTTGGCACATAATTGACAAAGCTGAAAGAATCTGGTGAACATTTCTGTATTGGGGCACTCTAGTGACTTTTCACAGGGTTAAAGGAGAAATAGATTATTTATTTATGTGTTCTGTTGTGGTTGTTATTATTCATTTATACATTCTGTTGACATTGTTTTTATTGTTTATTTATTTATTCTTTCCAACAGCTGAGATCAGTGGCCTTATTTTACATTGACGACTGTCACAACAGGTAATACTTTTGTTTTTATGTGTTGCTGTCTGTTCCATGACATTTTTCAGTGTGCTGTTTTATCTTATAGAGCATAACTCGTTTCCCCCCTGTTTTTAGGAACTAGAAAAAATACAAAAATAGAAGCAGAATGTGTATATAATATAACAAAACAAGACGGGGGGCAAATTTTGGGCCGACTGACTTTTGTCAAGCATACACAAATGACAAAAAAAAAAAAAAAAAAAAAACAAAAAAACCAAAAAAAACCCCCCACACACACACAATTTAGGGGAAATATCCAGCAAGACTTCATTGCTCGTAAATTTTGTGTATTTGTTCTTTGTTTGTCTTTTATCTAGAAGCCCAGTTAGCTCAGTTGGTACAGCATGGGACTCTTAATCCCAGGGTTGTGGGTTTGAGCACCACATTTGGCGTTTTTTTTTAAACATGGAGAGATAGGTTGATTTCACAGTCACACTTCTTGAAGACCAATTAGCTTTTTTGCCTTTCTGAAGTCTTGGTAAAAAAGAAAGTGAATATAAATATGAATTTGAAGCGAGGGAGAGGGGATGGGCGCCGCCCTTGTGGTGCTAGCCCCTGGAAAAGTTGAGGTCTCTGCCACCTCACTCCCCGAATGTTATGGCACTATCTAGGTAGGACCTCAGGACCTGGCCAACTCATGGGTTTATGTGCAGGCTTAAGGCTTGTGCTTTGATCATTCTGGATCTTCTCCGTCACATGGCACCTGTGATGCTAGTGCATATGGAATTCATTCTGAGCGTGGAGACGTCATCTTGAGAAATTGAAACTGAAACTGAAAGTTGTCTTTTTAGGTTGGCTTGACAGAGGCCAGTGGGCCGAAAATGTTTGCCTGTATTTGTTTTGCTATTGTAGATAAGCATTCTGATTTGATATTTTTATATTTTTCTGGTTCCTGTTTGCTTGAACATGGTCACTTGCTTTGATTTAGATTTCCTTTTTTTCCAATCAAACATTCTTTTTCTTTCCCTTTTCTTTTTTTTTTCTTCTTTATAATACACCATCAGTTTAGGCATTATGCTGTTGAGTGCAGGGTGCTTGTCTTGTTTTGCTGGCGTAAATAAGCATTGTGATTTCATTTTTGTATTTTTCTGATTGCTATTTGCGTGAACATGGTCAGTCAGTTTGATTTAGAGTTCCTTTTTTTTGATTGAAAATTTGTTTTCTTTCTCTTCGCATTTTTCTTTCCCCTTTTCTCACTTTTATGAAGCACCATCAGTTTAGGCATTGTGCTGTTGAGTGTTTGCTGCTTGTCTTTTGCTATTGTAAATAAGCATTGTGATTTCATTTTTGTCTTTTTCTGGTTCCAGTTTGCTTGAATATGGTTAGTTGCTTTGATTTAGGTTTCCTTATGTATTCAGTCAGAAATTCTTTTTTCTTTTTCTTTTGCTTTTTTCCCCGTTTTCTCACTTTTTTAGTGCACCATCAGTTTAGGCATTGTGCTGTTGGGTGTGGGCTGCATGGTGTAGAATGTCTACCTGTAACCCTTTGACTCCTGCACACTATCCATCAACTGCAAAAACGTAACCCTTTGATTTCCTCACCCTATCTTGATCTTGTGTTATTGTGTGGGTCAGGTTGATAATTATCAGCCTTAACTGAGTAATGATCCTGAACATTTTTGTCAACTGTTATAACACAAACCTTATTTATGACCTTAAACATTTTTATCAACCTTTATTAGTTTATAACACAGAATTGAATAATGATCCTGTGTAATGATCTTAAACGGTTTTATCAACCTTTATAACACTGAATTCAGTAATGATCTTGTGTTATTGGGTGAATCAAGTTGATAAAAAACACAGAATTCTTTAATGATCCTGAGTAATGATCTTGGACATTTTTATCAACCCTCATAATACAGAATTTAATAATGATCCTTTGTTAATAGGAAGATTAGGTTGATAATTATCAGCTTTATAGCAGAGATTTCAATAATGATCCTGTGTTATGGGTCAGGTTGATAATTATCAGTTTTATAACAGATTTCAATCATGATGGTATGTTACTGGGTGGGTCAGGTTGATAGTTATCAACTTTATAACGAATTTCAATAATGAGCCTATGTTACTGGATGGGTCAAGTTGATAATTACCAACTTTGTAACAGATTTCAATAATGAGCCTGTTACTGGATGGGTCAAGTTGATAATTACCAACTTTGTAACAGAGATTTCAATAATGATCCTGTGTTACTTGGTGGGTCAGGTTGGTAATTATCAACTTTATAACAGATTTCAATAATGATCCTGTGTTACTGGGTGGGTCAGGTTGATAATTGTCAACTTTATAGTAGATTTCAATAATGATCCTATGTTACTGGGTGGGTCAGGTTGATAATTGTCAACTTTATAGTAGATTTCAATAATGATCCTATGTTACTGGGTGGGTCAGGTTGATATTGATCAACTTTATAACAGATTTCAATTTTCTAGAATGATCTTATGTTACTGGGTGGGTCAGGTTGATATTGATCAACTTTATAACAGATTTCTAGAATGATCCTGTGTTACTGGGTGGGTCAGGTTGATATTGATCAACTTTATAACAGATTTCAATAATGATCCCATGTTACTGGGTGGGTCAGGTTGATATTGATCAACTTTATAACAGATTTCAATAATGTTCCTATGTTACCGGGTGGGTCAGGTTGATATTGATCAACTTTATAACAGATTTCAATAATGGTCCTATGTTACTTGGTGGGTCAGGTTGATAATTGTCAACTTTATAGTAGATTTCAATAATGATCCTATGTTACTGGGTGGGTCAGGTTGATAATTGTCAACTTTATAGTAGATTTCAATAATGATCCTATGTTACTGGGTGGGTCAGGTTGATATTGATCAACTTTATAACAGATTTCAATTTTCTAGAATGATCTTATGTTACTGGGTGGGTCAGGTTGATATTGATCAACTTTATAACAGATTTCTAGAATGATCCTGTGTTACTGGGTGGGTCAGGTTGATATTGATCAACTTTATAACAGATTTCAATAATGATCCCATGTTACTGGGTGGGTCAGGTTGATATTGATCAACTTTATAACAGATTTCAATAATGATCCTATGTTATTGGGGGGGTCAGGTTGATATTGATCAACTTTATAACAGATTTCAATAATGATCCTATGTTACTGAATGGGTCAGGTTGATATTGATCAACTTTATAACAGATTTCAATAATGATCCTGTGTTACTGGGTGGGTCAGGTTGATATTGATCAACTTTATAACAGATTTCAATAATGATCCTGTGTTACTGGGTGGGTCAGGTTGATATTGATCAACTTTATAACAGATTTCAATAATGATCCTATGTTACTTGATGGGTCAGGTTGATAATTGTCAACTTTATAACACAGATTTCAATAATGATCCTGTGTTACTGGGTGGGTCAGGTTGATATTGATCAACTTTATAACAGATTTCAATAATGATCCTGTGTTACTGGGTGGGTCAGGTTGATAATTGTCAACTTTATAACACAGATTTCAATAATGATCCTGTGTTACTGGGTGGGTCAGGTTGATAATTGATCAACTTTATAACAGATTTCAATAATGATCCTATGTTACTTGGTGGGTCAGGTTGATAATTGTCAACTTTATACACAGATTTCAATAATGATCCTGTGTTACTGGGTGGGTCAGGTTGATATTGATCAACTTTATAAACAGATTTCAATAATGATCCTGTGTTACTGGGTGGGTCAGGTTGATAATTGTCAACTTTATACACAGAATTCAATAATGATCCTGTGTTACTTGGTGGGTCAGGTTGATAATTGTCAACTTTATAACAGATTTCAATAATGATCCTGTGTTACTTGGTGGGTCAGGTTGATAATTGTCAACTTTATAACAGAATTCAATAATGATCCTGTGTTACTGGTGGGTCAGGTTGATAATTGTCAACTTTATAAAACAGATTTCTAGAATGATCCTGTTACTGAATGGGTCAGATTGATATTGATCAACTTTATAACAGATTTCAATAATGATCCTGTGTTACTTGGTGGGTCAGGTTGATAATTGGCAACTTTAAAGATTTCTAGAATGATCCTATGTTACTGAATGGGTCAGATTGATATTGATCAACTTTATAACAGATTTCAATAATGATCCTGTGTTACTTGGTGGGTCAGGTTGATAATTGGCAACTTTAAAGATTTCTAGAATGATCCTATGTTACTGAATGGGTCAGGTTGATATTGATCAACTTTATAACAGATTTCAATAATGATCCTGTGTTACTGGGTGGGTCAGGTTGATAATTGTCAACTTTATAACAGAATTCAATAATGATCCTATGTTACTGGGTGGGTCAGGTTGATAATTGTCAACTTTATAACAGATTTCAATAATGATCCTGTGTTACTTGGTGGGTCAGGTTGATAATTGTCAACTTTATAACACAGAATTCAATAATGATCCTGTGTTACTTGGTGGGTCAGGTTGATAATTGTCAACTTTATAACAGAATTCAATAATGATCCTGTGTTACTTGGTGGGTCAGGTTGATAATTGTCAATCTTATAACACAGAATTCAATAATGATCCTGTGTTACTGGGTGGGTCAGGTTGATATTGATCAACTTTATAACAGATTTCAATAATGATCCTATGTTACTTGGTGGGTCAGGTTGATAATTGTCAACTTTATAACACAGATTTCAATAATGATCCTGTGTTACTGGGTGGGTCAGGTTGATATTGATCAACTTTATAACAGATTTCAATAATGATCCTGTGTTACTGGGTGGGTCAGGTTGATAATTGTCAACTTTATAACACAGAATTCAATAATGATCCTGTGTTACTTGGTGGGTCAGGTTGATAATTGTCAACTTTATAACAGATTTCAATAATGATCCTGTGTTACTTGGTGGGTCAGGTTGATAATTGTCAACTTTATAACACAGAATTCAATAATGATCCTGTGTTACTGGGTGGGTCAGGTTGATAATTGTCAACTTTATAACAGATTTCTAGAATGATCCTGTTACTGAATGGGTCAGATTGATATTGATCAACTTTATAACAGATTTCAATAATGATCCTGTGTTACTTGGTGGGTCAGGTTGATAATTGGCAACTTTAAAGATTTCTAGAATGATCCTATGTTACTGAATGGGTCAGATTGATATTGATCAACTTTATAACAGATTTCAATAATGATCCTGTGTTACTTGGTGGGTCAGGTTGATAATTGGCAACTTTAAAGATTTCTAGAATGATCCTATGTTACTGAATGGGTCAGGTTGATATTGATCAACTTTATAACAGATTTCAATAATGATCCTGTGTTACTGGGTGGGTCAGGTTGATAATTGTCAACTTTATAACAGAATTCAATAATGATCCTATGTTACTGGGTGGGTCAGGTTGATAATTGTCAACTTTATAACAGATTTCAATAATGATCCTGTGTTACTTGGTGGGTCAGGTTGATAATTGTCAACTTTATAACACAGAATTCAATAATGATCCTGTGTTACTTGGTGGGTCAGGTTGATAATTGTCAACTTTATAACAGAATTCAATAATGATCCTGTGTTACTTGGTGGGTCAGGTTGATAATTGTCAACTTTATAACACAGAATTCAATAATGATCCTGTGTTACTGGGTGGGTCAGGTTGATAATTGTCAACTTTATAACACAGAATTCAATAATGATCCTGTGTTACTGGGTGGGTCAGGTTGATAATTGTCAACTTTATAACAGATTTCAATAATGATCCTGTGTTACTGGGTGGGTCAGGTTGATAATTGTTGACATTATAACAGATTTCAATAATGATCCTGTGTTACTGGGTGGGTCAGGTTGATATTGATCAACTTTATAACACAGAATTCAATAATGATCCTGTGTTACTTGGTGGGTCAGGTTGATAATTGTCAACTTTATAACAGATTTCAATAATGATCCTGTGTTACTGGGTGGGTCAGGTTGATATTGATCAACTTTATAACACTGAATTCAATAATGATCCTGTGTTACTGGGTGGGTCAGGTTGATAATTGTCAACTTTATAACACAGAATTCAATAATGATCCTGTGTTACTGGGTGGGTCAGGTTGATATTGATCAACTTTATAACACAGAATTCAATAATGATCCTGTGTTACTGGGTGGGTCAGGTTGATAATTGTCAACTTTATAACACAGAATTCAATAATGATCCTGTGTTACTGGGTGGGTCAGGTTGATAATTGTCGACTTTATAACACAGAATTCAATAATGATCCTGTGTTACTTGGTGGGTCAGGATTGTGACGTGCTGTGCCTTCTCACTGGATGGGTCTCTACTGGCTACAGGATCCATGGACCGCACTGTGAAGATCTGGAAGTTGACCGACACTAGTGAGATCATGAGTGAGTTTGTATTCATTGGTTAATTGACTGATTTATTTCATCATCTTGTTTATTTTAGCTAAGCTACAGTGGCATATATGTTGTTGTATGGATGTGAAGTGTGGACAATCAACAGGAAAACCAGAACAAGATTGAAGTAGCTGAAATGTAGTTTCTAAGAAGAATGTTAAGAGTTCCATGGACGGCAAAGGAAACCAATGAGACAGTCTTGAAAGAGGCAAACACAAATTAATGAAGAAGATTAGGAAAAGACAAGCAAAATTTATAAGAAATTTTATGAGGCAAAGAGAAATTTGAGCTACTAGTCACAACAGGAAAGCTGGAGGGAAAAAGAGCATCAGATAGAACCAGGGAGAAAGTATTGGATGGTTTTGCAGAGTGGTTGAGGGCAGAAAGGGTAGAAGACATACTTGCAGTGAGAAAAGATAGATTCGTATGGAGGACCATGATCGCTGATGCCATTTGGCAAGGCACATGATAATGATGATGATGTTGATAGTGGCAACTTGCATTCTGGTTCTCCAGTTTGGAACTTAAAAGTTTTTTTCAAAAGGGATTCATTACATTACATGCAGATAATTTCATGTGTTCCACCCAGATCAGCCAGCAGTTATCTGCAGACACCCCAAGCCTGCACAAAACCCTCTACAAGTTCTAGAAATGGGGAGGAGAATGAAGGACATGTGATGAAACATTAACCATTTGACCCCCCCACCCTATCCACCAAGTGCAAAACTTAACCATTGATCACCCTCACCTTATCCACCAGTTGCAGGAAGCTGGTGGATTGGGTGAGGGAGTCAGATGGTTAAGTTTTAGTTTTGCTAGCATGGTTGACAATGCAGAGTGCTGGTGGACAGGGTGCTGGAGTCAAAGGGTTAAGATGATTCCACCAAAATCAAGGAAACATACAGATGGGCAGTGAACAAACCTAATATTGCTGGCTGGGATTGGACTTGAGGTATCAGACCTTGAGTCCTTGGCTCTATCAAAAAAACAAACAAACAAACAAATGAAACAAAAACAAAACAAAACAAAACAAAAGAAAAGCAAAACCAAAATAAGAAAGCCATGACCAGCCCAGCTCACCACCAATCTCTGTTATATTCTTAATGCCACAGGTTCCACAGGAAATGATTATGTCCAGCCACTGTGGCTCCACATACCAGAGAAACCCTGCATCACCTCCAGTAGATAATTCATTTACCTGTTTGTTTAAACAAACAAACAAACACACACCAGATACAAAAAATTAGGAGAGAAAGTTTGTGATCTTACGCTTGACAAAGGCCAGTTGGCATAAAATTTGCGCCTGTCTTGCCTTGTTGTATTAAATATGTGTTCTTATTCTTTTTTCATGTTTTTTTCTGGTTCATGTTCTTAGCGTTTGATTATTTTACCAGATGGCCTTAAAGGTTATGAGGAACCGGAAGAGGAGGAAACAACGCCAGTGGAGGTGACCCATCCTCTGCTGGGGTTCACTGTGGAGGACGTGGCACAGTGGTTGAACGCCTTGGGTATGACGCAGTATATCGGCTCTTTCAAATCCAATGTCATTGATGGCAAGGAGCTGTT
>JAPXFY010000023.1:29626565-29636565 GCA_030674185.1 Monoplex corrugatus | reverse complement strand
ATTTAGACCTTAATTCGCTATGTATGATTATGCCCCTTCCCGTTTCCCTGATATGCACCATTTGTATAGGTCATGAGAAAAATTCTCATAGAAATAAATGAAAACAGAGAGTTTTGAAATTTGGCGGGTCGTATAATAAAAGATTGGTGTACAACATGCTGAAATTTCAACTGTCTAACCCAATTGGTTGCTGAGTAATGGTACAAGTAGAATTAGAGACATTTTCATGTGAAAAATGCCTTAAAAAATACACAGTCAGGTCAATAAATCAGTTCCTACAGTCACATTTTCAATGAAATTTGATACAATCAAACGCGCACACACACCACATGCACTGAAAGAAGAGATCGTGTTGAACAGCGCCGGATTGTTGAATAATTGTTCAACCAGTCGCTTTTCCGTTGTCTGCTTTGCTGCGGAGATAGTGGGTCGTGAACTTTGCACTGACCACTCACCAACTGTGTAGTACAATGACCTCGTGGCCTGAAATGCGGCTAGGTATGACAGACAATGTATTTCTGGTTTAGTTTTGGTTGACGGAACTGCTGAAAGCCCCGTAAATTTTCAAAACTCTGCCACCATTTCTCTGACGCTCGTAGACGAGCGTTGTTGAGACATGATCGGGAAATCCCAACGCTCATGGCGAGAGAGTTAAGATGGACAGTGAAAAGGCCAGTGTTTATGTCGTGTGCTTGGGTTGAACTATGAGAGAGTGGCAAGATCATTGTTAGCTGTCTGACTGGTTGAGTTGCTGTTAGCTTGACTGGCTGATTGGTTGACGGGCTTTTAAGTTGACTGGTTGGTTGTTGACGGGCTGATTGGTTGAGGGATTGGTTGATTGCCTGACTGAAAGGTTGACTTGCTGGCAGGTTGGTTGATTATTTGGTTGACGTGCTGGTAGGTTGACATACTGGTTGGTTGGTTGGTTATTTGGTTGACTGGTTGGTAGGTTGATTGGCTAGCTGGTTGGTTGGTTATTTGGTTGACTGGTTAAAAGATTGACTCACTGGAAAAAGATTGGCTCACTGGAACGTTGGTTGATTATTTTGTCGAGTGATTAAAAGATTGACTTGCTGGCAGGTTGGCTGGTTATTTGGTTGACTGGCTGGTAGGTTGACTGGCTGGTTGGTTGGTTGGTTATTTGGTTGACTGGCTGGTAGGTTGATTTGTTGGTTGGTTGGTTATTTGGTTGACTGACTGGTAGGTTGACTCACTGGAATGTTAGTTGATTATTTCGTTGAGTGACTAAAAGATTGACTTGCTGGCAGGTTGGCTGGTTATTTGGTTGACTGGCTGGTAGGTTGACTGGCTGGTTGGTTATTTGGTTAAATGACTAAAAGTTTGATTGGCTGATTGGTTGGTTGGTTATTTGGTTGACTGACTGGTAGGTTGACTTACTGGCAGGATGATGGTTATTTGGTTGACTGGCTGGTGGGTTGACTTACTAGTTGGATGGTTGGTTATTTTGTTGACCGACTGGTAGGTTGACTTACTGGCAGGTTGGTTGGTTACTTGGTTGAACTGGCTGGTGGGTTGACTTACTAGTTGGATGGTTGGTTATTTGGTTGACCGACTAAAAGATTGACTTACTGGCGGGTTGGTTGGCTGTTTGGTTGACTGGCTGGTAGGTTGACGTGCTGGCAGGCTGTTTGGCTGTTTGGTTGACTGGCTGGTAGGTTGACATCCTGGCAGGTTGGTTGGTTATTTGGTTGACTGGCTGGTAGGTTGACGTGCTGGCAGGTTGGTTGGTTATTTGGTTGACTGGCTGGTAGGTTGACATGCTGGCAGGTTGGTTGGTTGTTTGGTTGACTGGCTGGTAGGTTGACATGCTGGTTTGTTGGTTGGTTATTTGGTTGACTGGCTGGTAGGTTGACATGCTGGCAGGTTGGTTGGTTATTTGGTTGACTGGCTAGTGGGTTGACATGCTGGCAGGTTGGTTGATCATTTGGTTGACTGGTTGGTGGGTTGACATGCTGGCAGGTTGGTTGGTTATTTGGTTGACTGGCTGGTAGGTTAACATACTGGTTGGTTGGTTGGTTATTTGGTTGACTGGTTGGTGGGTTGACATGCTGGCAGTTTGGTTGGTGATTTGGTTGACTGGCTGGTAGGTTGACATGGTGGCAGGTTGGTTGGTTATTTGGTTGACTGGCTGGAAGGTTGACATGGTGGCAGGTTGGTTGGTTATTTGGTTGACTGGCTGGTAGGTTGACATGCTGGCAGGTTGGTTGGTTATTTGGTTGAGTGACTGGTAGGTTGACCTGCTGGCAGGTTGGTTGGTTGGTTGAATGACTGATAGGGTGGTTGGTTGGTTGACTGGCTGGTAGGTTGACCAGATAGTTGGTTGGGTGGTTGACGTTTTGTTCTTACTGTCTACAGACACAGAGAGGACAGCAACAGTGAAGGTGCTGGCACAAGAAGGAGAACGGGTTCACTTCAATTTCAAAGGTGCATGTGCTGGAAAACCAGGTGCCACACAGTCAGGTTAGACAATCCCATTCTGCCGTATTTAACCCTTTGACTCCCGCACCCTGTCCATCAGCATCCTGCATTGTCAACCATGCAAGCAAAACAAAAACTTAACCTTTTGACTCCCTCACCCTGTCCACCAGCTCCCTGCAGAAAGCTAGTGGATAGGATGAGGGAGGAGTCATAGGGTTGTATTTTGCGGTTGGTGATTAGGGTGCGGGAGTCAAAGGGTTAAATAGCTAAAACTATACCTGCTTGCTTACATAGATTCAAATAGATATAGTGTGTGGAAGAATTAGCTGAAGTTGAAAATCCTGGTTTGACACTGACACTGTCTTTGCTTTCAGCATTATCATAGTCAGGTTTTCTGAGCCTGTGAATATCGAATAGTTTCCGAGTTTAAATGTTAACATGAATTCAGAAAGGATTTAGCTAATATGATTTTAATTTTGTGCATTTTTTGTATATCTGACTGTGAAATATCTATTTATGTATTTACGCCTTTATTTGCTTGTTTGTTTCTTTGGTGATTATTTGTTTATTTATTTTGCCTCCTGGTTATATGTACATGTTGAATGAAAAACATAAAAATAGGGAAATTATCAGAGCATTGTGAAAATTGTCCCAGTGCCCTTCATGCCCAGCCAAAACGAGTGGCATAGGGATAGTGACACAGCGGTTGTACAGAAGATTAGACTGCAAAACTTATAAAACCAAAGAAAAAAACATCAAAAACAAAGTACCTTCCCACTCCCCCCCCCCCCCCTCCCCCCCCAAAAAGGGGGAAATGAAAATGAATTCAGTATACCTGAATTTGATTATCTTAACCCATTGACTCCTGCTTTCTGTCCACCAGCATCCCACACTGTCAGCCATGCTAGCAAAGCAAAAACTTAACCCTTTGACTCCCTCTGGTGGATAGGGTGAGGGAGTCAAAGGTGCAATTTTTGCAGCTGGTAGGTAGGGAGGGTGTGAGAATCAAAGGGTTATAATTATGAGTTTTCTGACCTTTGCTGAGTTTTCTGAATACCCACACCTACATGTTGGTGTACATAAACATGCATACAGATATGGACGCCGGCAACAGAGATACATTTGTAGAGACACATTTGTGTGCACACAGACACTGACAGATACAGATGTGCATGTACAGACATTGAAACAGTGTCTATTCTACTGCAAAATGCTACGTTCCTTTTTACCAAAAATGTTTACTCAAGAAAAATATTCTGAAACTCATTTCCAAAAAGTTACATCAGATCAATCTTTATTAGTTAAAATTTCAGAATCATTAGTTCACAGTCCTGTTAATGCATTACTTTAACTTTTTGTGGTTTGTGTTTTAGTGTTACAATTTCCCTTCATGTTGTTGAAGTTAATTGTTTTCGTTCCATTTTCCTGTTCTCCCACCTATTTATGTCTTTTTGCTGTATCTCCCCTCTGCCTCAACTCAATCCAACCCGCCCAACTATCGTTCTACATTTTATTTTATTTATTCCTTTTTTACCCCCCCTCCCCCCTCCCCCGTCTAATATCACTTATAGTGAAAAGACGTTAAATCAAAGAACGAATTGAAACAGTGTGTCCTGTATTAGTCCTCTTTGTGAGTCAGTTCCCCCGGTGGGGATGCCGGGGGCTCTTTCCGTTTAAATAATGTCCCCATCTTCTGGAAATTCTGTGCTGGAAATTTCCTTTTTTCTGTCAATCTGTTTGTGCCTTGTTCTTTTTGCTTTCTGTCATTTTTTCCAGTCATTATCTGCTTCGCTGGTCCATTCACCTCTATGTGTTCAGTAAAGTCTTACGTACTTCCCCTTAGGATTGATAATTAGTTACATGTGTTAAGTGCATTTTTGGCTCTGGGGATACCAGATATGTGGAAGCAATTTTAGGTAATTAAGACTCATTTTTATATATGTTTTAGTGTCTTCTGGTATGTTTTTTTTAATCCCCTGTGCGATAAATTGGACGGAATGGTCAACACAAGGGGCATCTCCTTAGATTATGTGCATGAATGCGTTGATATGTGTACTTAATTTTCTTTTCCTTTTTTTTCCTGTTGAAGTATTGTGTATGTTTGAACTGGTTATGGCCCTGATATGGCTCTATGTAGTCGGCTGGGGTTTAAACAACAATAACGATAACAAAAATTGTGAGCCAATTGTTGTGGAGTTTACCAAACCACACAACATCATCTACTCTGTTCCAGAGTACAAACAGCCCTCTGCACCTTCTGTAGAGATTAATGCAGACTCCAGACCTTCACCATTGTGGACGGTGGAGGACGTGGCTCAGTGGTTAGGAGCGCTGGGTCTCGGCGATTATCAGGACAGCTTCAGACACCATTCCATTGACGGCACGGAACTGTTCACTTTGAACGCCTCAGATCTAAACGTGACCTTGGGTATGGGTAAGTGAGCGACAAGGATCTGGTTTGGGGTGAGGGGAATTGGCTTTGTTGTTTGCCTGTCTTGTTTGGTTGCTCCTATGTTGCTTGACCCGTGAGGCAGTCAAGACACTTCACCATGAATGATTCTCAGCCATTCTGTTGGTGGTGTTCCATCTCTGTGATTCTTGGTCATTTGTGGTGGTGTTCTGTCTTCTGTTGATTCTTGGTCATTCTGCTGGTGGTGTTCTGTCTTCTGTTGATTCTTGGTCATTCTGCTGGTGGTGTTCATCTTCTGTTGATTCTCGGCCGTTCTACTGGTGGTGTTCCATCTTCTGTTGATTCTCGGCCATTCTGCTGGTGGTGTTCCATCTTCTGTTGATTCTTGGCCATTCTGCTGGTGGTGTTCCATCTTCTGTTGATTCTTGGGCATTCTGCTGGTGGTGTTCCATCTTCTGTTGATTCTTGGCATTCTGCTGGTGGTGTTCCATCTTCTGTTGATTCTTGGTCATTCTGCTGGTGGTGTTCTGTCTTCTGTTGATTCTTGGTCATTCTGCTGGTGGTGTTCTTCTTCTGTTGATTCTTGGTCATTCTGCTGGTGGTGTTCCATCTTCTGTGATTCTCGGCCGTCTACTGGTGGTGTTCCATCTTCTGTTGATTCTCGGCATTCTGCTGGTGGTGTTCCTCTTCTGTTGATTCTTGGACATTCTGCTGGTGGTGTTCCATCTTCTGTTGATTCTCGGCCATTCTGCTGGTGGTGTTCCATCTTCTGTTGATTCTTGGGCATTCTGCTGGTGGTGTTCCATCTTCTGTTGATTCTTGGGCATTCTGTTGGTGGTGTTCCATCTTCTGTTGATTCTCGGCCATTCTGCTGGTGGTGTTTCATCTTCTGTTGATTCTTGGGCATTCTGCTGGTGGTGTTCCATCTTCTGTTGATTCTTGGGCATTCTGCTGGTGGTGTTCCATCTTCTGTTGATTCTTGGGCATTCTGCTGGTGGTGTTCCATCTTCTTTTGATTCTTGGGCATTCTGCTGGTGGTGTTCTGTCTTCTGTTGATTCTTGGGCATTCTGCTGGTGGTGTTCCATCTTCTGTTGATTCTTGGGCATTCTGCTGGTGGTGTTCCGTCTTCTGTTGATTCTTGGGCATTCTGCTGGTGGTGTTCCATCTTCTGTTGATTCTTGGGCATTCTGCTGGTGGTGTTCTGTCTTCTGTTGATTCTTGGCATTCTGCTGGTGGTGTTCCATC
The DNA here is from genome assembly GCA_030674185.1 of Monoplex corrugatus. Classification (NCBI taxonomy): domain Eukaryota; kingdom Metazoa; phylum Mollusca; class Gastropoda; order Littorinimorpha; family Ranellidae; genus Monoplex; species Monoplex corrugatus. Next base: position 29,630,470 of record JAPXFY010000023.1, on the reverse strand, counting down.
ATCTGTTGATTCTTAGCATTCTGCTGGTGTGTTCCATCTTGTGATTCTTGGGCATTCTGCTGGTGGTGTTCTGTCTTCTGTTGATTCTTGGGCATTCTGCTGGTGGTGTTCGTCTTCTGTTGATTCTCAGCATGTGTTGGGTTGTTTCTCTTCTGTTGATTCTGGGCATTCTACTGGTGGTGTTCTGTCTTCTGTTGATTCTCAGCCATTGTGTTGGTGTTGTTCCATCTTCTGTTGATCAGTAGGAAGTCCCTTTCCACTGTCTGTCACCAGTTCATCCTGGGCCGCCCTCTCTTTCTTTGGCCTGTAGGTGTCCATTTGATGGCTTGACTTGCAGGTCTTGTTGTGGGGAGACTACAGGCATGCCCCCAACCAGTGGAGGCGCTGTGTACAAATAGTGGTTGACACGGGAAGCTGTGATGGTCTGCCCCTGACCTCTTCATTTGGCACACAGTCATTTCATTTGATGCCCAGGATTTTCTGTAGGCATCTAGTGTCAAAGGCGTCCAGTTTCTTCTCATGGGTGGTCCAAGGACACCAGCCAAATCAAAGTGGCTACCAGCGTTCAAGCAAATTGGGACAGAAGAATCGGAACGCATATATAACAACATGAACCAGAAAAAACACGAAAAAAGAATCAGAACGCGTATTTAATACAACCAGAGAAGACAAGCGCAAATTTTCGGCCTTTTCTCACACTGGACGAAGCAGCAGGGAAGTTTCAGTCTTTTTCTTCTAATTTTTGTATTTGGTGTTTGTTTGTTTGTGATCTTACGTTTGATAAAGGCCAGTTGGCCGAATTTTTGTTCTTGTCTTGCCTGGTTGTATTACATGTTCTGATTCTTTTTTCGCGTTTTTTCCTGGTTCCTGTTTGCTTGTACGCGGGCAGTCACACTTGTTTTGGATTTCATATGTAACACAGCACAACTAGACACGCACAAATTTTCGACCAACTAGCCTTTGTCTGCGGACAGAAAAAGACATCAGAAAATAACTGTACAAAATTTATTGGAAGGGACAGCAGATGATGAAACATGAAGAACATCTTTTACTGTTTTTTCCACTAAGTTTTATGTATTTATTCTTTGTTGTCTTTTGTATTGTGTTTGAGAAAGTCTGTGCCGTCTTGCTTTGTTTTATGAAAGATGCATTCTGGTTGTATTTTTATGTATTTCTGGTTCTTAAGATGCTAGGTTTCCTAGCTGTAGGGAAGTGTTGATATCGCATTTGAATTGTAGAATATTAGCTTAATTCTGAGGGAAAATTCCCTGTTGTTCCATATTTTGTTCAGCTGGTTGACTGCTGCTGTTGCAATTCTGAGGGAAAATTCCTGTTGTTCCATATTTTGTTCAGCTGGTTGACTACTGCTGTTGCCTTTCCAAACTGGTGGTTTTTCTGGTGGGTTATTGTTTTGAAAACTTAATGGGAATGATCATGGTTGATGGCATGGAAAATGAGCGAAGTTTGTGTATGTGTGTGTTTGTGTGTGTGTTTATGTGTATGTGTATGTTTTTTGTGTGTGTGTGTGTTTTGTAGATGTGCATGTGTTTTTTGTATATATGTATGTATGTACGTGTGTGTGTGTGTGTGTGTGTGTGTTTACTTGTGAGTGTGTTCGTTCGTTCGTTCCTTGATTTAACGTCTGACGTGTGCTTGTACATATTCGTGTATGTGTGTTTGTGTTGTATTACTGTATTGTGTTGTATTAGTGTGCTTGTATTGTCTTTGTGTTGTGTTTGTATTATGTATGTGTTTGTGTGTGTGTGGGTTGTGTGTGTGTATGTGTGTGTACATATACATATATATGTACATACATGCAGACATACATATATATATACACACATACATACATACATACATACACACATACATACATACATACATACATACATACATACATACATACATACATACATACATACATATACATACTATATATACATATGTACTTACATAAGGACGTACGTACATACATACATACATACATACATACATACATACATACATACATACATACATATATACATACATACATACATACATACATACATACATACATACATACATGTACATATGTACATTTATACACACACACACACACATGCATACATATGTACTCACTTATGTACACACATACATACATACACTCCACACACACACACACACACACACTCTACACACCCTTTGATCCTTGCAGTGAGAAGAACCATTACTTGTGCTTGTGGTTTCATTCTGAGAGTGTCCATTTGTCACTGGATGCACTATGCATGTGTGAGCCATCTCAAACAAAGTGATTAATTTTCTGAATATTCTGTTTATTCAACCAGCTCCCTTGGGACACAGAAACAAGATCTTACGCAGTCGAGATGGGACGGACAAAGATGATGCCAATAAAAAATCAACAGTGGCACCCAATAAATCAAAAGGTTGGCATTTGTTGAGACTTTTTGTCTTCTTTGTTGGCCTTTTGACAGCTTGTGACGGTATGGCTGAGTGAGGTTTAGTGCGTTTTCTAGTTAACTAGCAGGAAGCTGGTGGATAGGGTGAGGTAGTCAAAGGGTTAAGTTTTTGCAGCTGGTGGAAGGGTGCGGGAGTCAAAGGGTGAACTCAATGAAGTCTTGTCTGATATGAATTGCTGACAATGTAACTTTTATTTCAAGATGTGTCAGATGCATTTGTTCAATAGATTTTAATGGTTTTTGTTATTGGAACTAAAATCAGTCAATGGGTATTAATCCTGTTCCTGGGACCTGCAGTCTTGTAGCAGTTCTTTCCCTTCATTATGTTACCTTTTAATGGCACTTTCATACAAGTTTAAATCGAGTCACAGTGACAGAATTCCCAGATTCACATGCGTTTCAACGTGATGACTCAGAGGCAAAAGTTTCACAGTGTAGTGTGGAATTGTGGCTGCTTTTGTGTTTTTATCATAACCAGTGTTCTCAGTGGAGCAGAAAAATGTAATATGCATGGTACTGAACCTGTGCAAAGTGATGCAGTATCTTGTAGAAGTGAATTGCAGTGTACCAGGAAAGATTTGGGTATTTTTTGGCCTGTGCACATCTTTTTGGATTATGTATACCAAGACATCTGTAAGGACTATTCACTTCAAGTAAAATTATTGAAAACAGTTCATTTCTTGTTTTTTCCAGTGATGTTTGTTTCATTTCTGTGCTGTTTGTAGTTAATTTTGGATATTTAACCCTTTGACTCTGACTCCATTCAGTCAACTCATTCATCTCTTTGCTGGATTTTGACATTTTTCTTACCAGCTTCCCTATGTGATTCTGATTCTGTTTGTTTGCTGTGTTTCTAGGATCAAATAACGTAGAGTTTTAGACTGTAAACTTTTTTTTTTTTCAAAAAGAAGACCAAGGACCAAGTTTTAGTGAAGGGAGGACGAATAAGCAGAAGGAAAACTGTTAAAGGTGATCATTATTTTTCCATCTTAACCCTCTCCCATTTGCATAGCTCGCCGTGAAACTTCCCTTAGTGTTTGCCGTCTTTCTCGTTCACACAAAGACAAGAATGGAATGTGGTCATTTCCTTTTTCTTCCTGTGAATGATGCCAGTGGTGGCGTCTTAATTTAGTGTTAACAGTTCATTTGGTCCTTCGTGGACCTACCGCCAAATTTCATCCATTCAGAGTGAGGTAGCTCATGGTTACAGCGTGATGGAAAAGTACCGGCCATGTGTGCAAACATGCGGCCAGAGTGAACAGATTGGGCCGGATGCAGCCAGAGTGAATGGGATGGGGTTAAAGATTGGTTTTGTAGTTTACCATTTTGAACATTCGTAGATCAAGTCAAAATAACGTGATAGCAAGATTTCCTTAGTCCACTATCTTGGTGTGTGGAAAACGGTGATAACGCACACATGTGCTATACTTAGATTTGGAATGCTAC
>JAPXFY010000023.1:29606565-29621565 GCA_030674185.1 Monoplex corrugatus | reverse complement strand
GAGCAGAGCACAGCACAGCAGAGCAGCAGCACAGCACAGCAGAGCACAGCACAGCACAGTATAGTATTGCACAGCAGAGCACAGCACAGCACAGCATAGTATTGCACAGCAGAGCACAGCACAGCACAGCAGAGCACAGCACAGCACAGTATAGTATTGCACAGCAGAGCACAGCACAGCACAGCACAGCATAGTATTGCACAGCAGAGCACAGCACAGCACAGCAGAGCACAGCACAGCACAGCACAGTATAGTATTGCACAGCAGAGCACAGCACAGCACAGCACAGCATAGTATTGCACAGCAGAGCACAGCACAGCATAGTATGGCACAGCACAGCTTAGTATGGCACAGCACAGCACAGCACAGCACAGCACAGCTTAGTATGTCATAGCACAGCACAGCTTAGTATGGCACATCACAGCACAGTACATCACAGCACAGCACATTACAGCACAGTACAGTACAGCACAGCACATCACATCAGAGCACAGCAAAGCACATCACAGTACAGCACAGCACAGCTCAGCACAGCACAGTACAGCATAGTATGGCGCATCACAGCACAGTGCAGTACAGTACAGCACAGCACAGCACAGCACAGCACAGCACATCACAGTACAGCACAGCACAGCACATCACAGTACAACAGAGCACAGCAAAGCACAGCACAGTACAGCACATCACAGCATAGCACACACACACACACACACACACACACACACACACACACACACACACACATACACACACACACACACACACACACACACACACACACATACACACACACACACACACACACACACACACCACACACACACACACATCACACACACACCACACACACACACACACACACACACACACACACACACACACACACACACACACACACACACACACACACACACACACACAGCCCACACACATACACACACACACACACACACACACATGCACTCACTCATTCACACCACACTCTCTCTCTCTCTCACTTACACAACACAACACGACACACCAGTGAAAGATCACCACAGAAAAGGTTCCTGTCCCTCAGATGGCTACACCTACGACCGCAACGCAATCCAGGCATGGCTGAATAAAGGCAAAGAACGTAGTCCCATGACCAACGCCCTGCTGGCACACAGAACCCTCACCCCCAACCGCACACTGAAGATGGTCATCCAGCGATATTTGGAACAAGCAGCAAAGTGAGATGGCTTGTCTTTGGGAACCAGAAACACACAGGGATATAGAATGAGACGCACCTCTGTCTGTCTGTCTGTCTGACTCTGTCTGTTTCTTTCTCTCTCTCTCTCTCTCTGGCTTTGTCTCTCCGTCTCTCTTTCTCGCTTTCTCTGTCTGTCTCTCTTTCTCTCTCTTTCTCTGTCTTTCCCACCTCTGTCTCTTTCTTTAACCCTTTGACTCCCTCACCTTCACCCTCACCCTATCTGCCATCATCCTCCAATGTCAGCAATCACAGCAAAGCAGAAACTTAACCCTTTCACTCCCTTAACCTATCCAGTGAGAGGGTTAAATTTTTTTACAGCTTATGGACAGGGTGTGGGGGTGAAGGGGTTAAAGGTGTTTTCATACACTGTGCCCAATATTGCAGTGATAGGTGTGTTTTCCTTCTTGGTTGTTGCACGACATGTACATGTTTGAACATTGCATATGCACACACCCCCCACTGACACACCATTAACACATGAAGGTTTTAAAATTACATCAGAGTTGTCCATTGTGGTCAAATAGATTGAAAGTAACAGGTCTGAGCCAAGAAAAACAGCAAATCTAAGTCATGTAACAGTCAAACAAACAAACAAACAAACAAACAAACAAAAAACAAACAAACAAAAAACAGTCAATCAAACAAAACAGACAAACAGACAGGCAGACAAACAAATAACATGTTGGACTTTCAACACAGTTGAACACTGTAGGTTTGTGCTATCCCCCCCCCTTCCCCCGAAAAAAAAGGGAAATCAAAATAATATGCTCACACAATTTTTTAAAAAAGTGCACAAACTCCCTCCCTTACAAACACATGCACACGCTCTAATTTGTACTCGAGCAGAATGCAGTGTTGTCCACACACACACACACACACACACACACACGCCACCACTTGCACTGCACAACGCACATCACACGCACAACACACACACACACACACACACAACACACACACACACACACACACACAAACACACACACACACACACACGCCTTGTGACATTTTGTGCCTGCCTTGTTTTTGAAGTATTATATATACATCGAGAACATAACCGACATCAGTGACCTGAATATTCGAGAAATTGTCCACAAAAATCAAGACAGAGCGACTTGGAGGGAGATGGTGGTGTCTAGGTGTGCAGGAGACAGGTGAGACAGGTGAAGAAGTTTCTCATTCTGTTTTTGTGTGTTTTTGGTTCACATTGTCCTGAACGCTGACAGTCTGTTCAAAACAAACAGATGATGTAACACAGCAGTTCCTCTCTTCCCCATGAACACTGAAGATGGGTATCCAGAGGTACTTTGACCAATGATGATAAATTAACCAGATTTTGTGGTAAACAAAACCAACAAAGTCATATTCTCATTCCCCGTCATGTGCTGAGATTTTGTTCACTGGTCAGTACAGCATTTGTGTATCTGATAATAAATGATTATTGGATTGAATTATATATGGAAATTGCTCACCCAGAGACAGATTACCCAAAGAGAAAAATGAAGGTGATTTTGCGTTAACCCTTAAGCTCCGTAAGCCAAGGCTTCTGGCAGCTGGTACCAGACGGTGAACACCGACAGTTTGTATCTAACATCTCTGTTCAAGAGGATCTGTTCTTGGTCATAGTTGGTTGATTCCAGCTTCAGTCCACTGTACTGAGGGTCATTCATGTGACACCAGGTGAAAGCCTCCACCCTGTGTGCAAGTGACCAGCGTGCAGTTTTGATGGGCTGGCTGCTTCTGTTGTTAGAGCCGTGGACACAGGATTGCATGTCTTGAGTTCAATCCTAGCCTGCAACATAAAGACTGGCCTTGCGTCTGCCCTTCTTAATGATCCAGTCATGTTGGTGGTGTCAGCTTAGTGTTTCAGCTGTCCCGTTCTGCTCACCAACCCCATCAGGGCCTTGCCAGCTATGTGACCCACTCTGACAAAAGGTACAGTAAGTCGGGTGAGGCCTCCTGCTGCTGTGGGCTGAAAACTCTGAACAGGGACAATAAGTCGATTTTGAGTTTTCCCCATTTTCATGCTCTATAACCACTTTTACACAATGTTCTAACACAATAAAGTCAAATTCAATCGATAAGTATCATTTTTGTGTGTTTTAATGTGTGGTAAGTGCTACTATCTGGCTGCTGAAATATTCACAAGTTCCGTAACATTTTGGTGATTAAAGTTCGCTTTTCTTAAATTTATTTTTCTTTTGTTGTTTTGGATGGATGGGCAGTTAAGTAAACAAGGGAAGTATGGAATTTCAGCTGATTTGGTTGATATTTGATGCCTATTGCTATGGAGTTTCTGACCATACCCTTTCAATTCAGGCCTATTCTCTTCAACTGTTTTTATCAAAATGGCTGACTTGACCCCTCTCATCTTTGAAAGCCCAACACTTTTTTGTTTTTGTAGCCTGAAACTCAACTTTAGTACCATTTGAAAGCTGAAATTATAACCTTTATAGTGATACCAAAACCTAAAAATGCCTAAACTGAGACTTATTGTACCTTTTGTCAGAGCGGGTCACATAGGGTTTTGTGCAGGCTCCAAGAATCTGCCAAATAATTGCTGGCAGATTGTACGGATTTGTCCAAGCATGATGAATCCGTGGTGAGCAGAGTCCAAACTCCAAACCCAGCATGCAGTGCTGAAGTCCTGGTGAAAACTCTGCGGCTGAGTAGAACGTTGTTACGGACAGAACTATACAGGATATGCAAGGTGTCAGTTTTGTCAGTGGCGGAATCAGGAACAAATTTTCACTGAATTATTTTAACTTTGTTGTATGATGTGCCTTACTTGAAAACTTGTTTTTTTGTTTTGAGTGAGGTTCATTTTGTGTTTGACTGCTATGCTACAAAGGTATTTTGTTTCTTTTAATGCTACAGAGATAGCTACATAGATGTTTTGTTTTTAAGTGCATAGCTACATAGATGTTTTGTTTTTGAGTGCATAGCTACATAGATGTTTTGTTTTTGAGTGCTACATAGATTTTTGTTATGGAGTGTTACATGTATTTGTTTTTTTTTGTTTTTATAAGGTTAGATTTACATGTTGGAATGTTACATGTGTGTTTTATTTGGGAATGTTACACACAATTTTAATTAATTTATTGTTACAAGTTTTGTTTTTGATTTTTGAATGTGAAAGTATTTTTGACATCTCAGGTTAATAAATCTGCATTATCATCTACCATACACTCCAAATAATTTTTTCTCCATCCTTAATTGAGTTTAGACAACTTTCTCATGACAAATATCAAACAAAAACAAAAAATGGTTGTGTGATACATGTCTCTTTGTGATATTTGTCTGTTGATTAGCCATATGGTGTTGTGTTTTTGTGACTGGTTACCTGTTGATTATCCATATGGTGTTGTGTTTTTGTGACTGGTTACAATTAGTCAGAAGATATAATGAGTTGGAGATGGAAGGTGGAGAAAAATGGATTGGATTTGTAGACTTCAGAAGACATTGTGGATGATTTTTCATGCGCTACATCCAATAGCAAAGTGACACAGATGCATTATGTTTGCACATATGTCTACACATAAACACATAGAGTGTTGATTGTGGTCAGATGTTGGAAAAGAAAAACAAGTGACATGCAGTATGTTTGCACGTATGTCTACACATAAACACATAAACACATACACAGAGTGTTGATTGTGGTCCGATACTGGAAGAGTTATACAAGTGGCACATATGCATTATCTCTGCACATATGTGTACAAATAAACATGTAAACAGACTGTTGATTGTGGACTGATATTGGAAACGAAAAACAAATGACAGATGCATTATGTCTGCACGTGTGTCTACACATAAACACCTAAACAGAGTGTTGATTGTGGCCTGATATTTGGGAAAACAAAAACAAAGCACCGCTATGCAATGGTGAGTTAACTCTTTGTCTCCTGCACCCTATGCACCTACAGCAAAAACTTCACCCTTTGATTCCGTACCCTATCCACCAGCTTTCTGCAGAAAGAATCAAAGGGTTAAGCTTTTGCTTTGCTAGAGTGGTTTGCAATGCAGGATGCTGGTGGACAGGGTGTGGGAGTCAAAGGGTTAATGTATTGTCTAGATTGTGAGCTGCTTAGTTCTTTTGACAGAGCAGTGACTCAGGATCTGATATTACAAGTTCAATCCCAGCCTGCAGCATTAAACACTGACCTGTTTGTTGCCCACCTAATTGTTACCATCATTCTTGTGGTGTCAGCTTAGTGTTCTTCTCTTCCTTTCCCATTTTGAGACCTTGCCAGTGCAAATGTTTTTGCTCAGGGTAGGAAGTCTGCCAGAAAGTTACTGGCATACTTGTGTGAGTGGAAACAGGAGTTTCAGAGTGCAATGAATCTTTGTTGCACAAGCTCCAAACCTTCAGACTCTATCTAGACTGTGACTCCCACCCACTGAAGCTGAATCAGGGCAGTCTGTCTGTGGATAGAGGAAATCCTTATTTTTTTTGTCTTGATGTAAGCTTATGAGAGGGAATAGAACTGAAAAGGAAAAATGGTAAAATGAGTTTATTGTATTATATATTGTTGAATGTTTAACAGTTGTGGAAAACTTGAAATCAGCATGTCATAATAGATGTTGTTGAAGTCTGACATTTGTGGAAAAATGTTAAAATGAGCATATTGTATTATGTGTTGTTGGTTACCATTTGTGGAAAAATGTTGAAATCAGCATATTGTATAATATGTTGTTGAAGGTTGATGGTTGTGGAAAAATGTTGAAAGCAGAAAATTGTGTTATATGTTGTTGAAGGTTGACAGTTATAGAAAAATGTTTCAATCAGCATATTGTGTTATGTGTTGTTATTGAAAGCTGACATTTGTGGAAATATGTTGAAATGAGCATATAGTGTTATATGTTGTTGAATGGTTGGCAGTTATGGAAAATGTTGTAATCAGCATATTGTAATAGATGTTGAATGGTTGACGCTTGTGGAAAAATGTTGAAATCAGTATATTGTATTATGTGTTGTTATTGAAGGCAGACATTTGTGGAAAAATGTTGAAATCAGCATGTTGTGTTGTATGTTGTTGAAGGTTTACATTTGTGGATAAACGTTAAAATCAGCATGTTGTGTTGTATGTTGTTGAATGTTGACGCTTGTGAAAAAATGGTGAAGTCAACATATTGTATTGTATTGTTGTTATTGTAGAATGCCAAAAAGGAGACTGCACTAAGGAAAGACAAACTCAGATGGAAAGGAGTTTGTTGTATAGAACGCTGAGTGCTGATAGCGAGCAATATTTTGTCTAGAAATGTCTGCTGGCAGAATGCTGTCTTCTGCTTACAAATTTGAGTGTTAATGGAAATTTGACTTCTGTATAGAAATATGTTGATGGAAAGCTGACTTCTGTATAGAAATGTGAGTGTTGATGGAAAGCTGACTTCTGTATAGAAATGTGAGTGTTGATGGAAAGCTGACTTCTGTATAGAAATATGTTGATGGAAAGCTGACTTCTGTATAGAAATATGTTGATGGAAAGCGGACTTCTGTATAGAAATGTGAGTGTTGATGGAAAGCTGACTTTTATATAGAAATGTGAGTGTTGATGGAAAGCTGACTTTTATATAGAACTGTGAGTGTTGATGGAAAGCTAACTTTTATATAGAAATGTGAGTGTTGATGGAAAGCTGACTTTTATATAGAAATGTGAGTGTTGATGGAAAGCTGACTTTTATATAGAACTGTGAGTGTTGATGGAAAGCTGATTTCTGTATAGAAATGTGAGTGTTGATGGAAAGTTGACTTCTGTATAGAAATGTGAGTGTTGATGGAAAGCTGATTTCTGTATAGAAATATGTTGATGGAAAGTTGACTTCTGTATAGAAATGTGAGTGTTGATGGAAAGCTGACTTCTGTATAGAAATGTGAGTGTTGATGGAAAGTTGACTTCTGTATAGAAATGTGAGTGTTGATGGAAAGTTGATTTCTGTATAGAAATGTGAGTGTTGATGGAAAGTTGACTTCTGTATAAAATGTGAGTGTTGATTGAAAGTGACTTCTGTATAGAAATGTGGGTGTTGATGGAAAGCTGACTTCTCTATAGAAATGTGAGTGTTGATGGAAAGCTGACTTTTATATAGAAATGTGGTGTTGATGGAAAGCTGACTTTTATATAGAAATGTGAGTGTTGATGGAAAGCTGACTTTTATATAGAACTGTGAGTGTTGATGGAAAGCTGATTTCTGTATAGAAATGTGAGTGTTGATGGAAAGTTGACTTCTGTATAGAAATGTGAGTGTTGATGGAAAGCTGATTTCTGTATAGAAATATGTTGATGGAAAGTTGACTTCTGTATAGAAATGTGAGTGTTGATGGAAAGCTGACTTCTGTATAGAAATGTGAGTGTTGATGGAAAGTTGACTTCTGTATAGAAATGTGAGTGTTGATGGAAAGTTGATTTCTGTATAGAAATGTGAGTGTTGATGGAAAGTTGACTTCTGTATAGAAATGTGAGTGTTGATTGAAAGTTGACTTCTGTATAGAAATGTGGGTGTTGATGGAAAGCTGACTTCTCTATAGAAATGTGAGTGTTGATGGAAAGCTGACTTTTATATAGAAATGTGGGTGTTGATGGAAAGCTGACTTCATATAGAAATGTGTTGATGGAAAGCTGACTTCTCTATAGAAATGTGAGTGTTTATGGAAAGCTGATTTCTGTAGGAGAGAGACCTGGCTCAGTAGGCTTGTGAAAGAAATATTCTTGCTGATTGAAACTCACGGACACATGTACACAGAAAATGTTGTGTGGTGTGTGTGTGTGTGTGTGTGTGTGTGTGTGTGTGTGTGTGTGTGTGTGTGTGTGTGCTCAAACTATTCTCATGTTTTATTTGTAACCAAATCATATATATATATATTTATATATATATAAAACACACACACACACACACACACACACACCCCACACACACACACACACACACACACACACACACACACATAATCTGTATATATATCTCTCTCCATATATATATATATATATAATAAAACTCTTATTGAGATACATTCTGTTAACATTTTTATTATTTTGTTATTATTTTTTGTTGTTGTACATGTGTAAAACATGGATTTTCTTGTGACATGCGGTTTGATCTGCTGTACAGAAAGTGTTTAAAACTGTGATGTGTGATTTATTGAAATTATGGGATGCAAACATACAAGCAGAATGCAATAACACCTTTTATATTACCAGTAACTTCACATGATAAAGCAGTTTGAGGTTTTTGATCGTAGATGTTTCTGTGATCCTGATAGTGTCCAGGGACTGTGATTTCTCTACTTTCTGTTCATTTGCTGCAGCATTCAGCGACTGTGATTTATGCATCAAAAATCTTGGACCTGCATATACCTAGCCTTCCATGTATATGTTCTCTTTTTCAATAGCTTAACTTTCAAATATTTTATATTGTGTAATAGGAAATGATCTACTAAGTCTTTTGTAACGATTAAAGAAATGAAATTGCCTTTTCAAATTGATTTGATTTTCAAGTGTTGTGTGTATGCGCGGTGTGTGTTGTGTGTGTGTGTGTGTGTGTGTGTGTGTGTGTGTGTGTGTGGTGGTTTATGTGTGTTTATGTATGTGTGTATGCGTGTGTGTGTTTGTGTGTGGGTCTGTGTGGACGTGCTAGTTGTATTTGTGTGAGTGTTGTGTGTGTGTGTGTGTGTGTGTGTGTGTGTGTGTGTGTGTGTGTGTTGTGTGTACAACATTAGTTAATATGAGGATAGTTGGTTGGTAAATTGGATTGTGTACATGTCCATTTTTGTTATCACGTTCATTTTTGGGTTGATCATATTTTTAACAATGTGCTGCCTTGCATTAGTGCAGTTAAAATTGACATCCGAGGATGCAGGATGGTAATTTTTTGACAGAGCTTTATTCTAAATGTACATAGACTCACAAGGAAAATAGCCAACACATATTCCTCTAAAGAGCAGAGGATTAGAATTAGGTGCAATCCCCGTAGAGATCTGTCTCAGTCAAGTGACCAGTTCATAAAAAAATTCACTGGACAGGGCTTCTGCATAGAATTTAAAAGTCCCAATCTATTGGGTGGATTTACTTGCATAGTACGAAATTAATCCAATATCTTGCAGTTCGTAGTATTTGATCAACTAATTATCTTTAGAAAATTGAGAGTGACATCGATAGTATTGTTCCCAACTCATGAAATACCTCACAAAAGCATTAACTTGATTTTCTTGAATTATTCCAATCATAGAACCGATACTGTTAGTACGGTTGTGAGGCGTTGACAATCAACACGCAAAATCAGAAAAAAAATCTAGCCAGCTGAAATGTGTGTTCTTTCTTGCGTAAACCTTGTGAATATAATAGAAACAGAAAGCAAAAATAAAAGGTTGGAGCTAAATAGCAAGAAGACGGAAGTCATGGTAATCAGTAAAAAACATGAAATCCCCTCATGCAAAATAACAGCAAATGGCGCAACTTTGAGACAGGTTGATAAGTTTAAATATCTGGGAACGATCATCTCACCAGACGGCAGATGCACTTCAGAAATAGCCAGCAGAATCGGCCGAGCCAAAACAGCATTCAAGAATAGAAAAGCATTCTTACCAACAAATTCCTATCAATTGACATCAAGAAGAGAGTTCTTGAATGCTATATAGAACCGCTAATGTTATGCGGTTGTGAGGTGTGGACAGTCACACACGCAAAGCCAGAACAAGATTGAAGCAGCCGAAATGTGGTTTCTGAGAAGAATGTTGAGAGTTCCATGGACAGCAAAGAAAACAAACGAGACAGTCTTGAAGGAGGCAGACACAAGAACATTATTAAGAAAAGAAGATTAAGATTAGATCATTGATAAGGAAGGTTGGGAAAAGACTAGCAACATTTATAGGCATTTTATGAGGAAAGATGAATTAGAGCACCTGGTCACAACAGGAAAGCTGGAGGCAAAAAGAGCACCAGGTAGACCCAGGGAGAAAATATTGGATCAACTTGCAGGGTGACTGAGGACAGAGTGGGGGAGATGTACTTGCAATGAAAAGGGATAGATTCATATGGAGGGCCATGATCGCCAACGTCCATACGGCAGGGAACATGATGATGATGATTCAAAGAAGTAAGTCAGTTTTCAATGGCGCTGGAAACAAAGGAGACTACCTAGAATTACAACTAGTCAGTTTTTCAATGGCATGGAAACAAAGGGAGACTACTGAATTACAACTACTTCTTATTCAATGGAATTTAGTTTTTCGATAACAGAGCAAAACTGAATAGTCAGTACCCTATTTGACACTCAAGACAGCGAGCAGCGTTCTGAAGCTTGTTGGTTTTTGATACACAAAAAATTCGTCTAGAATGGTAAATATCTTCCTTTTTTGTTCTTCTTCCCTCCTAATCCCTCCTCCCATCATCATTATCAATATTATCATCATTATTAATTACTATTATGACTATCATCATCATCATCATCATCATCATCATCATCGTTATACTGGCATTATGACCTACTGAAACAGGCCGAAAAAAGTGACCTCTAATTGTCAAGATTCCTAACTTTGGAGGTCACTTTCTTGTCCACTTTTCACCGGAGACTAGTGTGAATGGTAAATTTGGATTTGGCATGCTCAAAATAACCTGATAAGATATATCAGAAGGATAGCTTCAGATGGTCGTTTTTAGGTCCAAAATGGCCACCAGGTCGGCAGCTGTCAAAAGGGCCGGAAAATTGACCGATTGCAACTTTTTTCTCATGGAAAATGCTAGAATACAATGCAGAGGTATGAGAATAGAATGTAGAGGCATGATTTGTGCTAACTTTAGTGGTTTTAGCTATCCAAACCTACTGAGAGAGGCTGATAAAAATGATCTCTAATTTTCAAGATAACTAATTTTGGACAGCATTTTCTCAGCGACTTTTTATTTGAGACTAATTTGGATGGTAAATTTGAACTCGCCATTCTCGAAATAATCTGATGAGATGTGTCACAAGAGTTGGTTCGGATGGTCCCTTTTTTGGTCCAAAATGACTGCCAGGTCCACAGTGGCTGTCAAAAAGGCCAGACAAATGACCAGTTGCGATTTTGCTTTTTCTGGTGGAAAAAATTATAGAAACGAATGTAGAGGTATGATTTGTGCTAACTTTAATGGTTTTAGACTATCCGAACCTACTGAGAGAGGTCGATAAAAGTGATCTCTAATTTTTAAGATAACTAATTTTGGACATCCGTTTCTGGGCGACTTTTTATTTTAGACTAATTTGGATGATAAATTTGAATTCACCATTCTCGAAATAACCTGATGAGATGTGTCGTAAAGGTAGGTTCGGATTTCGCATTTTGGTCCAAAATGGCTGCCATGTCAAAAAAAAAAAAAAAAAAAAAAAAAAGCCAGAAAAATGACTGGTTGCGAGTTCGCTTTTTCTGGTGGAAAAATGATAGAAATGAATGCAGAGGATGATTTGTGCTCACTTTAGAGGTTTTGGACCATTTTGGGGGCTTTGTTCGTTTGAATTTCAAAGTTGGATGCACAGGCATGATATTTCTATCAGTCATGTTAATCGTCATTTCAGATTTCCATGGTATCTCAGAAACAGCAATGCCGAGCAAGTCAACGACGTACTCATTCCACACATTTCCTTTTCAACCGCACCATCACCATGGTGTGAGGAATGTTTTTGTTTGTTTGTTTGTTTTTTTTGTTAGGGGGTCCTTTTTTTCTCTGTGGGGGGGGGGGGGGAGTTGTACACGTTGGTTGTTGTCATTATGAAATGTTCATGTAACATTACTGGCACTTTGTCTGACATTCTCCGTCATTAATATTCCAGAAAAAGTCCATACAAACCAATATGAGCATTTTCAATCAACTTCACTAAAACGCACTTCAGCAGTATGTCTGAATTGAGGACATTGATTTATGTACAATTTATGTGTAGTGTAGACAATACCTGAGTGAGGGTTGACATAAAAAAGCATATACAATTGCCTATTTCTTGCCTTTGTGAATAACAGTTCTTTTTTTCTTCTTCTCCTACTTGTTCTCTCTCTGTGAATCTCTCTGTTTGTCTGTCTCTCTGTCTGTCTCTGTCTGTCTATCTCTGTCTGTGTGTGTGTGTGTGTGTCTCTCTATCTCTCGTTCTCTCTCTCTGTCTGTCTGTCTGTCTGTCTGTCTTCTGTCTCTCTCTCTCTATATATATATATATATAAAGAGAGAGAGAGAGAGAAACAAATAAACAAAAAAAAAAAAAAAAAAAAAAGAGAGAAACAGAGGGAGAAAGAAACAACAAAAACAAGATATTATATATATATATATATATATATATATATATATATATATAGACAGAGAGAGAGAGAGAGAGAATGTTTATTATTATATATTATTATCATTACATTATACATATATGTAGGGTTTCTTTTTGTTTTATTTATTTTTATCTTTATTTATCTCTTTATTTATTGGTTTATTTTTTCTCTAAAATCACTTAAGTGAATAGATATTAGACCAATGACCATACACACACACACACACACACACACACACACACACACACACACACACACACACACACACACACACACACACACACATCCACACGCACACACATATATACACATACACAACATACACACACCCATACATACATATATACACACATACACATGCACACATACATACACACAACATACACACATATACATACTCATACATACATACGCACACAGACACAGACACACACTCATACACATACATACACACATACACGTACAATACATACACACTTACACACATGCACACATACACATACACACATACACACACATACACACATAGAAACACACACATACACACATACACACAAACATAGACACACATGCATACATATACACACACATATACACACAAACACACACATACACAGACACACACACACACACACATACACACATACATACACACACATACAAACACCTACACACATGTACACACACATACATACACACAAACACATACACATACACACATACACACGCATACATACATACACATACACACACACATACACAGCCACGCATACATACATACGTACATACACACATACACGTACTCACAAATACATACGTACACACGCATACACATACGTACACATACATACATAAATATACATGCATACATAAACGCATACATACACACATACACACACATACACACACACACATACTCATACACACATACACACACACATACACACATTCACACACATACACACACATAATACACTCATACATAAACACACATACATACATACACGCATTCACACACATACATGCACACATACACATACACACGTACACACATACACAAACACTAATGCACAAACACACATATATACATACACATACACACAAATACAAACACACACACACAAACACATACACACACATACACACATACACACAAAATAACACACACACACACACACACACACACATACACACATTATACACAGGTCTGCTTGTGTGTGTGTGAGCGTGTGTGTGTGTGTGTGTGTGTGTGTGTGTGTGCATGTGTGTATGTTTGTATATGTGTGTGTGTGTGCGTACGTGTGCGTATGTGTGCACGTGGGCGTGTATGTGTGTGTTTGTGTTTGTGTTTGCGTGTGTGTGCCTGTGTGTCTACACGTCTGTACATGTGTGTGTTTGTTTGTTTGTGTATGTGTGTGTGTGTGTGTGTGTGTGTGTGTGTGTGTGTGTGTGTGTGTGTGTGTGTGTCTGGACGAGTGTATCTGCGTGCACACTCGTACGTGAATGTGTTTGTGTGTGTGTGTGTGTTGTGTGTGTGTGGTGTGTGTGTGTGTGTGTGTGTGTGTGTTGTGTGTTCTGGACGAGTGTATCTGTGTGCACATTCGTACATGAGCGCGTGTGCGCTGTCACATGTGGGAAGTAAGGGTTGAGCGTGTGAACGCGAGCGTTAGTTTGCGAACGTGCATGTAAACAGGTATTATCAAAATAGTTTATAGTATAGGACTTGTTTGAAGCGCCATGTTCAACCATTTTTGTTTTCATTTTGACACAATGTGCTGTAGCAGCTCGTCTTCTGCAAGCTGTGATGTTGGTGCCATGAAAAATATTATGTTTGTGTTCATATGAAGGTTGTCTATGTGAGTATGAACCAGAAAAACACGAAAATAGATACAGAATGCGTATTTAATACAACTAGGCAAGACTAAATGTTATATAGAACCAATACTGTTGTACGGATGCGAGGCGTGGACAGTCAGCAAGCAAAGCCAGAGCAGGATCGAGGCAGCCGAGATGTGGTTTCTCAGAAGAATGTTGAGAGTTCCATGGACAGCAAAGAAAACAAACGAGACAGTCTTGATGGAGGCAGACACAAGTAGATCACTCATAAGGAAGATTAGGAAAAGACAAGCAACATTTATAGGCCATTTTATGAGGAAGGGTTTTTGGAGCACCTGGTCACAACGGGGAAGCTGGAGGGAAAGAGAGCATCAGGTAGACCCAGGGAGAGAATGCTGGACGGACTTGCAGAGTGGCTGGGGATGAGGAGAGTGGGGGAGATGCTGGGGGCAACGAGAGATAGAGATGGTTGGAAGTCCATGGTCGCCAACGCCATGTGGCAGGGCACCTGATGATGATGACGATGAGGCAAGACAGGAGCAAATTTTCCACCAACTGGCCTTTATCAAACATAAACATAAGATCACAAACGAACAAACACTAAGTACAAAAATTAGGAGGAAAAAAACTAAAATTTACCCGCTACTTCATCCAG
>JAPXFY010000023.1:29594065-29599065 GCA_030674185.1 Monoplex corrugatus | reverse complement strand
CAAAAAGTAACTTGTGTGTTATTTGTTACTAAACAATGAATTAGAAATTTTATCTCATATATTAACCTACTATTTACCTAATATTCGCAACTTTTGAACGATTGTAATGCAGATTTCGAATCTATACATAATAAGATACTATACAAAGTTATGGGTAGATCCACTATATATTTTAGTGCCATTAGGATGGCAATTAATTCAGAAGTGAAGATTGAATGCCAAGTCCTAAAGAGTAAGCCTTTTCTACTTTAAATTTAGGAATTAGAAAATCAGAGCCTGCAGCACCATCTAGAACAGAGCCATCGGTAAATATTTTCAAATAATGTAAATATTTTGTATGTAGATGTGACAGAACATCAACTGCTAACAAGTGTGGATTAGTATCTTTTCTCAAGTCATTATCAGTGTAGTTGATATCAAAAGTTGCACTGGACAATTCCCATGGGGGTAGAGGACAACATATCATTTTATGTGAAACTTTGTTAGGTACTAGGCAGGAAATTTCGAAGAACTCATGTGTGTAAGTGGATATTGTTTCTTGTGCCTTTATTGTTCTTGCTCTCTTGGGGAAATGGATGTCAGACCGAATTTTAAGTTCCGTATCGGCATAATTAGCCACAGCATTTGCTCTAACTTATATATTTAGCAGCTGATAACTTCCTCCAATCATCCAATGGAAGGATGCCGGCTACTTTATATACTTCTTGAGTTTTTGTATATACCGGTACCCCAAGAGCACATTTAACAGCTTTACTGTCTAAACTTTGAAGTTTTTTCAAATAGCATTTTGGAGCTGAAAAATATACCTCTTGACCATAATCCAACTTCGATCTGACTAAAGCTGTTACAAGATGTAATAACGTTTTAGTGTCCTATCCCATGATTTATTACTGATAATTTTTATTAAGTTATAGCTTTTTATAGCTTTATATAACAAGGCATCAATATGTTTTTTCCAGACATCATCATCATCATCATTATCATGAAGTGCCTTGTCCCTTGGCTTTGGCAATCATGGCCTTCCATGCAAATCTTTTTGTTGCTGTAAGTTTATCTCCTTCCATTCCTGTCCTCGTCCATTCTGGAAAACTGTTGAATGTTTTCTCTCTGGGTCTACCAGGTTTCTTTTAATCCCTTTAGCTTTCCTGTTGTGACTAAGTGCTCAAATTGTCTTGTCGTATAAAATCCTCTATAAATGTTGCTTGTCTTTTTCTAATCTTCTTCATTAACGTTTTTTTATTTTTATGTTTGCTTATTTGAAGACTGTTTTGTTTGTTTTCTTTGCTGCCCATAAAACTCTTAACATTCTTCTTAGAAACCAGATTTCAGCTGCCTTGATCTTGTTCTGAATTTGCGTGTTGACTGTCCACGCTTCACACCTGTACAACAGTACTGATTCTATATGACACCAAAGAATTGTCTTCCTGATGTTAACTGATAGACATTTGTTATAAAAACGCATTTAATTTTTTTGAATGCTGATTTTGTTTGGCCAATTGTGCTGGATATTTCTAATGTGTTTCTGCCATCTGGTGAGTTGACTGTTCCCAGATATTCAAACTTATTAAATTGTCTCAGTGTCGTTCTATTTACTGTTATCTTACACAAGGAGAATTCTTGTGTTTTACTGATTGCCTGACTTCAGTTTTCTTACTATTTAGCTCCAGCTCTTTACTTCTACTTTCTATTTCTATTACACTCACAAGATTTTGTAGGTCTTTTCCATTTCTGCAAATATAACGACGCCATCTGCATAACGATGACTGTGTATCAATTTTGCTCCAATTTTATCCCAGGGCATTCTTCTAGGACTCTTATAATGGCTTCTCTTGTAAAGTGAACAAAATCTGGTGACTGAACACATCCCTGGCTAAGACCTCTTTTGATATTTTGAAAAGAGCTTATACCATTTTCTAGTCTCATTGCTGGTGTTTGTTCCCTGTACAAGGTCCCTATTGTTCTGAGATCGTTTCCGTCAATATTGAGCATTTCCAATTGGTCGATCAATTGATCATGTCTTCATCATCATCATCATCAGGTGCCCTGCCACATGGCGTTGGCAATCATGGACTTCCATCTGTTTCTATCTCTTGTTGCCCCAAGCATCTCCTCCATCCTCCTCGTCCTCAGCCACTCCGAAAGTCTGTCTAGCATTTTCTCCCTGGGTCTACCTGGTGCTCTCTTTCCCTCCAGCTTTCCTGTTGTGACCAGGTGCTCCAATCCCCTTCCTCATAAAATGGCCTATAAATGTTGCCTGTCTTTTCCTATTCTTCCTTATGAATGATCTACTTGTGTCTGCCTCCATCAAGACTGTCTCGTTTACTTTCTTTGCCGTCCTAGAACTCTCAACATTCTTCTCAGAAACCACATCTTGGCTGCCTCAATCCTATTCTGGCTTTGCTTGTTGACTGTCTTACCCAATGAAAACTGCCTTGGTATGATCAACAAAACATAAATACATAAATATAAATGAAAGGGTTGAGTTTTTGCAGTTGATGGATAGGGTGTGGGAGTCGAAGGGTCAATGAAGCTGGTGTCTGGCTGAACTTCCTTAGCTCCTCTTTGTGCCAGGTCATGTACCGATTTTTATCACGTTACTCAGATGTTTTGTTTATGTGTAGTGTAGACTTAGTCCTGGACGGCAGTCTGATGTAGTAAAAAAAAATATATGTATGATTAATCTAGTAGCCTGGTAAATATGAGTTTGTGTGGTTGTGTTACAGGGCATGGCTACTGGCGCTCGAGTGAAGAGATCGAATTTTATGGGTAAGTACTGAACAATATTGATAACAATGACAACAGTATCAATGACAACAACATTAAAAACGCTCACAAGATTCAATCCAAGGAGCCAGGAGCTAAACCAACAACCATACTCACACAATCCCAAACAAGTACGACCGTCCGCGTTCAAGCAAACAGGAACCAGAAAAACACGAACATACATGAAGAATCAGAACGCGTATTTAATACAACCAGATGCAAATTTTCAGCTGACTGGTCCTCGTCAAGCGTAAACGTAAGATCACAAACGAACAAACAACAAATACAAAAATTAGGACAAAAAGGCTAAGCCTTCCCTGCTGCTTCATCCAGTGGGAGAAAAGGACTAAAATGAAATTAAAACCATTGTTGAGTGGAAGTGGCTCACCATAATGAAGAGATGGAAAAGAAATATAAAAAATGTGACAACGATCACGTCTGATTGACCTTTGTTGTTTAGTTCACAGGAGTGACATCCCTTCTGTATCTTAGTAACATAATGTCTTTATACCGTAACTTTATAAGGTCACAACCAAACAAACATATTGAATTATTAACGTAACCAAATTACTATTCAAAGAAAACATTACCCATTTGTGTGACAGATAAAAAGCAGGAAACAGACAAACAAACGAAAGTAGTCCACAAATAAGAGTATCTGGAAATTATATTATAGAACTAGGATCTTTATGTGTTTATACCTTCCTGTTGATTATTGAAAATTCTTGTATCCAGAATTGATCTTTCACTGCATACTTCAATCAATTCTTTGTCCCAGTTATCATATCCAAAATGAGTTTTCACTGCATACTTTAGTCGATTATTAGTCCCAGTTATTGTATCCAGACTGACTTTTCATTGCATACTTTAGTCGATTATTAGTCCAGTTATTGTATCCAGACTGACTTTTCATTGCATACTTTAGTCGATTATTAGTCCCAGTTATTGTATCCAGACTGACTTTTCATTGCATACTTCAGTCGATTTTTCAGTTATTGTATCCAGACTGACTTTTCATTGCATACTTCAGTTGATTTTTATTCCCAGTTATTGTATCCAAACTGACTTTTCATTGCATACTTCAGTTGATTTTTATTTCCAGTTATTGTGTCCAAACTGACTTTTCATTGCATACTTCAGTTGATTTTTATTCCCAGTTATTGTGTCCAAACTGACTTTTCATTGCATACTTCAGTTGATTTTTATTCCCAGTTATTGTATCCAAACTGACTTTTCATTGCATACTTCAGTTGATTTTTATTTCCAGTTATTGTATCCAAACTGACTTTTCATTGCATACTTGAGTTGATTTTTATTCCCAGTTATTGTGTCCAAACTGACTTTTCATTGCATACTTCAGTTGATTTTTATTCCCAGTTATTGTGTCCAAACTGACTTTTCATTGCATACTTCAGTTGATTTTTATTCCCAGTTATTGTGTCCAAACTGACTTTTCATTGCATACTTCAGTTGATTTTTATTCCCAGTTATTGTATCCAAACTGACTTTGTGCACTTGGTGGATATGATGTTGGGAGTCAAAGGGTTAAATTAACCAAAGATGGGGGAAAAAAACAACAACCAACATTTCCTTGATAGCTATAGTTCTCTCAATAAAGTGTGCTATCCATGCCAGCCATACTCGATATGTTCCTGTCTCTAAGTCGCTTGCATTCGATGTCTTCTGCAGGTATGAACTGTACTGACTTAGCGATATTCCTGCAGAACAACACCAACATGTATCTGGCTCGTGCCTATGCACCCGTCTGTAATGATGATGGGAGCTACGGTGCCCTTCAATGCATGTATTCAACGTAAGTGTGAATACACAGTGAGTCTACCACCCACCCACCCCCACTCCAACTGCCTTCTGTTTCTGCGTCTCTCTTCTCTCTCTCTCTCTTTCTCTGTATGTCTCTGTCTCTGCCTGTCTCTGTCTCACTGTCTCTCTGTCTGTCTATCTATCTGTCTGTCTGTATGTCTCCCTCTCTCTTTCTTTCTCTGTTTCTGTCTCTGCCTGTGTCTCTGTCTGTGTCTCTGTCTGTTTCTGTCTGTCTGTCTGTCTCTCTTTCTCAATACAAGAAAGCAGCTAGTTCAGAAGACCCAAGATACAAGATACTTTATTTCCAAGTTCAGAGAACAGGAATTGGGTTCAGTGACATCATGCTCTCTCCATTCATACTCACATCACGCTCACTCACATCCCCACACCGTTTGTGAAATGTTGAGACGTGCTGG
>JAPXFY010000023.1:29581565-29589065 GCA_030674185.1 Monoplex corrugatus | reverse complement strand
ACAGGCCCCTGTCACGCAGTCTCAGTTCACACTGAAACCCTCTGTAGCATCATGATAGCATCACCATCGTCGTGGATCATTCATGGCAGGGTGAACTGTAGTCCCAAGCTCTCTGGCCACTAAACGTGGAAAATGAGACATAGAAAAAATTCCTACAACTATTCAACCAACCAACCAACCAGTCAGCCAGCCAACCAACCAACCAACCAACCAACCAACCAACCAACCAACCAACCAACCAACCAACCAACCAACCAACCAACCAACCAGCCAACCAACCAACCAACCAGCCAACCAACCAGCCAACCAACCAACCAACCAGCCAACCAACCAACCAACAAACCAACCAATCAACCAACCAACCAATCAACCAACCAACCAAAACACAAACAACAAAACCAAGTTATTAAACAAGCAAGCCAGCCAACCAGCCAGCCAACCAACCAACCAAAATGAAGAAAAGAAAAACCTTAAGAACCCCGAGATTTTTGTTCTGTTTGTCTATAGTGCATTGTCACTTCCTCATTATCAGTCATATTATGTTTTGTCTTACAGTGCATATATGGCTGTGTTGTACCATCATTCTCATTATCAGTCATATTATGTTTTGTCTTACAGTGCAGTACATGGCTGTGTTGTACCATCATTCTCATTATCAGTCATATTATGTTTTGTCTTACAGTGCAGTATATGGCCTGTATTGTATCAATATTCTTATTATCGGTCATATTATGTTTTGTCTTACAGTGCAGTACATGGCCTGTATTGTATCAATATTCTCATTATCGGTCATATTATGTTTTGTCTTACAGTGCAGTATATGGCCTGTATTGTATCATCATTCTCATTATCAGTCATATTATATTTTGTCTTACAGTGCAGTATATGGCCTATATTGTACCATCATTCTCATGATCAGTCATATGTTTTGTCTTACAGTGCAGTATATGGCCTGTATTGTACCATCATTCTCATGATCAGTCATATGTTTTGTCTTACAGTGCAGTATATGGCCTGTATTGTACCATCATTCTCATGATCAGTCATATGTTTTGTCTTACAGTGCAGTATATGGCCTGTATTGTATCATCATTCTCATTATCAGTTGTATTATCATATTATGTTTTTGTCTTACAGTGCAATATATGCCTGTATTGTACATCATTCTCATTATCGGTCATATTATGTTTTCTCTTACTGTGCTGCGTGTGGCCTTATGGTTAAAACACTTGCTCAGGACACCAGAAACTTAAGGTTCGAATCACGAATCCGACAGGGACTGTTCTCCTCCCCACACCCCACCCCACCCCTGTCCACTAGATCGTGGTCTGGGTGCTAGTCCTTCTGACGAGATGATAACCCGAGGTCCCGTGTGCAGCATGCACTTAGCGCACGTTAAAGACCCCAAGGCAAGAAGAACAAAACTCTATAGAAAATCCACGTTCATAGGTAAAAAGAAGACGCACAGATAGACAGTCCCACAATACAGGGGTCGTACGGGAGTGAGGTGGTAGAGACCTCAACTTTTCTCAGGACCTGCATTATGAGGGCGGTGCCCGTCTCCTCTCTCTCGATTCATATTCATATTCATGTTTCATATTCATATATACATATTCATGTTCATGTTCATGTTCATGTTAATTTTCATTTCTTTTGTCACAGTGGACGACACCATGTAAAACTCAGGCTGATCTTCCTTTTCAGAGCGCGTCGCCGCAGTGCAGCGCCACCCAATGTTTTTAACCAAGAGTTCAGAAAGGCAAGAAGGCTAATTGGTCTTGAAGGGGAGGGACCTGGGAAATCATACTATCTCTCCAAACAGGCACACACTGAAAAAAAATAGTAGTGGCACTGTAATGTGGCGACAATCTCTCTCTCTCTAAAGGAAAGCAGGCCGAATTTCACGTGATAAATCCACTGAGACAGAGATAAATGAATGAATATATACATATATAATACATGTATAATTGTGTTTCAGACGAAAAAAAAAGATGACTGTACCTGGTCTGCGAGGTCTTGGTCAGCGGATACTACAGAAATTTTATGGAATGTTTCCGTTCCCACTGTGAGAGTTCTCTGATACAGTGGCTTGTGACTTACCGTATGTTGACCATAATAAACAGATCATCAATATAGCTTCCTGAGTGTGAACTAAATCTCTGTGTGTGTATGTGTATGTGTGGTGTGTGTGTGAGAGAGAAAGATAGTGTGTGTGTACATGTGTGTGTGTGTGTTTGTGTGTGTGTGTGTGTGTGTAAATGTTTGTGTGCGTACGTGTGTGCATGTGTGTGTACGTGTGTTTTGTGTGTGTGTGCGTTTGTGTGTGTGAAAGAGAGAGAGAAACTGAAACTGAAACTGAAACTGTTTATTGTCATTACCCGAAAAGGTCTTTTGACAAGGGGGATAACAATTTTCCAGTAGTGCGACACATAATCCACTCTTTGTATGTGCGCAAATTCTTCACGCATAATCAAAAAAAATATCGAACATCCATTCCTTGAATAGTCGAACATATTCAAATCATATATAATGAACAATCATCCATTTTATCAGTACTACATAATGCAAACAAACAAAAAAATATCAGAACAGTGTTCCTACATTCAGGCCAATAATTTGTCTAGGTTTAGGCAAACCAAAATCTTTTTCACACACCCACACACACACACACGCACCCATATACACTCACGCGCGGGCGCGCGCTCGTGCGCACGCACACACACACATCAAAACTGTAATATGATGAAACATCTGGGCTAGACCACCCAAACTTTACATTTAGTGATAATAATATAATCTTCACATAACTGCCCCATAATACTCTGTTAACAAGGGACATCACTATGCCTTTTATTTATTCGTTTTTTGTTTTTTTGTTTTTGTTTTTTTTGTTAACATGTATAGTAGACCCTTAAGTGTCTATATACCCTTTCAATATCCACTTCTAACATATTCTACAAATATACCATTATTTTCATATTATTAACTACTCTTAAATTGTCGGCAAACAAAGCAAAATAAAAGAAATGAAAACAGCTCTTTACAAAACAGTCTATAATAAAGCGGCTTCTTTTGGAGTTAACGTGATATAGCCCATATCAGTCAAAGGAGATTAAATTAATCCCAGTATGATATTGTCTAGCACTATTGTCGGGCTTGTAAGTGTTTATGTCTTATTTTTTGTGCTTCTGCAATGTATAGTGCCACTGATTTGATTATGACTTCGTCATCAGACGACAAAATAGATACAACATCTTGTCTTTTGGCCATGTCGGATTCAAAAACTTTGCATTTTCCACGTATTGTGTCAAAAATTTGGCATTGGAATAAAAAGTGTTTTTCATTATCGACATTGTTTCCACATAAGGAGCAAGGATATACTGTGGACGTCCCAGGTTGAAACCAATTTTTATTTGCATTGAAACCAAGTGTTCTTAATCTAAATCTTGCGTAATTAGTTCTTTGCCATTTATCCGTAACAACACTGAGATATTTTTCGGTTTGAAAAACATCTTTAAATGAGAAGAACCAACTATATTTTTCTTTGTTTTCCATATCTGAGTGCCAATTTTGTTTAAACGAACAAATAAGCCTGTCTTTAAATTCATTAATAAACTGACACTCATTTCCTACTCCCTGGGACAACCACACGATTCCAAACCCAAGTTCTGATAAAGCCTTTTTTACCTGATAGGCCCAGTTCTGTTTTCCTATTTCCATTTGAGTAACCGTCATTTCATATGCCTGTTTACATAACCGAGATTGTGGAAGCTTTAACAATTTCAACCAGTATTTAATACTCTTCACAAAGGTTCTAATGTATAAAGGATATCTTCCAGTTTCTCCATATAAAACAGTGTTAGAAGAGTGAATTGGTACAGCCAAAAAATGTTTTATAGCATATGTGTGCACTTTTTCCATATGTGGATTTACAGTAAGGCCCCATACTTCAGCTGCATATATAAGTAAAGGTTCTATCTGTGTATCAAACATTTTCCAATATAAATTACAATCAATAGAATTGAGCTTCCGTAAGGATTTTAGAATTTCAATAACACCCTTTTTCCCTTTATTACAAGATTCTTCCCATGCATAATTTAAACTTAATTTTGTCGAAAATATCATTCCTAAGTATTTATAAGAATTAACAACTTTAACCTCGTTAATTCCATAGAACCATTTTTCGTATTTTGATAAATGTCCACCCTTCCTGAAAATCATAATATTAGTTTTATCCATGTTAACTGTTAAAGCTAGTCGATCCGATTCTTCCTTTAAGACATTTAACTGGTTTTGTAAGCCTTTGACTGTACCAGAGAGAAGAATAACATCGTCTGCAAACAGCAATAGGAATATCTCAATAACCCCAGGGATAATTTGAATGCCATGCCTGCCTTTTCTTGACAGTTCCACTGCTAATTCATTAATGAAAAATGAAAACAATTGAGGACTCAATTGACACCCTGTTTCACTCCTTTAGGGCATTCGAAATAATCTGAATATACACACTTCTCACGCACGCATGCAAGCACTGAGTTGTAAACTCCTCTTAGGGCCATATATAATTTTCCATTCACACCACTTTTACGTAATACATTCCAAAGATTATTACGATTCACAGAATCGAATGCCTTCCTAAAATCCACAAATGCAACATAAAGTTTCTTATTTAAAAGTAAATGCTTCTGCACAAGGGAGTAAAGTGTGAAAATATGATCAATTGTACTGTATTTTGCTCTAAATCCAGCTTGTTCTTCAACTATTTTCTCTTCTTTTTCTGCCCACTTTGTTAATCTCTCATTCAAAATATATGTATAAACTTTACTCACTATACTTGTTAGAGCGACTCCTCTATAATTATCTGGATTATTCACATCTCCTTTTTTATGAATTGGGATTATTATGGACTTTGCCCATTCTGACGGGAAAATGCCATTATCAAAAAGCTTGTTACATAAATGGACAAGGAAATCAATTACATTAGCATTTGCATGTTTTAACATTTCGCTGATTATTTGATCTGGTCCTGCGCTCTTTCCTGCTTTCAAATGCCTGATACTCGCAGTCACTTCTTCTTTAGTTATAGGCTCATTGAAAAGTGGCTCAAAATTATTTTCTTCCTAGAGAGAGAGAGAGAGAGAGAGAGAGAGAGAGAGAGAGACAGACAGACAGACAGACAGAGATAAAGAGAGGGAAACTGGATAATAGAGACCTTTAGATTACACGTCACGTAAAAAACATTGGAAATTATGTTACGATAGAATACTCGAATGTTTAGAAGATGATTATGCAATTTTAGAAAATGCGAAAAATATTGCTAATTTAAACTTACTTGTTTTCCTTCCAGAAATATGAAGTTTATTTAGTTAGAACACTGACGTTTTTTTGTGGAATTACATGTAATTTCAGTCAGTCATATTGGAATTTAGATCATTCAGTGATAAAGTGAAAGTCATCATCTAAGGCATTGTCATCACAAAACTGACATACTCTGCTTTGTCTGTGTACTCCTGTACTTCTGCCTAATACAGTCTCAAGCCTTTGACAGCTGCATTGACATTTAATCAAGGGGGAAAATAATGATGATAATAATGATAATAACAATGATAATGATAATAATAATAATAATAATAATAATAATTATGATAAATCACTTTTATTAGCGCTATTCTCCTACACATAGGTAAAGACTCACTGCGCTTTACATTAATTAGTTCATTTTTCCCAATCAACCCTATGCCTAGTAGTCAATTATACTAACTCCCACTCCTAGTCCCTCCCCCCCAACACATACACTAGCACATCTGCTGCAAGCAAGTACTAGTATATACATTATCGAATCAGACAGATAAAAAATCTTGTTTCATTACTGGTAATAGTTATCAAAAATATTCATTTACCACTGGTTTCTAAAGCTCTCTTCCAGACTTGGTGGTAAATATCTTGGAGTAAGTAAGTAACATTTTTACAAAATGTGTATTTGTTTCCAAAACTCTGAGACTCCCAAGCAAAATCGAAACTGGTGTCAGTCATTATGTTCTGAATGATATGCCCTATTCAGTCTTAACAGCACATGCCTTTTTTTCTCTTCATGTAGCGTACATGTAAACTATAAAGACGTTGTATAATTTAACAGAGAATATCTTTGCGTTGTCGTCTGACAAAAGGGTTCACAAAAAAGAAGAAAAAAGAATCATTTCAAAATTAACCAGCACTGAAAAATTGACCGTTTCACCATTCACCAATACAGTCATAGCGCTGCTAGGTAATTGCATCCATGTTTAAAAAATTTCAGCTGCAATTTCTCAGGTAAGTTTAAGCTCAGACCAGTCGCCGTGGTTTAGAGGTTAGCGCAACGGACTAACAGCCGGAAGGTTGTGGGTTCGAATGTCCATCAGTCCCTTCAAAAATCATTGTGGGATTTTTCGGGTCTAACCGGCTTCTACCCAGAGTTGGGCGTACTATGGGCTCATTGGGAAGACTGGGACCACACAGTCGAGTCTCATCCACTTCGTGGATGGGTCATTGAGGATATTGCTCAAATCTTCTGATCAGCACCGCTGGTGTCCTTATCTCTCGGGCCTGGTTGACGCCAGGATATATTGTGACAGTAAGCGTAGAGTACAGCCCTGTCACGCAGTCTCAATCATAGAGTGAACTCCATAGCATCTCGCTTATCATTCTCATAAACATTATCATCATCTTATTGTAAAAACTATGCCAGTTTCTGTGGCCATTAAGGTGGCGTAGAAAATGGGAAAGACAAGCAACATTTATGGGACATTTTATGAGGAAAGGGGAAGTAGAGCACCTGGTTACACCAGGAAAGCTGGAGGGAAAGATAACACCAAGTACTTGTAGTGACAAGGGATAGATGCATATAGAGGGCCATGATCACCAACGCCTTGCGGCAGGGCGCATGATGATAATGATGAGAAAATGGGATGGAAAAAAAACACAAAACCAAACAAAAACGGTGAGCACAAAGGTAACCTCCCTGACTGCAATGATCCTAAAAAAAGTTCAAGTTATCACACGGCCATAATTCACACCCATACAATAATGTAGTCGTCGTCATCATCATCATCATCATCATCATCATCATCATCATCATCATCATCATCATCATCATCATCATCATCATCATCATCATCATCATCATCATCAATCGTCATCGTCATCGTCATCGTCGTCGTCATCATCATCATCATCATCATCATCATCATCATCATCATCATCATCATCATCATCATCATCATCATCATCATCATCATCATCATCATCATCATCATCATCATCATCATCATCATCATCATCATCAAGTGCCCTGCGATCATGGCCCTCCATATGTATCTATCCCTTGTTGCTGCAAGTACATCTTCCACCCTCTCTGTCCTCAGCCACTCTGCAAGTCTGTTCAATATTTTTTCCTTGGGTCTACCTGGTGCTGTCTTTCCATCCAGCTTTCCTGTTGTGACCAGGTGCTCTAATCCCCCTTTC
>JAPXFY010000023.1:29566565-29576565 GCA_030674185.1 Monoplex corrugatus | reverse complement strand
CACACACACACCACACACACACACACACAAAAAGCAGTCACAGGACACGTACACCCCCCCCCCCTCACAGAGGCAGGCAGGCAGGTACACACACACACACACACACACACACACACACACACACAGAGGCAGGCAGGCAGTACACACACACACACACACACACACACACACAACACATACACACACACACCACAGAGGCAGGCAGGCAGGTACACACCACAACACACACACACACACACACACACACACACAACACACACACACCACAAGCAGACAGACAGGTACACACACACAACAACACACACACACACACACACACACCAAGAGGCAGGCAGGCAGGTACACACACACACACACACACACACACACACACACACACACACACACACACACACACCCAACACGAGGCAGGCAGGCAGGTACACACACACACACACACACACACACACACACACACACACACACACACACCAACCACAGAGGCAGGCAGGCAGGTACACACACCACAACACACAGACACACACACACACACACACACACATACCACCACAGAGGCAGGCAGGCAGTACACACACACATACACAAACACGCATACAGCACACATACACACAGACACACACACACACAGACAGACATACACACACACACACAGACAGACATACACACACACAGACAGACAGATACACACATACACACAGACAGACAGACAGACAGACACACACACAGACAGACATACACACACACACAGACAGACACACACACACACACAACAACAGACACACACACACACACAGACAGACATACACACACGCACACCGCACAGAACTACCCACTAGTCCAAGAAAGGAGAACGCATTTGTCAACACCTGGACAAGAAGATCATTTCTTCTCACCACACCGACACTCTCAGGTTTCATGATGACGCAGGTGGTCCTGCCAGGTGCATCTGGAAGGAGCATAATAAAAGCCATGGCCTCCAGCATTGCCAGCATCAGTGTTTCCATCTGACTACCAACACCGAGTTGACAAGATGAGTACCACTTCACTTCTCCTCCTTCTGGTGACTTTCTCCTGTCTTGCTGTGTGGCAGGTAATGACAGTAACGATAATGATGATAATGGCTACCTGGTTGAACCTGGCTCTCAGTTACAAAAAAGGCTACTTACTGCGTAGCTTTCATCGGCGATCCAGCCGACTTCTTCAGCGCAACTGCTGGGTTGAGAACTGGCTTCAGTGCGCACCGCCGTGAGCGAACTCAATAATGATGATGATA
This sequence comes from Monoplex corrugatus, assembly GCA_030674185.1. Lineage (NCBI taxonomy): Eukaryota > Metazoa > Mollusca > Gastropoda > Littorinimorpha > Ranellidae > Monoplex > Monoplex corrugatus. Next base: position 29,575,292 of record JAPXFY010000023.1, on the reverse strand, counting down.
CTGATACTAATACTAATGTTACACCTACTACTACTACTACTACTACTACTACTACTAGTAATAATAATAATCATGATGATGATGATAATGATAATAATAACATGAATTGAATAAGATAACGATGGTAATAGTAATGATAATGATGGTAATAATCATGATGCGTGATGATAATATTCGTTCGTTATTTCTTTTAACGTCTATTCACATATGTGCTTTTAGACGAAAAAAAAAGAAAAAAAGATTGCGTTGAAACAGGTAGAAAGAAACTCTAGGGAGAGCTAGACAACAGAAGGTCTTCAGAGAAGTAACCCCCTTTAGACAAGTGTTTCGGCCCTGAATTCCTTACACTCTCGGGGGGCCGGGCCACATCCAGGTCATGACTCCTGGATGCCCTTCTGCTGTTGTCTATTTTTTTTTTTTTCCCACGCCGGGGATCGAACCTGGGCGATTCTGCGCTTCAGAACTGCGGTACGCGGTTTTACCAATGTGCTAACGGGGCACACACATCATCTGTAGGGAATTTAATCCTTATGAAGTTCACTTTTTTCGTTCCTCCTTGCCCAGATCCAGCTTGAGCTCCTTTCTGCTGCCTCTGCCATCGCTTTAAGGGCTCTAGTCCTCTTCTTCCCAGAAATGGCGAGTTGTTTCATGAGATCATAAGCGGAGGTACCCACAAACCCAGACCTGCTTTCTTCAGGGTGCTGGCAAGACCGGCGTATTTTTCGGTCTTGTAGATATGTGCTTTTTCCATTCTGCTTTCGTATGGCACAGTGAGTTCTATCAGAATCACTTGTTTCGAGGAGTCAGAGTGGAGAGCGATGTCTGGTCTCATGCCTGTCTTTCTGATGACATCTGGGTAATTTCTCCACTCTGGGAGGTCTGCTGTACACTCCCAGTCGACTGCTCCATCCAGAAGACCCTTTGGCAATGTGCTGGTTGTCATAGCACTTTCGGGCCAGACCTGTTTCCCTCCTGCTTTGTAGAACGTTGTCATAGCAATTGGTGCGTTTGGGGTCATGGTTTTTTCGCTAACCACATCTGTGATCACTTTCAGAACTTGGTTGTGCCTCCATGTATACCTTCCTTGGGCTAGCGCTACTTTGCAAGAGCTTAGGACATGTTCCACTGTTTGTTTCTTCTGACAGAGCGGACATGCTGGGTCGTCTGCTTTCCCCCATTTCACTAAGTTTGCATTCGAGGGGAGCAGGTCATATACAGATCTGAGGAGGAAGCTTATCCTTAGAGGAGCCATGTGCCACATATCGTTCCAGCTGAGACTTCTTTGGAGTGCACTGTCCCATGTTGTCCATTGCCCCTGTTGACCTTGCTGGACTGCCTTCTGCACTCTTTTGACATCTTCTTCTTCCTTCAACTCCTGTATGATCATGTCTCTTTTTTCCTTCCCTTTGGCTTTGGACCACCACTGCATTTTTGTTGCTCCCAGTCCCTGTCTGTTGGTTTGCGTGTGTCCAATTATTTCTTTGATGCTGAGGTTTCTCTTGGCATTGTTTACAGCCTCTTGGACTTTCCACTTTCTGCCAGTTCTCAGCTTTACGGAGTAAGAAAAAATCTAACAAACAAACAAACAGGAGCAGGTGGGATTTACATGTATACAACAACCATGCTTAATCAAAGAAAACGACCTACAGGACTGTGCAGTAAGTGCCTAGCAATGTGTAAATACGGAGTAAAATCAGTGTGTATCTGTTTTAGATTTATAAATGATGCAGAGGAATAAGGTCGCATTCGCTGACAACACAAAAGGTGTTTAACTGTTATGTTATCACTACAGATACATTTGATGGTTTTATTGAATTTAGTTCGAAGTGAAGTGAGAGATAATCTGTAAGCTAACGTTATCTCTAGTCTTGTAAAACCCTGGTAATTTACGATGAATGGGCAAAGGTCACATTGCGCTTTTACTTTGTTTTCTAATGTAGCGTTCATTTCATGCTCACATAGTGGTAAATCAAGTTTAGTACTGCCAGCCCTATTCAGTGCTGCACTTTTAGCTATTCTGTCGACCCGATCGTTATTTATGATACCACAGTGTGATGGGATCCAACAAAAAGTAACTTGTGTGTTATTTGTTACTAAACAATGAATTAGAAATTTTATCTCATATATTAACCTACTATTTACCTAATATTCGCAACTTTTGAACGATTGTAATGCAGATTTCGAATCTATACATAATAAGATACTATACAAAGTTATGGGTAGATCCACTATATATTTTAGTGCCATTAGGATGGCAATTAATTCAGAAGTGAAGATTGAATGCCCAAGTCCTAAAGAGTAAGCCTTTTCTACTTTAAATTTAGGAATTAGAAAATCAGAGCCTGCAGCACCATCTAGAACAGAGCCATCGGTAAATATTTTCAAATAATGTAAATATTTTGTATGTAGATGTGACAGAACATCAACTGCTAACAAGTGTGGATTAGTATCTTTTCTCAAGTCATTATCAGTGTAGTTGATATCAAAAGTTGCACTGGACAATTCCCATGGGGGTAGAGGACAACATATCATTTTATGTGAAACTTTGTTAGGTACTAGGCAGGAAATTTCGAAGAACTCATGTGTGTAAGTGGATATTGTTTCTTGTGCCTTTATTGTTCTTGCTCTCTTGGGGAAATGGATGTCAGACCGAATTTTAAGTTCCGTATCGGCATAATTAGCCACAGCATTTGCTCTAACTTATATATTTAGCAGCTGATAACTTCCTCCAATCATCCAATGGAAGGATGCCGGCTACTTTATATACTTCTTGAGTTTTTGTATATACCGGTACCCCAAGAGCACATTTAACAGCTTTACTGTCTAAACTTTGAAGTTTTTTCAAATAGCATTTTGGAGCTGAAAAATATACCTCTTGACCATAATCCAACTTCGATCTGACTAAAGCTGTTACAAGATGTAATAACGTTTTAGTGTCCTATCCCCATGATTTATTACTGATAATTTTTATTAAGTTATAGCTTTTTATAGCTTTATATAACAAGGCATCAATATGTTTTTTCCAGACATCATCATCATCATCATTATCATGAAGTGCCTTGTCCCTTGGCTTTGGCAATCATGGCCTTCCATACAAATCTTTTTGTTGCTGTAAGTTTATCTCCTTCCATTCCTGTCCTCGTCCATTCTGGAAAACTGTTGAATGTTTTCTCTCTGGGTCTACCAGGTTTCTTTTAATCCCTTTAGCTTTCCTGTTGTGACTAAGTGCTCAAATTGTCTTGTCGCATAAAATCCTCTATAAATGTTGCTTGTCTTTTTCTAATCTTCTTCATTAACGTTTTTTTATTTTTATGTTTGCTTATTTGAAGACTGTTTTGTTTGTTTTCTTTGCTGCCCATAAAACTCTTAACATTCTTCTTAGAAACCAGATTTCAGCTGCCTTGATCTTGTTCTGAATTTGCGTGTTGACTGTCCACGCTTCACACCTGTACAACAGTACTGATTCTATATGACACCAAAGAATTGTCTTCCTGATGTTAACTGATAGACATTTGTTTTAAAAACGCATTTAATTTTTTTGAATGCTGATTTTGTTTGGCCAATTGTGCTGGATATTTCTAATGTGTTTCTGCCATCTGGTGAGTTGACTGTTCCCAGATATTCAAACTTATTAAATTGTCTCAGTGTCGTTCTATTTACTGTTATCTTACACAAGGAGAATTCTTGTGTTTTACTGATTGCCTAACTTCAGTTTTCTTACTATTTAGCTCCAGCTCTTTACTTCTACTTTCTATTTCTATTACACTCACAAGATTTTGTAGGTCTTTTCCATTTCTGCAAATATAACGACGCCATCTGCATAACGAAGACTGTGTATCAATTTTGCTCCAATTTTATCCCAGGGCATTCTTCTAGGATTCTCATAATGGCTTCTCTTGTAAAGTGAACAAAATCTGGTGACTGAACACATCCCTGGCTAAGACCTCTTTTGATATTTTGAAAAGAGCTTATACCATTTTCTAGTCACATTGCTGGTGTTTGTTCCCTGTACAAGGTCCCTATTGTTCTGAGATCGTTTCCGTCAATATTGAGCATTTCCAATTGGTCGATCAATTGATCATGTCTTCATCATCATCATCATCAGGTGCCCTGCCACATGGCGTTGGCAATCATGGACTTCCATCTGTTTCTATCTCTTGTTGCCCCAAGCATCTCCTCCATCCTCCTCGTCCTCAGCCACTCCGAAAGTCTGTCTAGCATTTTCTCCCTGGGTCTACCTGGTGCTCTCTTTCCCTCCAGCTTTCCTGTTGTGACCAGGTGCTCCAATCCCCCTTCCTCATAAAATGGCCTATAAATGTTGCCTGTCTTTTCCTATTCTTCCTTATGAATGATCTACTTGTGTCTGCCTCCATCAAGACTGTCTCGTTTACTTTCTTTGCCGTCCCTAGAACTCTCAACATTCTTCTCAGAAACCACATCTTGGCTGCCTCAATCCTATTCTGGCTTTGCTTGTTGACTGTCTTACCCAATGAAAACTGCCTTGGTATGATCAACAAAACATAAATACATAAATATAAATGAAAGGGTTGAGTTTTTGCAGTTGATGGATAGGGTGTGGGAGTCGAAGGGTCAATGAAGCTGGTGTCTGGCTGAACTTCCTTAGCTCCTCTTTGTGCCAGGTCATGTACCGATTTTTATCACGTTACTCAGATGTTTTGTTTATGTGTAGTGTAGACTTAGTCCTGGACGGCAGTCTGATGTAGTAAAAAAAAAAAAGTATGATTAATCTAGTAGCCTGGTAAATATGAGTTTGTGTGGTTGTGTTACAGGGCATGGCTACTGGCGCTCGAGTGAAGAGATCGAATTTTATGGGTAAGTACTGAACAATATTGATAACAATGACAACAGTATCAATGACAACAACATTAAAAACGCTCACAAGATTCAATCCAAGGAGCCAGGAGCTAAACCAACAACCATACTCACACAATCCCAAACAAGTACGACCGTCCGCGTTCAAGCAAACAGGAACCAGAAAAACACGAACATACATGAAGAATCAGAACGCGTATTTAATACAACCAGATGCAAATTTTCAGCTGACTGGTCCTCGTCAAGCGTAAACGTAAGATCACAAACGAACAAACAACAAATACAAAAATTAGGACAAAAAGGCTAAGCCTTCCCTGCTGCTTCATCCAGTGGGAGAAAAGGACTAAAATGAAATTAAAACCATTGTTGAGTGGAAGTGGCTCACCATAATGAAGAGATGGAAAAGAAATATAAAAAATGTGACAACGATCACGTCTGATTGACCTTTGTTGTTTAGTTCACAGGAGTGACATCCCTTCTGTATCTTAGTAACATAATGTCTTTATACCGTAACTTTATAAGGTCACAACCAAACAACCATATTGAATTATTAACGTAACCAAATTACTATTCAAAGAAAACATTACCCATTTGTGTGACAGATAAAAAAGCAGGAAACAGACAAACAAACGAAAGTAGTCCACAAATAAGAGTATCTGGAAATTATATTATAGAACTAGGATCTTTATGTGTTTATACCTTCCTGTTGATTATTGAAAATTCTTGTATCCAGAATTGATCTTTCACTGCATACTTCAATCAATTCTTTGTCCCAGTTATCATATCCAAAATGAGTTTTCACTGCATACTTTAGTCGATTATTAGTCCCAGTTATTGTACCCAGACTGACTTTTCATTGCATACTTTAGTCGATTATTAGTCCCAGTTATTGTATCCAGACTGACTTTTCATTGCGTACTTCAGTCGATTATTAGTCCCAGTTATTGTATCCAGACTGACTTTTCATTGCATACTTTAGTCGATTATTAGTCCCAGTTATTGTATCCAGACTGACTTTTCATTGCATACTTTAGTCGATTATTAGTCCCAGTTATTGTATCCAGACTGACTTTTCATTGCATACTTTAGTCGATTATTAGTCCCAGTTATTGTATCCAGACTGACTTTTCATTGCATACTTCAGTCGATTTTTCAGTTATTGTATCCAGACTGACTTTTCATTGCATACTTCAGTTGATTTTTATTCCAGTTATTGTATCCAAACTGACTTTTCATTGCATACTTCAGTTGATTTTTATTCCCAGTTATTGTGTCCAAATGACTTTTCATTGCATACTTCAGTTGATTTTTATTCCCAGTTATTGTATCCAAACTGACTTTTCATTGCATACTTCAGTTGATTTTTATTTCCAGTTATTGTATCCAAACTGACTTTTCATTGCATGCTTCAGTTGATTTTTATTCCCAGTTATTGTGTCCAAACTGACTTTTCATTGCATACTTCAGTTGATTTTTATTCCCAGTTATTGTATCCAAACTGACTTTTCATTGCATACTTCAGTTGATTTTTATTCCCAGTTATTGTGTCCAAACTGACTTTTCATTGCATACTTCAGTTGATTTTTATTCCCAGTTATTGTATCCAAACTGACTTTGTGCACTTGGTGGATATGATGTTGGGAGTCAAAGGGTTAAATTAACCAAAGATGGGGGAAAAAAACAACAACCAACATTTCCTTGATAGCTATAGTTCTCTCAATAAAGTGTGCTATCCATGCCAGCCATACTCGATATGTTCCTGTCTCTAAGTCGCTTGCATTCGATGTCTTCTGCAGGTATGAACTGTACTGACTTAGCGATATTCCTGCAGAACAACACCAACATGTATCTGGCTCGTGCCTATGTACCCGTCTGTAATGATGATGGGAGCTACGGTGCCCTTCAATGCATGTATTCAACGTAAGTGTGAATACACAGTGAGTCTACCACCCACCCACCCCCACTCCAACTGCCTTCTGTTTCTGCGTCTCTCTTCTCTCTCTCTCTCTTTCTCTGTATGTCTCTGTCTCTGCCTGTCTCTGTCTCACTGTCTCTCTGTCTGTCTATCTATCTGTCTGTCTGTATGTCTCCCTCTCTCTTTCTTTCTCTGTTTCTGTCTCTGCCTGTGTCTCTGTCTGTGTCTGTGTCTGTTTCTGTCTGTCTGTCTGTCTCTCTTTCTCAATACAAGAAAGCAGCTAGTTCAGAAGACCCAAGATCCAAGATACTTTATTTCCAAGTTCAGAGAACAGGAATTGGGTTCAGTGACATCATGCTCTCTCCATTCATACTCACATCACGCTCACTCACATCCCCACACCGTTTGTGAAATGTTGAGACGTGCTGGTAATACAGTTCTGACTGTTTTTGGTCAGACTTTTGTTGTTGTTGTTGTACAGTTTTGTTTTGGATAACGGTGTGTATAGTCAGTCACTCAATTGTTTAGAAAGTACCATTTGTTCAAAAAAAAAAAAAAAAAAAAAAAAAAGAGAGCAAACTGACCCTAACAAGTAAAGTGGAATGTCTACTTTGTGACACCAGTAGTGAAATGATATATATAGTTCTATCTTAACAGGTTATGGGAATGGATTGGTTAGAATGACATAATTATGCTACACCGAAACACTGACTGGTGAGCATTATCGGAAGTATTGTTTCACATGTTATGTGAAAGATCCATTGCGCTTGCAAGGTGTCTTAATCATCACTGCTTGCAAGGTGTCTTAATCATCACTGCTTGCAAGGTGTCTTAATAATCACTGCTTGCAAGGTGTCTTAATCATCACTGCTTGCAAGGTGTCTTAATCATCACTGCTTGCAAGGTGTCTTAATCATCACTGCTTGCAAGCTGTAAACTGGGCAGCGAAGTTTTCTGTAATAAACATTTGTATCTGATTTCCATAACTATTACTCTCTCTGTCTGTCTGTCTCTGTCTCTGTGTGTCTCTGTGTCTCTGTCTCTAAATGTCTGTCTGTCTGTCTGTTTCTCTTTCACTTTGTTGTTGTTGTTGTTGTTGTTTGTTGTTGTTGATTCTTCCTTCTTCTTCTTCTTCTTCCTCTTCTCTCTCTCTCTCTTTCTCTCTCTCTTTCTCTCTCCCCCCTCTCTCTCTCTCGTAAACTGCACACTGCACTGTAGGACTGAAATAATTATTTACAATTTAGTGGCTAGAATGTAAAAACAACAACTTCAATCTGTACAGAGCCTTGTATTGTAAGTGTATGAACAGATTTATTAAGCAAACGCTGGTAAAAGACGCAGTGTGTGAAAAATCTTCATGCGTTCCTAACGATATATCATGAATGATAGAAAAGTGAGACTTGTGTAAGTGTGACACTGAGGTTGAGATCCATTTTGTTATAAGATGTCATGATCCCGGTGATGTAGCAAACTAACGGATTCCTCAAACTAAGAGGAATTTCGCGGAAGGGGAAAGTCGACTTCTGCTTCTTGCTACAAGAAATGATTTCAATTTTTCAGTTTAAGTTTCTCAAGATGACGTCTCCAAGCTCAGAATGAGTTCGATACGCACTATCGTCACAGGTGCCATTTGATGGAGAAAATCCAGAATGATCAGGGCACAAGCTTTAAGCTTGCACATAAACCCATGAGCTGGCCAGGTCCTGAGGTTCTACCTAGATAGTCATAAGTCTGAGGTTGTAGGGGAGTGAGGTGACAGAGACCTCACCTTTTCCTGGGGCCAGCACCATGAGGGCGCGCCCATCCCCTCTCCCTTGCTTCAAAGTCTAATCTTATTCACATTTTTTCAAACCAAGACTTCAGAAAGGCATGAAGGCTAATTAGTCTTCAAGGGATGGGACCTTGGAAATCAACCTATATCTCCAATGTTTTATACCGAGGCAGCCAGACAATGCTCTGCTCTTCACAATTTCCAACTG
>JAPXFY010000023.1:29556565-29564065 GCA_030674185.1 Monoplex corrugatus | reverse complement strand
TGCCTGCTGCATCCACCCTGTATAGAATTCTTTTCATACTGGTAATATCTGCTAATAGAACAGTATCATCGGCATAGCACAGGTTTGTGAGGTTTTTTTTTCTTTTTGTCTCAGCAATATGTATACCCATGTCTTCTCTTATGACTTGTTCTGTATAGATGTTAAAGAGAAACGTCTGTCAGGCTGAATACTGAACGCCGTTCCTTTCTATCGAGTGCCTTTACTTCAGGTTTGTGGAAAGTTTTGACCTGTCAGCAAAAGCTGTTGTTTTCATGCATCGTAATTAGTAAAAGTCACACGATTCACTGTTACTCCGCTGTCCCCAGAGTGTTTACGTGAGAAGAGTGACTATGAGAGGAAAGGCCTGACCGGAAAAACATTCCTCTGCAATCCCAATGACGGCAACAGAAACCAGCATGACGGCAACAGAAACCAGCATGACGGCAACAGAAAACAGCATCACCGCAACAGAAACCAGCATCGCCGCAACAGAAACCAGCATCGCCGCAACAGAAAACAGCATCGCCGCAACAGAAAACACCATCACCACCACCGTGGCTATAATTGGCTGTAGTCTGGTGAGTGAATGTGACTCTGTTGTTGCTTTTTTATGTCTGTTATTGCTCTTGTTGTTTAAAGTCCAGCCGACTGCGTAGAGCCATATCAGGGCTATAACCACTTCAAAATATACAAAACTTCAATCGGAATAAAAAAGAAAATTAAGTGCATGTACACATATCAATGCATTCGTGAACATAATCTAAGGAGATGCCCCTGGCGTTGACCATTCTGTCCAATTTGTTGCCCAAGGGATTTAAAAAAAAACATACCTGAATACAAATCTAATCATACCTAAGGACACCAAAACATACATAAAAATGGGCCTAGATTACCTAAAATTGCTTTCGCATATCTCACCTCCCTAGAGCTAAAAATGCACTTAATACATGTACCTAATTGTCAATCCTAAGAAAAAGTACGTACGACTTTATCGAACACATACAGGTGAATGGACCATTAAGGCAGAAAGTGATAAGGAGAAATAACAGAAAGCAAAGGAACAAGGCAGAAACAAAGAGAGTGACAGAAAAGAGGAAATTTCTAGCACAGAATGTTCAGAAGGTGGGAATACTATTTATACTGAAAGAGCTCCCGACATCCCCACAGAGGAAGTTTTTTTTTATGATAACAACACCAGATTATTTATGATCAAATCAGCGTAGAGTACAGGCCCCTGTCACGCAGTCTCAGTTCACACTGAAACCCTCTGTAGCATCATGATAGCATCACCATCGTCGTGGATCATTCATGGCAGGGTGAACTGTAGTCCCAAGCTCTCTGGCCACTAAACGTGGAAAATGAGACATAGAAAAAATTCCTACAACTATTCAACCAACCAACCAACCAGTCAGCCAGACAACCAACCAACCAACCACAACCAACCAACCAACCAACCAACCAACCAACACCAACCAACCAACCACCAACCAACCAACCAACCAGCCAACCAACCAGCCAACCAACCAACCAACCAGCCAACCAACCAACCAACAACCAACAACAACCAACCAACCAAACCAACCAACCAAACACAAACAACAAAACCAAGTATAACAGCAAGCCAGCCAACCAGCCAGCCAACCAACCAACCAAATGAAGAAAAGAAAAACCTTAAGAACCCGAGATTTTGTTCTGTTTGTCTATAGTGCATTGTCATTCTCATTCTCATATATTATGTTTTGTCTTACAGTGCAGTAATGGCTGTGTTGTACCATCATTCTCATTATCAGTCATATTATGTTTTGTCTTACAGTGCAGTACATGGCTGTGTTGTACATCATTCTCATTATCAGTCATATTATGTTTTGTCTTACAGTGCAGTATATGGCCTGTATTGTATCAATATTCTCATTATCGGTCATATTATGTTTTGTCTTACAGTGCAGTACATGGCCTGTATTGTATCATATTCTCATTATCGGTCATATTATGTTTTGTCTTACAGTGCAGTATATGGCCTGTATTGTATCATCATTCTCATTATCAGTCATATTATATTTTGTCTTACAGTGCAGTATATGGCCTGTATTGTACCATCATTCTCATGATCAGTCATATTTGTTTTGTCTTACAGTGCAGTATATGGCCTGTATTGTACCATCATTCTCATGATCAGTCATATGTTTTGTCTTACAGTGCAGTATATGGCCTGTATTGTATCATCATTCTCATTATCAGTTGTATTATCATATTATGTTTTTGTCTTACAGTGCAATATATGCCTGTATTGTACATCATTCTCATTATCGGTCATATTATGTTTTCTCTTACTGTGCTGCGTGTGGCCTTATGGTTAAAACACTTGCTCAGGACACCAGAAACTTAAGGTTCGAATCACGAATCCGACAGGGACTGTTCTCCTCCCCACACCCCACCCCACCCCTGTCCACTAGATCGTGGTCTGGGTGCTAGTCCTTCTGACGAGATGATAACCCGAGGTCCCGTGTGCAGCATGCACTTAGCGCACGTTAAAGACCCCAAGGCAAGAAGAACAAAACTCTATAGAAAATCCACGTTCATAGGTAAAAAGAAGACGCACAGATAGACAGTCCCACAATACAGGGGTCGTACGGGAGTGAGGTGGTAGAGACCTCAACTTTTCTCAGGACCTGCATTATGAGGGCGGTGCCCGTCTCCTCTCCCTCGATTCATATTCATATTCATATTCATGTTTCATATTCATATATACATATTCATGTTCATGTTCATGTTCATGTTCATGTTAATTTTCATTTCTTTTGTCACAGTGGACGACACCATGTAAAACTCAGGCTGATCTTCCTTTTCAGAGCGCGTCGCCGCAGTGCAGCGCCACCCAATGTTTTTAACCAAGAGTTCAGAAAGGCAAGAAGGCTAATTGGTCTTGAAGGGGAGGGACCTGGGAAATCATACTATCTCTCAAACAGGCACACACTGAAAAAAATAGTAGTGGCACTGTAATGTGGCGACAATCTCTCTCTCTCTAAAGGAAAGCAGGCCGAATTTCACGTGATAAATCCACTGAGACAGAGATAAATGAATGAATATATACATATATAATACATGTATAATTGTGTTTCAGACGAAAAAAAAAGATGACTGTACCTGGTCTGCGAGGTCTTGGTCAGCGGATACTACAGAAATTTTATGGAATGTTTCCGTTCCCACTGTGAGAGTTTCTCTGATACAGTGGCTTGTGACTTACCGTATGTTGACCATAATAAACAGATCATCAATATAGCTTCCTGAGTGTGAACTAAATCTGTGTGTGTGTATGTGTATGTGTGTGTGTGTGTGAGAGAGAGAAAGATAGTGTGTGTGTACATGTGTGTGTGTGTGTTTGTGTGTGTGTGTGTGTGTAAATGTTTGTGTGCGTACGTGTGTGCATGTGTGTGTACGTGTGTTTGTGTGTGTGTGCGTTTGTGTGTGTGAAAAGAGAGAGAAACTGAAACTGAAACTGAAACTGAAACTGTTTATTGTCATTACCCGAAAAGGTCTTTTGACAAGGGGGATAACAATTTTCCAGTAGTGCGACACATAATCCACTCTTTGTATGTGCGCAAATTCTTCACGCATAATCAAAAAAAAATATCGAACATCCATTCCTTGAATAGTCGAACATATTCAAATCATATATAATGAACAATCATCCATTTTATCAGTACTACATAATGCAAACAAACAAAAAAATATCAGAACAGTGTTCCTACATTCAGGCCAATAATTTGTCTAGGTTTTGGCAAACCAAAATCTTTTTCACACACCCACACACACACACACGCACCCATATACACTCACGCGCGGGCGCGCGCTGGTGCGCACGCACACACACACATCAAAACTGTAATATGATGAAACATCTGGGCTAGACCACCCAAACCTTACATTTAGTGATAATAATATAATCTTCACATAACTGCCCCATAATACTCTGTTAACAAGGGACATCACTATGCCTTTTATTTATTCGTTTTTTGTTTTTTTGTTTTTTGTTTTTGTTTTTTTGTTAACATGTATAGTAGACCCTTAAGTGTCTATATACCCTTTCAATATCCACTTCTAACATATTCTACAAATATACCATTATTTTCATATTATTAACTACTCTTAAATTATCGGCAAACAAAGCAAAATAAAAAAATGAAAACAGCTCTTTACAAAACAGTCTATAATAAAGCGGCTTCTTTTGGAGTTAACGTGATATAGCCCATATCAATCAAAGGAGATTAAATTAATCCCAGTATGATATTGTCTAGCACTATTGTCGGGCTTGTAAGTGTTTATGTCTTATTTTTTGTGCTTCCGCAATGTATAGTGCCACTGATTTGATTATGACTTCGTCATCAGACGACAAAATAGATACAACATCTTGTCTTTTGGCCATGTCGGATTCAAAAACTTTGCATTTTCCACGTATTGTGTCAAAAATTTGGCATTGGAATAAAAAGTGTTTTTCATTATCGACATTGTTTCCACATAAGGAGCAAGGATATACTGTGGACGTCCCAGGTTGAAACCAATTTTTTTTGCATTGAAACCAAGTGTTCTTAATCTAAATCTTGCGTAATTAGTTCTTTGCCATTTATCCGTAACAACACTGAGATATTTTTCGGTTTGAAAAACATCTTTAAATGAGAAGAACTATATTTTTCTTTGTTTTCCATATCTGAGTGCCAATTTTGTTTAAACGAACAAATAAGCCTGTCTTTAAATTCATTAATAAACTGACACTCATTTCCTACTCCCTGGGACAACCACACGATTCCAAACCCAAGTTCTGATAAAGCCTTTTTTACCTGATAGGCCCAGTTCTGTTTTCCTATTTCCATTTGAGTAACCGTCATTTCATATGCCTGTTTACATAACCGAGATTGTGGAAGCTTTAACAATTTCAACCAGTATTTAATACTCTTCACAAAGGTTCTAATGTATAAAGGATATCTTCCAGTTTCTCCATATAAAACAGTGTTAGAAGAGTGAATTGGTACAGCCAAAAAATGTTTTATAGCATATGTGTGCACTTTTTCCATATGTGGATTTACAGTAAGACCCCATACTTCAGCTGCATATGTAAGTAAAGGTTCTATCTGTGTATCAAACATTTTCCAATATAAATTACAATCAATAGAATTGAGCTTCCGTAAGGATTTTAGAATTTCAATAACACCCTTTTTCCCTTTATTACAAGATTCTTCCCATGCATAATTTAAACTTAATTTTGTCGAAAATATCATTCCTAAGTATTTATAAGAATTAACAACTTTAACCTCGTTAATTCCATAGAACCATTTTTCGTATTTTGATAAATGTCCACCCTTCCTGAAAATCATAATATTAGTTTTATCCATGTTAACTGTTAAAGCTAGTCGATCCGATTCTTCCTTTAAGACATTTAACTGGTTTTGTAAGCCTTTGACTGTACCAGAGAGAAGAATAACATCGTCTGCAAACAGCAATAGGAATATCTCAATAACCCCAGGGATAATTTGAATGCCATGCCTGCCTTTTCTTGACAGTTCCACTGCTAATTCATTAATGAAAAATGAAAACAATTGAGGACTCAATTGACACCCCTGTTTCACTCCTTTAGGGCATTCGAAATAATCTGAATATACACACTTCTCACGCACGCATGCAAGCACTGAGTTGTAAACTCCTCTTAGGGCCATATATAATTTTCCATTCACACCACTTTTACGTAATACATTCCAAAGATTATTACGATTCACAGAATCGAATGCCTTCCTAAAATCCACAAATGCAACATAAAGTTTCTTATTTAAAAGTAAATGCTTCTGCACAAGGGAGTAAAGTGTGAAAATATGATCAATTGTACTGTATTTTGCTCTAAATCCAGCTTGTTCTTCAACTATTTTCTCTTCTTTTTCTGCCCACTTTGTTAATCTCTCAATCAAAATATATGTATAAACTTTACTCACTATACTTGTTAGAGCGACTCCTCTATAATTATCTGGATTATTCACATCTCCTTTTTTATGAATTGGGATTATTATGGACTTTGCCCATTCTGACGGGAAAATGCCATTATCAAAAAGCTTGTTACATAAATGGACAAGGAAATCAATTACATTAGCATTTGCATGTTTTAACATTTCGCTGATTATTTGATCTGGTCCTGCGCTCTTTCCTGCTTTCAAATGCCTGATACTCGCAGTCACTTCTTCTTTAGTTATAGGCTCATTGAAAAGTGGCTCAAAATTATTTTCTTCCTAGAGAGAGAGAGAGAGAGAGAGAGAGAGAGAGAGAGAGAGAGAGAGAGAGAGAGAGAGAGAGAGAGAGAGACAAACAGACAGACAGACAGACAGAGATAAAGAGAGGGAAACTGGATAATAGAGACCTTTAGATTACACGTCACGTATCTCCCAACAGGTATACGTATTGCGATACGTACGTGTCCCGTACGTGAAAGTGATTTCGGTTTAGATTACACGTGAAACAGATCTACGACCCACGACGCCCCCCTGAAGCAAGGGACGTAACCACAGCCTTCCCTGTACTTTACTACGTGTGACATTATATTATAAACATATGTAGCTATTTGTTGTTCAGTGTGACGACGAACTAAATTGTTATACTTGGATTTTTAAAGGAAAGTATATCTAGCAATTACTTTTTATCTTTCCTAGCAACTTGGTTGCTCCAATATTTTGACATCATTCAATATAATCACATCATAGGCAATGAACGCTATTTGTGTGTGTGTGTGTGTGTGTGTGTGTGTGTGTGTGTGTGTGTGTGTGTGTGTGTGTGTGTGTGTGTGTGTGTGTGTGTGTGTGTGTGTGGGCCCTGCTTTATCTGTGTCAATAAATCATGGCTCAAATTTTGTTTTTATAGATATATAATTCCTGTACATTTATTTAATGCTGGCAAGGAAGACGAAGAACAGGAATTGTTTATAAATCCAGATTGTAATTAAATTAACTAAGTACATACTTTGCATTATACTTAATAACTCAGTCTTTGTGTACACACACACACACAAACACATGCACGCGCCCGCTGGCATGCACAAATCATGCACTTGCAACACACTTTCCATGTGACGAAAATATTCACTATATTGGCATATGAATCCGTTGTTGTGACAAAATGAATTCTGAATACTATTCTAAAAGATTATACATGTTCTGAGACATGTAAGTTTTTGTTTTTCTACCATGAAAATGGAGACGACTAATTAGTAAAAAAAAAAAAAAAAAGAAAAAAAAAGGTAAAGTGTACAAAACAATCATGAGGAATTTCCCTTTCCCTGATCATTGCTTATTTTTTTTGTAGTGGCACAGATTTGCTCAGTTTGTGTGTGTGTATTTTTTTTTTATTTTTTTTATTTTTTTTTAGAAAACCTTATGATCTTTCTATAGCGTTCAGATTTTCTCAGATGTGTATGCGCAGTTTTGTCCACACTGTGCAGGCAGTATACTGGTGCAGTCTGCATACTCT
>JAPXFY010000023.1:29516565-29546565 GCA_030674185.1 Monoplex corrugatus | reverse complement strand
AATCCTCTCTGTGATAAAACGGACGGAGTGGTAAACGCCAGGGGCGTCTCCTTAGATTATGTGCACGAAATCATTGATATGTGTACGTAATTTTCTTTTTTTTTCCTGTTGAAGTATTGTGTATGTTTTGAAACGGTTACACTCCTGATATGACTCTACACAGTCGGCTGGGCTTTAAACAAAAACAACAGTAACAGTATCAGCATCGTGTTGCTTAGCCACAGGACTGGCAAACATACAGAGGTAAATAATGTTATCACATCATCTCAGTTAACTTTAATCTAATTTTGTGTCAATTTCCTGTTTTAGACAAACAAAACGATACACAATCAACTCGCAGATTATACCGAACTGAGAACTTAGTGACTGAAAAATGCCAAAGATTAAAACAGACAACGAAAGTGAATGGAGAAAGGACTAAGAACACAGAAGAAACAGGAGCAGACTGTCGACCACTTATGCCCCGTTTACACGACGTGCAACTAGCGTGCAACTAATCGGTTGCACTACCATGCAACTTATTCAAAACCCCAGACGACTCCAGGCAATTGGTTGTCTGAGGTTGTCTGGAGTTGTCAGTTTTTCGGTAAAATCCCATTTTTAGTTGTACGTGTAGTTGCACGCCGAAAATAATATTGTCCTAGATGCTACGTTTACACGGGATGCAACTAACGTACAACCACTGGGTTTTACCAGTTGCACGAGGAGCCGTGCAACCGCAAAGTTGTGTGGAGTTGCATTTGTGTAAAAGGAAACGTGCAACCGTTAGGCTCCTCCCCTGTTCCCGCCGTTTCTTGAGGCTCGCGCTGCGTGTGTCAGCCGCTGTCGTGCAACTAGCCGAGGGCTCTGTCAGTATAAATAGTATCCCCACCTTCTGGTAATACTGTGCTAGAAATTTCCTCTGTTTCTGTCACTCTCTTTGTTTCTATCTTCCTTCTTTGCTTTCTGTCACACGAAAACATTATCGCTCTAGGACAATATTATTTTCGGCCGTGCAACTACACGTACAACTAAAAATGGGATTTTACCGAAAAACTGACAACTCCAGACAACCTCAGACAACCGATTGCCTGGAGTCGTCTGGGGTTGTGAATAGGTTGCATGGTAGTGCAACCGATTAGTTGCACGCTAGTTGCACGTCGTGTAAACGGGGCAAGAGCGATAATGTTTTCGTAGTTGCATCAGTTGCACGGCCCCAAACGGTTGTGTGGAGTTGGGAACACTTTTACACGAGTTGCCTGGAGTTGGCTGGGGTTGTAGGCAGGAAGTAGTTTCGCGCCACGCGTGCCTCCGTGACACACGCAGCGCGAGCCTCAAGAAACGGCGGGAACAGGGGAGGAGCCTACCGGTTGCACGTTTCCTTTTACACGAATGCAACTCCACACAACTTTGCGGTTGCACGGCTCCTCGTGCAACTGGTAAAACCCAGTGGTTGCACATTAGTTGCATCCCGTGTAAACGTAGCATTAGCAATAATAATATGTTTTGGAAGCAAACATTTCAGAGTTACTTGAGAAAAGACGAATAACGTAGGAGAAATAGGAGCAAAGTATCAGCCAGTTAGCAAATGTTTTGGGAGCAAACATTTAAAATTTGTTCAAGAGGGATATAGCGCATCAAGCGATCATGATTTACGGTAACACACAGCTGCAAGCATACAACACAAGTTACATACAGCTGTACAAACTATGACATGAAAATCAGCACTAGCGTGACTGGTTACGCTAGAAGGACTAAAAATTTAAAGGTTACGTCAGCAAGACGAAAAGTTGAAAGGTTACGTCAACAGGACGAAAAATTGAAAAATTATGTGAAAGTTTACGCCAGTAGGACGAACAGTTGAAACGTTACGTCAGTAAGAAGAACAGTTGATAGGTTACGTCAGTAAGATGAACAGTTGAAATGTTACGTCAGTAAGACGAACAGTTGAAAGGTTACGTCAGTAGGACGAACAGTTGACAGGTTACGTCAGTAAGACGAACAGTTGAAAGGTTACGTCAGTAGGACGAACAGTTCAAAGGTTACCGCAGTAGAATGAAAATTTCCATAACAGACATGTTAAAATTCTCTTATCAGTAGATTAACTCCTAACTCTCTCTCTCTCACTCTCTCTCTTCTCTAGCTTTTTTCTCTCTCTCTGTCTCTCATCACTCTCTCTCTCTCTCTTTCTCTCTATCTCTCTTTTCTCTCTCTCTTCTCTCTTTCTTTCTATCTCTCTTCTCTCTGTCTCTGTCTGTCTGTCTGTCTGTCTCTCTTCTTCTTCTTTTCTTGTCTCTGTCTGTCTGTCTGTCTCTTTTCTCTGTTTCTGTCTGTCTGTCTGTCTGTCTCTATCTATCTAATCTATCTATCTATCTATTGTCACTCTCTCTTCTCTGTCTTCTCTCTCTCTTCTCTCTCTGTCTGTCTGCCTGCCTGCTCTGTCTGTCTTCTTCTTCTTCTTCTTCTCTTGTCTCTCTCTCTCTCTTTGTCTGTCTGTCTGTCTCTTCTCTCTCTCACTTGGTCTCTCTGTCTGTCTGTCTGTCTCTTTCTCTCCTCTCTCTCTGTCTCTCTTGTCAGCCAAAATAAAAATCTTTTGGAGTTATTGTCATGCCAGTGGATATAAGATAAAGAGTTACGTTATCGCTAATTCAAACTCAGTCCCTCAACAATCACAAAACACGTAACACACGCCCCACCAGGCTTACAAGCACCGTCAGATTTCAAGACGTCATTTATTTGATGTCGTCTGCATTTTCAGATTTCATCAAGTATTTCTTGGCGAACGGAAGAAGAGTAAAAAAAAACCGAGGAAATTTTGTCTTTTGTGATTCTGTCCCTTGCTGTTCCTTATGCAAATGCCATCGTACCATTTTTTTTGTTTATTGTGTTTTGTGTGTTAGTGTGTGTGTGTGTTAGTGTGTGTGTGTGTTTGTGCGTGCACGCGCGCGCGCGCGTGTGTGAGTACGTTGTGTGTGTGTGTGAGTGTGTCTGTGTGTGAGTACATGGTGTGTGTGTGTGTGTGTGTATGTGAGTGTGTATGTGTGTGTATGTGTGTGAGTGTATGTGTATGTGTGTGTATGTGTGTATGTGTGTGTGCATGTGTGTGTGTGTGTTAGTGTGTGTGTGTGCGTACGCGCCTGTGTGTTCGTGCGTGTGTATGTGTGTTAGTGCGCGCACGTGCGCGCGTGTGTGCGTGTGCATGCGTGTGTGTGTTCTGTTAGTGTGTGTGTGAGTGTGTATGTGTGTGAGTGTGTGTGTGTATGTGAGTGTGAGTGTGTATGTTTGTGTGTGTATGTGTGTGTGTGCGTGTGTGTGAGTATGTGCGTGTGTGTGCGTGTGTGTGCATGTGTGTGCATGTGTGTGTGCATGTGTGTGTGTGTGTGTGTGTGTGTGTGTGTGTGTGTGTGGCGCGCGCGCGTGTGTTTCCTCCATGGAAGATAACTGATTGAAATTTAATCAACAAAAATCTTTTCTGTTAACTCGGTATTCTCATTATCAAAAGGAAGAAAATCAACTGAAATTAGCAAAATGTATCGATTTTTTCTTCTAAAAGTGCATTTTAATATTCATTTACTAGACGCTTTATGAGGCAAGAGAAATTAGAGCACCTGGTCAAACAGGAAAGCCGGAGGGAAAGAGAACATCAGGTAGATCCAAGGAGAAAATATTGGACGGACTTGCAGAGTGGCTGAGGACAGACAGGGCGGGAGATTTACTTGCAGCGACAAGGGATAGATTTGTATAGATGGCTATGATCGCCAATGCCCTACGGCAGGGTACATGATGATAATGATGATCATCATCATCATCATGATCATGATGAATGTTCTGAATATTTGAGTATCCTATCACAAGACAATTGTAAAATGTACTTTTTGATGTTGGATTATCTTAAATTCTTTCTGCTGATGTTATACATAATGCCGTTGGATTTTCGTTTCTTTGCTGTTATCGTGCATTGAACTCGTCCATGATTCTACCAACTAGCTCGTTAGAAAGCTATGTGGCACACATGGGAGTCGAACCTGCAACCTCCGCCTTATCAGCACACGTGCTCTAACCACTGCAGAATGTACCTTGGGCCATGGGAAGAAGACATCGTGAATATGGCTTGACCATTGTATTCTGAGCGTTTTGCTGACTGCTACAGTTTGAAGACAACAGGGGAGAGTAGTACGTAGAGAAAAACCCAAACACTGTGTCACTTCTTGAGGAAAGGACACTATGCCCCCAAAACAAAAAACAATATAATACAATACAATGCAGTTCAGTACCATACAAAGCAATTAATGCAATACAATACAGTTCTTTAGGAAACAACACAATACAATAAAGTTCAATACAATCGTACAATATAATGCAATTCGATACAATACGAACAATACAATATAATAAAATGCAATGCAATACAATAAATACAATAAATGCAATGCAATACAATACAATATAATTATAGTCAATTCATGCCAATAAAGCAATCAAGCATAGAATACAATACAAACAAACAAAAACAAACAAAAAAAAACCAGCAACTTACCTTTAGGTAAACAGACAACAGCTACAACAACCAAGCACGTGATTGGCCTTTTAAGTCTAAAATATTTAAAAATTTTTCCACGTAGGTGTGATCATATGAGATGAAATCTGTTGATCTGTCATCAAAGAAAATAGAAAACTTGAATACAATATAGTTCAACACAATGCAGTTCAGTACAATACTTAATATGCGAAAGAATTCATGTCCCTACGTGATTCGTAATACTTGATGAGTGAACGAATTCATGACCATACATGATTCATAATACTTAGTGAGTGAAATAATTCGTGTCCCTACGTGATTCATAATACTTAATGAGTGAAATAATTCATGTCCCTACGTGACTCATGATACTTAATGAGTGAACGAATTCATGTCCTTACGTGGGTCGTAATACTATAATGAGTGACAATGATTCATCATTTCATACGTGATTCATAATACTTAATGAGTGAAAGCAATCATGTCCTTCGTGACTCATGATACTTAATGAGTGAACGAATCATATCTCTACTAATTCACAATACTGAGTGAACAAATTCATGTCCACACGTGTTTCACAATACTTACTGAGTGAAAGAATTCATATCCCTACGTGATTTACACTAGAAAAGACATAAAACAATTCAGTTCAAAGCCCAGCAGTCTTAATCCCTTACACTACACTGTATGGAACCAATAAACATATCAAAAATAGAAACAGAAAGAGTATTTACTATATCAAAGCCAGCAACTTGAGAACGTCTGGTTTTCAAGCCAAAGTCTACGCCATGGAGGTTGGAGCAAGGGGGGATGATAGGCACGTCAACCTATGATCTCATGAAACAGCTCTCGATTTCGGGGAGAGAGAGAGGACCAGAGCCCTATAGGCAATGGCAGAAACAGCGGAAAAGAGCTCCAGATGGATCTGGACTGAGAAGAACAACAGTGAACTTAAAAGGCTTAAAAATTTCCCCAAGTGTTGCTGGTGACCAATAGCCAAGTGGCTAAGACATCCGTCACAAGGGTGACTTTGCCCTGAGAAACCTGACCACCTAGTACGCGCGGGTTCGACTCCAGGAGGAAGACATATAAATAAATCTCGACAGCAGAAGGGCATCCAGGAGTCATGACCTGGACGCGGCCAGGCCCCCCTTAGAGTGTCAGGAGTTAAGGGCCGAAACACTTGCTTGACGGGAGTTCTTCCTCTGAGGACCTTCTGCTGCCCGGTTCTCTCCAGAGTTTCTTACCACTAACAAAACAAGACAGGCGTTATTTTTCAATCACTTGACCTTCGTCAAGATACACAAAAAACAAACAAGAACGAATACACAACCCTTCATCATCATCAAGTGCCGTGCCCTATGGCGTTGGCGATCATGGCCTTCTATATGCATCTATCCCTCATTGCCGCAAGCACATCTTCCACCCTCTCTGTCCTCAGCCACTCTGCAAGTCCGTCCAATACTTTTCCCTGGGTCTACCTGGTGCTCTCTTTCCCTCCAGCTTTCCCGTTGTGACCAGGTGTCTAATTCAATCCCCTTTCATTATAAAATGGCCTATGAATGTTTCTTGTCTTTTCCTAATCTTCCTTATCAATAATCTTCTTGTGTCTGCCTCCATCAAGATTGTCTTGTTTGTTTTCTTCGCTGTCCATGTAAACTCTCAACATTCTTCTTAGAAACCACATCTTGGCTGCCTCAATCTTGTTCTGGCTTTGCGTGTTTACTGTCCACGCCTCACAACCGTATAACATTAACGGTTCTATATAACATTCAAGAACTGTCTTCCTGATGTTAACTGATAGGCATTTGTTGGTAAGAGTGCCTTTCATCTTATCAGGGTGGAAGAAAACAACAAGACTTTCCTGAACAAGTAAAAAAGACTGATATAGCCGTCCAGACCACCTTGCCGAGCGATACTGAAATATGTTGTGCAAAGTTTAAACGCTGTATTGGCAGAAAAAATGTCAAGAAGAAAAAGAAAAAACAACAACAAAGAACAGAAAACAAACAAACAAACAAAAACAAAACAAAACAAAACAAACAAAAAACAAAAAACAAAAACATCCCCCCCCAAAAAACAAACAAACAAACAAACAAACAAAAAACAAACAAACAAACAAAAAACAAACAAACAAACAAACAAACAAACAAACAAACAAAGTCCGACAAACGAAATAAAGTACAACAAGAACGCCTGAACCACAATGAACGTGCCTGTGTGTTCAATGAATACGAAGTAGGCCTGAACCAGACCACCTGTGCTTTTTCCCAAAACTATAGTAATCTCTTACTTTACCATAAATTGGGTTACTGGCAACATGGAATTTCCACAGTCCCAGAAGTGAAGTAAGCCTTCTAAATGTTTGTTTTCAACTGGACTGGAATGAGCAATAGCAGTTATTCAACTCTGATAACAGA
The DNA here is from genome assembly GCA_030674185.1 of Monoplex corrugatus. NCBI lineage: Eukaryota > Metazoa > Mollusca > Gastropoda > Littorinimorpha > Ranellidae > Monoplex > Monoplex corrugatus. The sequence goes on along the minus strand of JAPXFY010000023.1, from coordinate 29,539,647 downwards.
TAATGATATGACGAGACACTGTAGGTATGGTTCAAACAATCAGTTTACAGAAACTAAGAACACGGGGAAACAGAATGAAAACGTGTATGTAATTAACGAAACAAAACACGTGGAATTTTTCTACCAACAATCCTCTCACAAGTGAACACGAAGGACAGCAAAGAAACAAGTTCACTATTGTTACTGTTACTTTTGTTTAAAGCCCAGCCGACTGCGTAGAGCCATATCAGGGCTATAGCCTGTTTCAAAACACACACAATGCTTTTTAACGGGGAAAAAGACAAGAAAATTAAGTACACATATCAATGCATTCGGACACATAACCTAAGGAGATGCCCCTAGCGTTGACTACTCCATCCAATTTATCACACTGGGTATTAAAAAAATATTCCTGAATATGAATTCAAATATAACTAAGGACACTAAAACATAAAAACGGGCCTAAATTACCCAACATTTCTTCCACATATCTCGTTTTCCATAGAGCTAAAAACGCAATTGACACACGTACCCACTTATCAATCCTAAGAGAAAGTACGTAAGACTTTATCGAACACATACAGGTGAAAGGACCAGCAAGGCAGAAAATGACAGGAAGAAATGACAGACAGAAAGCAAAGGAGGAAGAAAACAAAGAATGACAGAAACAGGGAATTTCTAGCTTAGAATTTCCAGAAGGTGGGACACTATTTGTACTGAACCCCTTCCCCCCCTCACAGGGGAACAAATTCATTAGATTTTGGACAAAACCAACAAATCAGACAAGTTTTCTTGATAGTTCGTTGAGCTGAAGAAGATAACTGATTGCCAGTCTACATTACTTGTTCCGTTCTCTGGAGCAAATGCGACAGCCCGCGTTTAAGCAAACAGGAACCAGAAAATCACGAAAATAGAATCAGAACGCGTATTTAATACGACAAGACAAGACAGACGCAAATTTTCGGCCAACTGGCCTTAGTCAAGCGTGAATGTAAGACCACAAACAAACACTAAATACAAAATCAGGAGAAAAAGACTGAAATTTCCTTGCTGTTTCGTCTAGTGGGAGAAGAGGAAGAAACAAAGAATGTCAGAAAAGAGGGAATTTCTAGCACATTATTTCGTTAAGGTGGTGATACTATTTATACTCTTCTCCCAGGGAAGTTTCAGTCTTTTTCTCCTAACTTTTGTATTTGGTGTTTGTTTGTGATCTTGCAGCACGCTTGACAAAGGCCACCGAAAATTTGTGCCTGTCTTGTCTTGTTGTATTAAATACGAGTTCTGATTCTATTTTCGTGTTTTTTTTCTGCTTCTTGTTCTCGTTCGCTCTGGTACTATCTGCACACAAAGTGTGGAGTCAGGTAGACAGCAGGGGTGTCGTCTCTCTGTCTGTGAAATGTCTGCAGCTGTCAGTCAGAGCTTGACCCTTTGACCTTTTGATCACGTTCGTAGAGATAAGACAAGAGAGCGATAAAAGACCACCGACAACACTGCTATTAAAGATCACAAACCACAGACCATTCCTTTGACTGAAAAACCACGTAACACACCTCTCCTCCTCCGCCGCTGCCAAAGTAAGCAACTGTATATATTTGAGACTGGCAGTTTGGTAGACAATCTCCGAACCGATCAAACTTGTCTTCGTGAACACAACAAGAGTTTGTTTAAAAGAACTAGGAGGAAAACAATGATTCGTCTGGTGTTGCTGTCCCTGGCTGTGGCTTGCGCCAATGCCATCGTTTGCACGCCCGACATGTGTGCAACTGTCAGGTGTGCGGCTATCACGGCGGAAAACTGTGCTGGCGGACGAATTGTACCAAAAGGCGGCTTCTGTGGCTGTTGCGACAGCTGCGTTATGTCCTTGGGTAACCTTCCTCTCTGTCTGTCTGTCTGTCTGTCTGTGTGTGTGTCTGTCCGCCTGTGTGTCTGTGTGTCTGTCTGTCTGTCTCTCTGGTCTATATTCTTTCTCTCTCTCTCTCTGTGGTCTATATTCTCTGTTTGTCTGTCCGTCTGTCTGTCTGTCTGTCTCTCTTTTTTCTTCTTCTTGTCTGTTTCTGTCTCACTCACATTCTTCTTCTTCTTCTTCTTCTTCTTCTTCTCTCTCTCCGTCCCTCCCTCTCTCTGTCTCCCTGTCTCTGTCTGTCTCTCTCTCCTTCTCTCTCTTTCTGTCTCTCTCTCTGTCTCTGTCTGTCTCTGTCTTTCTCTCTTTCTCTGTCTCTGTCTCTCCCTTTCTCTCTCTCTCTCTCTCTCTCCCTCAGAAATTTATACCTGTTTAATTTCAATGACAATCAACTACCTTTACGTTGGCCATGCTGATGGCGTCAAAGAAAGAAAACAGACGACAAGCTTTGCTGCTTTGTTTTTATTCACGAATCAAACGTAGATCGCTCCTAGCTGATGTGACTGACCATGAAATATCCGAGTACGAAAATATTACAGCCAGTAGATGTTCAGTTATTAGTTTTCAGAGTAGAGTACATGTAGATGTGTGTTTATTTTCTCTTGTATAGGAAGACGCTCTGAGGAAATCTAGGCAGCAGAAGATCTTCAAAGGAGAATTCAACACACACACACACACATCGTGAAGCAAAAAATGAATAAAAATGTTTATTTTAAAAAAAGGAGGTGCCACACACACACACACAACACACACACACACACAACACACACACACACACACACACACACACACACACACACACACACACATACACACACACACACATACACACACATGTATATATACACACACACACACATATATACACACACACACACACACACACACCTCAAGCATGGTATCGGCACTAAACTCCTTACACTTTGTTGTTGTAGCAGCAGTAGTAGTAGTAGTAGTAGTAGCAGCAACGATAACAGTAGTAGTAATAGCAGCAGTAGTAGTAGAAGTAGCAATAGTACCCCAATAATCGTCATAGTAGTAGTAGTAGTAGCAGCAGCAACAGAAGTAGTAGTAGCAGCAGTAGTAGTAGAAGTAGCAATAGTACCCCAATAATCGTCATAGTAGTAGTAGTAGTAGCAGCAGCAACAGAAGTAGTAGTAGCAGCAGTAGTAGTAGAAGTAGAAGTAGCAATAGTACCCCAATAATCGTCATAGTAGTAGTAGTAGTAGTTGTAGTAGCAGCAGCAACAGTAGTAGTAATAGCAGTAGTAGTAGTAGAAGTAGAAGTAGCAATCGCGTCGGCCTCTTTACACCTCAGGAGATGATAGTCTGCACCAGGAGGCGTTGTGGTCATGACGTGCACTTTCTGCTGTGGCTGTACAGGCCGATTCTTGAGTGTCAATCTCTGTCACATCTGCCACATACAAATTGAGTCGCTGTTGTCTGGTTTCTGGAACGTTGCTTGCGAAGAGCCCTTTTCTCATCTGCGCTTTCTGCTCTCCTCCTCTCCGCATTCACAACGATTTGCTGAACGACTGTCCTGCACGCTGCCCGGTCTTCCGCCAGAGTCTCCAAGAGCCTGGGTCAATCCCTGAGCTTCTAAGGTCCCTTTTGCATGCGTCTACAAAGCGTAGCTGTGGGCGTCCTGGAGTTCGCTTCCGGTTTGCCAGTTCGCCGTAGAGAACGTCTCTTGGTATGCGTCCATCCTCCATTCGACGCACATGGCCAAGCCAGCGTAATCGGCGTTGGCTTAGAAGGGCAAAGATGGTCTGTAGGCCCGCACGACGGAGGACCTCTGTGTTGGTCACCTTGTCTTGCCATTGGATGCCGAGGATGTGTTGCAAGCAGCGGAGATGGAAAATGTTGAGCCTCTTTTCTTGGCTGCGTATGTGGTCCAGGCTTCACTTGAGTAGAGAAGTGTGCTCAACACACATGCTCTGTACACCTGCATTTTGGTGTTCGCAGTGAGACTACTGTTGGACCAGACCCGCTTGTTCAGTTTAGCCATAACAGATGAGGCCTTTGCAATTCTGGCGCTGATTTCAGCGTCCAGAGAGAGGTTGTCACTTATGGTGAACCCCAAGTACTGAAATTTGTGGACAGTATTGAGGTCGTAGTCTCCAATGTGTAGAGATGGTGGTTCTTCACAGCCTTGGCCTAAGTTCTCAGTTTTCTTCAAGCTGATTGTGAGACCAAACTCTCTGCAAGCGTGGGCGAAGCGATCAACTAGCCTCTGGAGATCTTATTCACTGTGGGAAGCCAGCGCAGCATCACCTGCAAAGAGCTTCTCTGATGGTCTTCTTTTCCACCTTAGTTTTGGAGCCTAGGCTTAAAACCGGTAACTGCTACTCTCTGTGTTGTGTCGATGCTGTGTTACCAGCGAAGCTGGAGTGACCTCTCCAGGTGCAGGCCTGGGCAAGTGAATATGGAGGACGAGCTGTTGCCCATGCAGCAGATCCCCCCTCTCCTCGCCACTAGTAGAATCCCGGGGAAAGACAGAGGCCTGTACGCCTGGTACCAGGGGCGACGCAGGAGTTGCCAGAACGAGGTTGGAGACAACGACGAACTGCCTTAGGGACTCCGACTCCGGATTTTTCCTCGAGAAAAAGCAATAGTACCCCATTAATCGTCAACACCTTTATTAACATCATCATTTATCATCATGTGGGCTGGGCAATGACTCTTTGTCTTCCGCAAACCAGTCTACCAGCACCCTGCCTTGCCAACCATGCCTGCAAATCAAGAATTTAACCCTTTGATTCCCTGACCCTATCCACCAGCTTCCTGCAGTTTTTGTAGTGGGTGGATAGGGTGTGGGACTCCAAGAGTTTAGCAACATTAAGAACATGAGTAAGAATCATGATGGTCATCATTTTTAAACTCATTCTCATCTGTCGATCAGCGGAAGGAGACAAATGCATGCCCACAATGTTCCTGGGAGTGCCCGCCGATGCCGAGTGTGCCCCTGGTCTTCTCTGTGATCCCAACACTGCCACCTGCAAGAGCAGACCCAGCCGGGCAGGTGAGTCTCCTTTACTGCCTGTCTTCTTCTTCTTCGTCGTTTTCATTTTCTGTCTTCGTCTTCTTTTTTTGTTTCTTTTTTTTTGTTCTTCTTTTCTTCTTTTCTTTTTTTTTTTTTTCTTCTTTCTTTCTTTCTCTTTTTTTTCTTCTTCTTCTTCTTCTTTTTTCTTCTTTCTTCTTCTTCTTTCTTCTTCTTCTTCTTCTTCTTCTTCTTTTCTTCTTCTTTCTTCTTTCTTCTTCTTCTTCTTCTTCTTCTTCTTCTTCTTCTTCTTCTTCTTCTTCTTCTTCTTCTTCTTCTTCTTCTTCTTCTTCTTCTTCTTCTTCTTCTTCTTCTTCTTCTTCTTTCTTCTTCTTCTTCTTTCTTCTTCTTCTTCTTCTTCTCTTCTTCTTCTTCTTCTTTCTTCTTCTTCTTCTTCTTCTTCTTCTTTTCTTCTTCTTCTTCTTCTTCTTCTTCTTCTTCTTCTTCTTCTTCTTCTTCTTCTTCTTCTTCTTCTTCTTCTTCTTCTTCTTCTTCTTCTTCTTCTTCTTCTTCTTCTTCTTCTTCTTCTTCTTCTTCTTCTTCTTCTTCTTCTTCTTCTTCTTCTTCTTCTTCTTCTTCTTCTTCTTCTTCTTCTTCTTTCTTCTTTCTTCTTTCTTCTTCTTCTTCTTTTCTTTTCTTCTTCTTTCTTCTTCTTTCTTCTTCTTCTTCTTCTTCTTCTCTTCTTCTTCTTCTTCTTCTTCTTCTTCTTCTTCTTCTTCTTCTTCTTCTCTTCTTCTTCTTCTTTTCTTCTTCTTCTTCTTCTTCTTCTTCTTCTTCTTCTTCTTCTTCTTCTTCTTCTTCTTCTTCTTCTTCTTCTTCTTCTTCTTCTTCTTCTTCTTCTTCTTCTTCTTCTTCTCTTCTTCTTCTTCTTCTTCTTCTTCTTCTTCTTCTTCTTCTTCTTCTTCCTTCTTCTTCTTCTTCTTCTTCTTCTTCTTCTTCTTCTTCTTCTTCTTCTTCTTCTTCTTCTTCTCTTCTTCTTTCTTCTTCTTCTTCTTCTTCTTCTTCTTTTCTTTCTTCTCTTTCTTCTTCTTCTTCTTTCTTTCTTCTTCTTCTTTTCTTCTTCTTCTTTCTTCTTTTCTTCTTTTCTTCTTCTTCTTCTTCTTCTTCTTCTTCTTCTTCTTCTTCTTCTTCTCTTCTTCTTCTTCTTCTTTTCTTCTTCTTCTTCTTCTTCTTCTTCTTCTTCTTCTTCTTTCTTCTTCTTCTTCTTCTTCTTTCTTCTTCTTCTTCTTCTTCTTCTTCTTCTTCTTCTTCTTCTTCTTCTTCTTCTTCTACTACTACTACTACTACTCCCTTAACTCTGTGAAGGATCATTGGAGTGCTCCACTACCGAATTCTTCCAGCTCTGTTGGTTGTATGCCAAAGCTTGATTTCCTGCAACTCGTTTTTATGTGTCCATTCCTCAGTGTTGTCAGTCCATCCGGTTTTTCTTTCTGTCTTTACGGTCCGTCTCCCTCCCTCAAAAGTTTTCTAGAGAATTGATGTAGCAACGCCACTGTATCTCGCTGGCATTCATAAGGCCATGTAACGAGATTCCTTACGTAACACACACGAGTTAAACATTCACTCCCTCCCTCTCCAGGCTCTTTTTTTTTTTAACCCTTTGACTCCCACACCCTGTCCACCAGAATTCTGCATTGTCAGCCATGCCAGCAATGCAAAAACTTAATCCTTTGACTTCCTCACCCTATGCACCAGCTTCCTGTATGACGCTGGTGGATAGGGTGAGGAAGTCAAAGGGTTAAGTTTTTGCAGTTGGTGGATAGGGTACGAGAGTCAAAGGGTTAAGTGGCCCATTAGCTCAGTTGTTAGAGTGTCATGCTTATAACGCAAAGATTGTGGGTTCAATCCTCGGGTGAGCCACAGTTTTACTGTGCTTCGTTGGTTCTTTTGATGGAGCCCTGGACTCAAGATCTGGTATGTCGAGTTCAATTCCAGCCTGCAATATTAGAACTGACCTGTTGGCTGCCTATCACGTTTCCATCGTTCTTGTGGTGTCAGCTTAGTGTTTGACAGGTCCACTGGCCTGTTCGCTGCCCATCACGTTTCCATCGTTCTTGTGGTGTCAGCTTAGTGTTTGATAGGTCCACTGGCCTGTTCGCTGCCCATCACGTTTCTGTGGTGTCAGCTTAGTGTTTGATAGGTCCACTGGCCTGTTCGCTGCCCATCACGTTTCTGTGGTGTCAGCTTAGTGTTTGATAGGTCCACTGGCCTGGTCGCTGCCCATCACGTTTCTGTGGTGTCAGCTTAGTGTTTGACAGGTCCACTGGCCTGTTCGCTGCCCATCACGTTTCCATCGTTCTTGTGGTGTCAGCTTAGTGTTTGACAGGTCCACTGGCCTGTTCGCTGGCCATCACGTTTCCATCGTTCTTGTGGTGTCAGCTTAGTGTTTGACAGGTCCACTGGCCTGTTCGCTGCCCATCACGTTTCCATCGTTCTTGTGGTGTCAGCTTAGTGTTTGACAGGTCCACTGGCCTGTTCGCTGCCCATCACGTTTCCATCGTTCTTGTGGTGTCAGCTTAGTGTTTGATAGGTCCACTGGCCTGTTCGCTGCCCATCACGTTTCTGTGGTGTCAGCTTAGTGTTTGATAGGTCCACTGGCCTGGTCGCTGCCCATCACGTTTCTGTGGTGTCAGCTTAGTGTTTGACAGGTCCACTGGCCTGTTCGCTGCCCATCACGTTTCCATCGTTCTTGTGGTGTCAGTTTAGTGTTTGACAGGTCCACTGGCCTGTTCGCTGCCCATCACGTTTCCATCGTTCTTGTGGTGTCAGCTTAGTGTTTTATAGATCCCCTCTTCCCCTGAACGACCATCCCTTCTTTAACAATCCCCACCATCACTACCAGTCTGTTTATTAAGCAAACCACGGTACAGAAACAACTGTCGTTCGCATAATCAGTGAACTTCTTCTTGCTTCTGATGCTGGTGAAATTTTTCTCTTAACACTCCTTGATCTGTCTGCTGCTTTTGATACTCTAGACCATTCCATCGTTCTCTCTCGTCTTGAACATACTTTCAGAATTCATGGCACTGCTCTTTTTTTGGTTGTCCTCCTATCTCTCTGATCGCTTTCAGTCAGTTCTCGTCAACGGAAGTCATCTGAGCCTGTAAGGCTTTCTTGCGGAGTTCTTCAAGGTTCTGTGCTAGGGTCTGTCCTGTTCAACCTTTGTACCTCACCCCTAGCCAGTGTCATCAACCAGCATCACATAAAACATAATTTTACGTGAGTGATTCAAAACTCCAGAATAGCATGACTCCTGAAAGTAACGCTTCCCTTACATCATAAGCATCCAGCTGCTGCGCTAATATCCTGAATTGGATGACACAAAATAAACTAGAATTGAAAGGTGATTAAACTTAAGTCATGCTTGTAGGCACCAAAAACAAAACTTGCCTCTCTTACACTGAATACCATTCAGCTAGGTGACAACATCATTACTCTCTCTAGTTCTGTCAAAACCTGTCAGGTGTCTACTAGCAGCGTTGTCAAATTATTGTTCTTATTATTGCTGAGGGCTGGCATGTATTTATTTGCGCATGTCTACCTTTGTCTTTCAGGCTTTTGTAAAGCGCATGAGCAATTCGCGTATATATATATTGTATATATATATATATATATATATATATATATATATATATATATATATATATATATGTATATATACACTTGTATGAATGCACATATAGATGTACATATATATATATATATACATACACATATAAAATATATATATATATATACATCTATATGTGCATACATACAGGTGTATATATACATGTGTATATATATACTCAGCGTATGTATATATATATATACATACACATATAATTGTGTATGTGTGAGTGTGTGTGAGTGAGTGAGTGAGAGTGTGGTGTGTGTGTGTGTGTGTGTGTGTGTGTGTGTGTGTGTGTGTGTGTTTTGTGTGTGTGTGTGTGTGTGTGTGTGTGTGTATGTATACATACATAATAGACTCAATATGTTGTCACAACTCATTTTCTGACTTGTTTCACATTTCATGTATTATGGTTCATTCTCTTTTTCATGCTCATTTTGTGTGTAGATTAACAAGGACTAGATATAGAACAATGAGTCTCTGTCTCTGCTTGTCGCTGTCTCTCTGTCTCTGTCTCTCGCTGTCTCTGTTTCTTCCTGTCTCTCTCTTTCTCTCTGTCTCCCTCTCCCTTTCTATGTCTCTGTCTCTGTCTCTCTCTGTATTTCTTTGTGTCTCTCTGTGTCTGTGTCTCTGCCTCTCTCTCTGTCTCTCTCTCCCTCTCTATGTCTCTGTCTCTCTCTCCCTCTCTATGTCTCTGTCTCTGTCTCTGTCTGTATTTCTTTGTGTCTCTCTGTGTCTGTGTCTCTGCCTCTCTCTGTGTCTCTCTGTCTCTCCATCTCTCTCTGTGTTTCTGTCTGTCTCTCTCCCTCTCTGTCTGTCTGGCTGTCTGCCTCTGTCTCTGTCTCTGTCTCTCACTCTCTCTGCGTCTCCCTGTGTCCCTCTTTGTCTCTGTCTCTGTCTCTCCCTCTCTCTCTGTGTCTGTCTCTGTCTGTCTCTCTTTCTCTGTCTTTATCAGTGTCCGTCTGTCTCTCTCTCTGTCTCTCTTTCTGTCTTGCTTACTCATTTCTTTCCATCTCTCTCATTATTGGGCCTTGTGTTGACTGTCTCGTGCAGCAATGACCTGTGCCCAGCGTAAGCAGCAGATCCTGCAAGCCAACAGCAACGGAATGCCCCTGCTGGGACAGTTTATCCCCACGTGTGCCTCTGATGGCTCCTATGCTTCCAAACAGTGCCACGGCTCTGTGTGAGTTTGTGTATGTGTGTGTGTGTGTGTGTGTGTGTGTGTGTGTGTGTGTGTGTGTGTGTGTGTGTGTGTGTGTGTGTGTATGTGTGTGTGTGTGTGTGTGTGTATGTGTGTGTGTGTGTGTGTGTGTGTGTGTGTCTGTGTGCGGACGTAGGGGTATATTGCATGTATTTATTGTTATTTTTGTTATTTTCATCTCTTACCTGTTTATTTATTTTCTACGTACTCCTTTGTTTTGTATTTATTTATTCAACCTATTTACTCACTTCTTATTCATTTACTCACTCACTCACCCACTCACTCATTCATCTTTGATGTGTATACCTAATTTTCTTGTCTTTTTTTTCCTTTTGAAGTTTTTTTTATGTTTTGAAGCGGTTTTAGCCTGATATGGTTCTACGCAGTCGTCTGGGCTATAAACGACAATAACAATAACAATAACAATAACAATAACAATAACAATAACAATAACAATAACATAACAATAACAATAACAATAACATCACTCACTTACTTACTTACTTCATCTAGTTGATAGACAACTGAGCATTTGGGCATTGACTGAGGGGTAGGGGTGGGGGACTGTCATGTGAGACGAGTTTATACAAGATAGCTAGTTGTGTTGTGGTTCAGACTTTAATTTTTTATTTCTTTACTTTATATGTATGTTCCTTTTCTGAAGGTAAGATACACACATATACATGTCATTTACATGTAACCAAGATGATTCCAGAGGTAGGCTGATAAAATACCAGTACAAAATATAGTCAAGGTAAAACATAGTCAAGGTAGGGCCTCAGGACATGGCCAGCGCATGGGTTTATGTACAGGCTTAAGGCTTGTGCCATTATCACTATACACATGGCACCTGTGACGTTAGTGCATATGGAATTCGTTCCGAGCGCGGATACGTCATCTTGAGAAACTGAAACTGAAACTGAAACTAAAACTGTGTGAGTGTGAATACGCCTTTAGCTGTTGTTTTAGCTTGGCTGATTCTGCTGGCTAGTTCTGATGTGCATCTGCCGTCTGGTGAGATTTTTTCGGTTAGTTTTTACGTCGACAGGTGATATGGCCGACAGGAATAACCATCCCTAGAAAAGTGAAGGAAGGGGGACTTATCTTATCCTATACTGACACCACCAGAACTACATTGATGTTCATATGGGACAGTGAGAAGACCAGTTTTAATGTAGTGCACCCCGGGATTCGAACCCACAACCATTAGCATGTGAATTCTGGTGAGATGACCGTTCCCAAATATTTAAACTTATCAACCTGTCTCAAAGTTGTGCTATTTGTCGTTATTTTGCATGAGGGGATATCTTGTTGTTTTTTTTACTGATCACTATGACTTCAGTCTTCTTGCTATTTAGGACCAGCCCTTTATTTCTGCTTTCTATTTTTATTATATTCACAAGATTTTGTCGGTCTTGTTCATTTTCTGCAATTAGAACGGTGTCATCTGCGCAACGAAATATTGTTTTTCATTTTTCCTGCAACTTTTATCTCACGGCATTCTTTTTAGGTTCCTCATGATGGTTTCGTTGTAAAGTGAAAAAAATCTCATGACAGAACACGTCCCTGCCTAACCCCTCTTTCAATATTTTGAATAGAGATTATATCGTTTTCTGTTCTCATTGCTGCCGTTACAATTTCGTACAATGAAACATTATTGTAGTGGAAATGTCGAAAGCCAGCTAACCAATGTGTGTGTGTGTGTGTGTGTGTGTGTGTGTGTGTGTGTGTGTGTGTGTGTGTGTGTGTGTGTGTGTGTGTGTGTGTGTGCTCGCGCACGCATAGGTGCGCGTGATTTTGAGTTTGTCTGTCTGTGTATGTATGTATGTATGTATGTATGTATGTATGTATGTATGTATGTATGTATGTATGTGTGTATGTATGTATGTATGTATGTATGTATGTATATATGTATGTATCTATGTATCTATGTATGTATGCATTTTATGCATATATGTATGTATGCATCCATGCATGTATGTATGTATGTATGTATGTGTGTATGTATGTATATATGTATGTATGTCTGTATGTATGTATGTATGTATGTATGTCTGTCTGTACGTATGGATGTATGGATGTATGTATGTATGTGTGTATGCATGTATGTATATATGCATGTATGTATGTATGTACGTACGTATGTATGTATGTATGTATGTATGTATGTATGTATGTATGCATGCATGTATGTATGTATGTATGTACGTACGTACGTACGTACGTATGTATGTATGTATGTATGCATGTATGTATGTATGTATGTATGCATGTATGTATATGTATGTATGTATGTATGTACGTATGTATGTATGCTTATATGTGTGTATGTCTATATGTATGTGTGTGTATGTATGTATGTATGTATGTATGTATGTATGTATGTATGTATGTATGTATGTATGTATGTATGTATGTATGTAAATATGTTTGTATGTGTGTATGTTAACAGGTGCTACTGCGCAGATTCCACCGGAAATAAGATCCTGGACTACACTGGTCCTATTGGTGATGCCACTATGGATTGTCGTAAGTTCTGTTGTTCTTGTTCTTGTTGTTTAGTGTCCACAATCAGCACGTTGATTATTCTGACACTATACACACGGGCGGGGGGGGGGGGGGGGGGTACCAAAAAAAACCCAACCTACTACTACTACTGGTGGAGTATGCGAGCTCCCGACGTGAACACGCCAGGAGACGCGGCTCCAACCACAGCTTCAGTCAAAAATTCGTTCCACTCAGGGATGGTTCGCGGGAGGAACGAATACATTCTGTAATCCCGTGAACACTGAAGTCTAGCAAGCTGCCTTGAGTGTGCTCTTCTGTCCCTCTCCTTTGGTGCTCTCAATTTTGATTCCTGGGATTTGTGTATTCTGCCAAAATCCACCTGGACCATGTTGTTAATAATTTTGTACATCATAGTGAGCCTTGCGATCTTACGTCGGCTTTGTGGAGATATCCATCCGAGGTGGTGTAACATGTTGGTGACGCTAGCGGTTCTTTTATAGCGATTTAAAACAAAACGTGCTGATCTTCGTTGCACGGCCTCAATTTTTGTGATCTGTCCTTCTTTGTACGGGTCCCACACAGTACTTGCATATTCAAGAATGGGCCGCACCATAGCCTTATAGGCTGTCTCTTTGAGTCTGATGTTACTGACTCTGAGGTTTCTTCGCAAGAACCCTAACGTTTTGTTGGCTTTGTTCGTGATGTTTTGAACATGGAGATCCCAATCTAGGTCTTGTGTGATCGTAATCCCCAGATACTTCGCAGAGATGACATTGGCGAGAGTCTGGTTGTGCAGCTGGTACGATGGTGTCAGCAGCTTTTTCTTTCTCTTGGGACTGATAACCGGGAGGGTGATGCATTTCCCAGGGTGGAAAGACATGTTCCAACTTTCTTCCCATTTCTCTAGTTGCTGGAGATCTGTTTGTAGTTGTGCCTGGTCTTGGCCTGTTGTTATTGACCTGTAGACGGCGGTGTCATCTGCAAAAAGTCGCGTTGATGAGAGGACAGTTCCGGGCAAGTCGTTTATGTAGACCAAGAACAAACTTGGCCCAAGAACGGAGCCCTGGGGTACTCCAGATTTCACAGCGACTGAGTCTGACTTCGCACCGTCAACCACCACAGCCTGCTTCCGCTCACGTAAAAAATCTCCGATCCATCTGTTAACATGGCCTCGAACTCCATAATGGTGCAGTTTGTGCAGGAGGAGGGAATGATTAACCTTGTCGAAGGCTTTCGCGAAGTCCATTACCACGATGTCAGTTTGTTTGCAGGCTTCCATATTCTCGGTCAGCTCCTCCATGAACTCCAGCAATTGGGTTTCGCAGGATCTTTTACGACGAAAGCCATGCTGTCTTGGAGAAAGGATGTTGTTCTTCTCTAGGTGGTCCATGAGTGAGCTGACGATGACATGTTCCATGATCTTACATGGGATGCTGGTCAATGATACGGGGCGATAATTTGCTGGATCGTAATGTTCGCCCTTTTTGAAGACTGGCGCGATGTTGGCTGATCTCCAGTCTTCTGGTACGATGCCTGTGTCCATGGAGGTTCTGAACAGTAGTGTCAGGATGGGAGCGACTTCGTGCGCGAGCTCTTTAAGCACTCTCGGCGAGATCCCGTCAGGGCCGCAGGCCTTGTAAGGATTCAATCCTTTTAACAGGTTCCTGATGCCCTCCTCTGAGATGTGGATCTTGCTGAGCTCGGAGTAGTCTGCCTCGTTCATATGACATTTGTCCATAAACTGTTCCTTGGTGTAGACCTGGCCATCGGTAAAGACAGACTGAAATTGTTCATTCAGAGTCTTTGCTTGGTGCTTGGGTTCTGATATCAACCTGTCCTGCACCTTCAAAGGTGACACCCCTATCTTTGCAGTCCTCTGGTGTTTAATATAGGACCAGAATCTTTTTAAAGATGACGTAGGTTCATCTGGAGGGGTCTCTGACAGGGTTTCGTTTAAGTATGTCCAGTATGCCCTGCGTAGTTTGCGTTGTATCATTCGTCTCAGCTCTGTGGACTCTTCTCTCAGGTCCTGTCGTCCTAACTTCTTCAGCTTCTTGTAGACCCTAGCTCTCCTGTTAATGAGCTTCTTTATATCAGGTGTAACCCAAGGCTTACTACATTTGGGACGTGCTTGTTTATGGGGGACATAAGTCTCTTCAGCTTGTAAGTATGCTTCCTTAAAGCGCGTCCATAATTCTTCTGTAGCCAGGTTTCCCTTTTCCTCTACAAGGCTGGAGTGCAGGGCCTTCATTGCTTCTCTCATGCCGTCCTAATCTGCTTTGTTGTAAAGTTTAATCCATCTGGGGCTCTGCTTGGTTTTCTCCACCGCGATGTTGTACTCACAGTAGACTATCTCATGGTCAGAAACACTCATGACAGTCTCTACTCTGTTTGTGTTTCTCTTTCCCTCTCTCTGTCTCTCTCTGTCTCTCTCTGTCTTTCTCTGTCTCTGTCTCTGTCTATCTGTCTGTCTATCTATCTATCTATCTATCTATCTATCTATCTATCTGTCTGTCTATCTATCTATGTATCTATCTATCTATTTATCTATCTATCTATATGTCTGTCTGTCTGTCTATCTATATATCTATCTATCTACCTATCTGTCTGTCTGTCTATCTATCTATCTATCTATCTATATCTATCTATTTATCTATCTATCTATCTATCTATCTATCTATCTATCTTCTCTCCCTCTCTCTCTCTGTATTTCGCTTTCTCTCTCTGTCTCTCTCCTTCTCTCTCTATCTCCCTCTCTCTCTCTATTTGTCTGCCTGTCTCTCTGTCTCTCTGTCTCTGTCTCTCTCTGTCTGTCTCTCAGTCAGTCTTCTCTCTCTCTGTCGTGTGTCTCTCCCTCTGTGTCTCTGTCTGTCGTGTGTCTCTGTCTCTCTGTCTTTCTCTGTCTCTCTCTGACTCTGTCTGTCTCTGTCTGTCACTCTCTCTCTCTCTCTACCTCCCCCTCTCTCTTTCTCTCTCTCTTTTTCTCTCCATCCCTCTCTCTCTCTCTCTCTCTAATTGTACACATCAATACATCAATGCAGCATGAACTCACAGTTCATCAAAACTAACAACAGATCCCAGCATGAAATTCGAAATAGGTGGTAGTGATAAAAGTCACAAAAATGTAAGGAAGAAAAATGTATAAATTACCTTATAAGTACAGTCTTTCAGATGCACACATGGTCAAGAAAGTAACCACATACACACATAGATTTACTCACATATGCACACACATATATAGGCATATATATACATCAGGTTGGTTCGCTGGGTCCATACAGTAATACCAACACAACAGATTTTATTACTTTTTATGGTACAAATGATGTCTAAGGAAGAAAAAATGTACACAAAAAATCCTTTTCCGATTATCTTCAGGCCAAAACCTTCGTCTTCTTTGTTTTTCTTTCTTTCTTTCTTTCTTTCTTTCTTCTTTTTCTTCTTCCTTCTTCTTGTTCTTGTTCTTGTTCGTCCTCTTCTTCCTCTTCTTCTTCTTTCTTCTTATTTGTCTTCTTCTTCTTGTTTCTTTCTTTTCTCTTCTTCTACTTCTTCTTCTTTCTTTGTTTGTTTGTTTCTTTCTTCTTCTTCTTTCTTCTTTCTTTCTTTCTTTGTTCTTTCCTTCCGCTTCTTCTTCTTCTTTTTCTTCTTCTTCTTCTCCTCCTCCCCCTCCTCTTTCTTCTTCTTCTTCCTCTTCTTCTTCTTCTTCTCCTCCTTTCTTCTTCTTCTCCCCCTTCTCCTCTTCCTTCTCCTTTCTGTCTATGAACAGTCGTTGGGATGTCACACTAAAATAACCGTTTAAGAGATTCCTGCAGCTCTGTCGGTTGCTTGCCAAAGGATGAGTCTCTGCAAAGTTGTCAATTCATCGTTTTCGGGTTTGGGGTGGGTTGTTTGTTGTTGTTGTTGTTGTTGTTGTTTTTGGTTTGGTTTTGTATTGTTTTGTTTTGTCTTCCTTTCCGTCTCCTTCCTTCAACAGTCTCTAGAGGGTTAACTTACCAAGACCGTTAGGAGCGCCACAACCAGAAATATCGAAATAAATCGTCTTTGTCTCGATGTCCGCAGAGTGTGCCCGTGACCAGTACGCCTACATGCAGACGGGGCTGATCGGCAAACTGTTCACCTGCACTTCCAGTGGTAACTACCAGCGTTACCAGTGCTCCGGCTCCGTCTGCTTTTGTGCTGACAACTTGGGCAACATGAAGCCTGGCTCTCCATCCGTCAACATCGGCAACATCGGCTCTCTGAACTGTTAAGGTGAGTCAGTTTAGTTTGAGTTTGAGTTTGAGTTTCAGTTTCTCAAGATGACGTCTCCGCGCTCGGAATGAATTCCATATGCACTTATGTATTAGGTGCCATGTGCTTGAGAAGACCCAGAATGATCACGGTGCAAGCCTTAAGCTTGCACATGAATCAATGAGCTGGCCAGGTCCTGAGGTCCAACCTAGTTAGTTCCATAACCCTAGGGTCGTAGGGGAGTGAGGTGGCAGAGACCTCAACATTTCCCTGGGCCAGCACCACGAGGGCGGCGCCCATCCCCTCTCCCTCGCTTCAAATTCATAATCATATTCACTTTTTTTTTACCCAGAGCTTAGATTTGATTTTATCAAGATTTTGCGCTATATAAATAAAATATATTATTATTATTATTATTATTATTATTAAGACTTCAGAAAGGCAATAAGGCTAATTGGTCTTCAAAGGGTGGGACCTGGGAAATCAACCTATCTCTCCAATGTTTTATACCAAGGCAGCAGGGCAATGCCCTACTCTTCACAATTTTCAACTGCCGTAGGATCTTTAACGTGTGCAGCCAGAAGGCACAGGGGTCTGACTCGTTTTCCGTCCCTTCCGAAGGACTGGACGTTCAATTCGATTTTCCGGTCAAAATGAGGAGAAAAGTCGAGATCTCTAGGAGGAGCGAATCTTAGAACCTCTAGTTTAGTTATTGGCAGGCAAACATCTGAACAAGTCTGCCACTCTTCTCCCTAAAGGTGAGTCACACTGCGGCAACATCGGCTCTTTGCACTGTTGAGGTAAGTCACACTGCGGCAACATTGGCTCTTTGCACTGTTAAGGCAAGTCACACTGCGGCAACATCGGCTCTTTGCACTGTTGAGGTAAGTCACAATGTGGCAACATCGGCTTTTTGCACTGTTGAGGTAAGTCACACATGTGGCAACATCGGCTTTTGCACTGTTGAGGTAAGTCACAATGTGGCAACATCGGCTCTTTGCACTGTTGAGGTAAGTCACACATGTGGCAAATCGGCTCTTTGCACTGTTGAGGTAAGTCACAATGTGGCAACATCGGCTCTTTGCACTGTTGAGGTAAGTCACAATGTGGCAACATCGGCTCTTTGCACTGTTGAGGTAAGTCACAATGTGGCAACATTGGCTCTTTGCACTGTTAGGTAAGTCACAATGTGGCAACATCGGCTCTTTACACTGTTAGGTAAGCACAATGTGGCAACATCGGCTCTTTGCACTGTTAAGGTGAGTCACAATGTGGCAACATCGGCGTTTACACTGTTAAGGTAAGTCACAATGTGGCAACATCGGCTCTTTACACTGTTAAGGTAAGTCACAATGTGCAACATCGGCTCTTTCACTGTTAAGGTGAGTCACAATGTGGCAACATCGGCTCTTTACACGTTAAGGTGAGTCACAATGTGGCAACATCGGCTCTTTACACCGTTAAGGTGAGTCACAATACGGCAACATCGGCTCTTTACACTGTTAAGGTAGCCACAATGTGGCGACATCGGCTCTTTACACCGTTAAGGTGAGTCACAATGCGGCAACATCGGCTCTTTAACCGTTAAGGTGAGTCACAATGCGGCAACATCGGCTCTCTGCTCTGTTAAGGCGAGTCACAATGATTGTGAGCGCGATCCAAGCATGGCAAATGTTTCAACACTCCTTTAGGCAACATCTGGACAAGAAGGAACAAAAGTGAAGTTCATAAGGCTGAAAATTCCCCCATATGTTGCTGATGACCGATAGCCGAGCGTTTAGACATCCGTCACAAGGTGACTTTGCACTGAGAAACCAAACCACCTAGGATGCGCGGGATCGATTCTAGGATGAAGGACAAATTTCTGTTTAAAAATAAAAAAGGTGACGGCAGAGGGGCATCCAGGAGTTATGACCTGGATGGGGCCCGGCCCCCTTAGAGTGTCAGGAGTTAAGGGCCGAAACACTTGCTTGACAGGGGGTTCTCCTCTAAGGACCTTCTGCTGTCTGGCTGTCCCCAGAGTTTAATACTACTTATACATGAAGCTAGTCCTTACATACTCTGAGAACGGCGTGGAACGGATTGTGAGCCATGGTGATAGTACTAGTAGTTCTCACGATTGGACAGGTAGTTTCTACTCCCTCTAGTGATGGGAGGGGGTGAGAGGATTATCCTTGAGAATGAGGAAGACAGCCAACAACGGCGTAGTAGGCTGAAGCCGTAGGATCATACGTGTATGAATGAGATTATCACCTCACTTCTCACCTCTCTCCCTCGCTGGGATCGGTGGTAGGAACCACGCTCGACGTCCAGGTCACACGACTGAGACCTTTATTGGCGACTTCCTGGATCCCCAGACTACAGACACCAGCGATGTTGTTGAAGTAGTAGGTGTGCGGTCGTCCCCTTCTTCTCCTTGCCTAAACTTTCCCCTGCAGGACCATTGATGTCAAATCTGTTCTGGTGTTTCTGATCGCATGGCCTACATTTTCAGTTTTCTTTAGTGAATCTCTGTTTTAGCAGTTGGCGTTTGACATTCAGTTCCTTTAATATGCTATCGTTTGGAATGAGATTACAATGAAAGTTATTGGCGAAAACACACACACACACACACACACACACACACACACACACACACACACACACACACACACACACACACACACACACACACACACACACACACACACACACACACACACACACACACACACACACACTTCTCGAATTTTCATGTCAAGTTTAGAATGAAATTTGTGTACTGGAATATTAATCCATTACCATTCGAAGGAATGCCGCAAAAGCTTAAAAAAGCGGAAAAGAAGAGGAAAATAACAGTGATTTTTAGTGCTCTCTTCTTCTACAGAACGTGGGCTGTAGTGTATCAATAAATATTTAATGAAGAGAAAAGTTTAGTAATGTTATTTCTATGGCTCGTATGTAATTTAGCTTGAAGGATTAATTAAGCTCTGTTGTGTGTGTGTGTGTGTGTGTGTGTGTGTGTGTGTGTGTGTGTGTGTGTGTGTGTGTGTGTGTGTATGTGTGTGTGTGTGCGTACGTGCGTGCGTGTGTGTGTGTGTGTGTGTGTGTGTGTGTGTGTGTGTGTGTGTGTGTGTGTGTCTCACATCTCTATCAAAGTATTTCCTTCAACTTTTTAAATATATTGCGTTTCATTGCGTCGTGTCGTTTTGTGTGTGTGTATGCGTGTGTGTGTGCGCGCGCGCACGCGCGCGCGCGCGCGTGTGTGTGTGTGTGTGTATCTCACATCCCTATCAAAGTATTTCCATCAACTTTTTAAACATATTGTATGACACACACTTGTCTTCGTGCAATATTGTCGAATCGGTATGAAGTTTGATTGGAACATCTTGTTCGAACCATAATCTATAAAGAGGTAGCGTCTGAGCTGCTCATTAGTAGATCGTCTAATATCACTCATAGTGAAAAGACGATGAATCAAAGAACGAATGATGGATCTATGACGACTAGCTATCTACATCACAGTGTTTCAATGATGTCAGATAAATAGACGAGACGTGGCGTCATGATTTCATGTACGTCATTACCCCAAAAGATACATTTTATCTCAATACAATTGAAAGTATTTAGTTCAGTTTAGTTTAGTTTAGTAATAAATAGGGACATAACACATTAGCCGTTTGGCTATTTCAAGTCCCATCATTTTTCTTTTTCTTTTCTTACACTCGTAGTCAAGGTTTGTCGCACGCCCAGTTTTTTTTGGATAATTCATTCATCATATTCGTATTTAAGTTCAATGTAATGTTTCCAATGGTCAAGCTGGTTTTTAAACGAGTTTGTGTTTTGTGCTCTTTTAATTTCGTTTGGTAATTTATTCCATACATGCGCAATTCTATTTGTAAAATAAAACTTTCTAATGTTAGTCTTGCAATATTCTATAAATATTTTATCAGTAATATTTCTTGTTTTGTCATAATTTGTCAGTTTGAAAAATTCTGTTCTATCTACGTCATCTATATTGTTAAAAATCGTGAAACTTTGGATCAGATCTCCCCTCATTCTTCTTGCTTTTAAACTGGGTAAATCCGTGAAGTGGATGAGACTCGACTGTGTGGTCCCAGTCTTCCCAATGAGTTCATAGCACGCCCAACCTGGATAGGAGCCGGTTGGAGCCGAAAAACCCCACAACGATTTTTGAAGGGATTAATGGAGATTCGAACCCACAACCTTCCAGTCGGTAATCAGTTGCGTTAACCACTACGCCACGGCAACTGGTTTATAAGATATGCATTTATCCTACCCACCCAACCCCTACCTTCACCTCCCCTTTTGGGGAGATTGGTGCTGTCCCTAATGAGCTACGATAAGGCAGGCTGTGCTGGCTTGGCCATGTGCGTCGGATTAAGGATGGACGTATCCCAAAGGATATCCTTTATGGTGAACTAGTCTCTGACAAGAGATCTGTTGGCAGACCCCAGCTACTATTTCAAAGACGTCTGCAAGCGCGATATTAACCCTTTCACTCCTGCCACCTGTTCACAACTGCAAAAAAATTAACCCTTTCACTCCCCCACCCTTTCCACCAGCTTCCTGGGCAGGAAGCTGGTGGATAGGGTAAGGAGTCAAAGGTGTCAGTTTTTGCTTTGCCAGCATTATTGACAACGCAGGATGCTGTTAGACAGGGTGCAGGAGTCAAAGGGTTAAGTTTGTGCTTTGTCAGCATGGTTGACAATGCAGGATGCTGTTGGACAGGGTGCGGGATTCAAAGGGTTAAAGCTGTGACCATCAACACAGAGAGCTGGGAAATCACAGCATCTGACCGCAACAGATGGCAGGAAGCTGTGGATAGGGTGAGGGAGTCAAAGGTGTCAGTTTTTGCTTTGCCAGCATTATTGACAACGCAGGATGCTGTTAGACAGGGTGCAGGAGTCAAAGGATTAAGTTTTTGCTTCGTCAGCATGGTTGACAATGCAGAATACTGTGGGACCAGGGTGCAAGAGCTAAAGGGTTAAAGCTTTGGACATCAACACAGAGAGCTGGGAAATCACAGCATCTGACCGCAACAGATGGAACAGTGTGCTCCAGAAACAACTCGGGTAGAGGGAAAAAGAGTATTCAGACCTTAGCTACTGTCGTGGCTGTCTTCAACATTTCAAATTTTCAAATCATTCTTCTTTTCCTTTCAGATGACAGAACTCAAGACTCTCAAGCCCGCAACACGTGGGTCGTCTGAAGCTTTACACAATGTCTGCAGCTTTTCCATCTTGGCTACAGCTTATTGACACTGTTTTCACCGTTCTGTGTAGACAGACAGAATAAAGATCTATAGACATTATCATTGTGTATCCGTGACTGTGTGAATGAGTGTGTTTTATGTCAATATTCTTGTGTAT
Organism: Monoplex corrugatus; assembly: GCA_030674185.1. Lineage (NCBI taxonomy): Eukaryota > Metazoa > Mollusca > Gastropoda > Littorinimorpha > Ranellidae > Monoplex > Monoplex corrugatus. The sequence goes on along the minus strand of JAPXFY010000023.1, from coordinate 29,517,808 downwards.
GTATACAGTGGGTACTTTTCATGTATGTGTGTGTGTGTGAGAGAGAGAGAGAGAGAGAGAGAGAGAGTGAGTGTGTGTGTGTGTGAGTGTGAGTGTGTGTGTGTGTGTGTGTGTGCGTGTGTGTGTGTGTGTGCGTGTGTGTGTGTGTGTGTGTGTGTGTGTGTATGTGTATGTGTGTGTGTGTGTGTGTGTGTGTGTGTGTGTGTGTGTGTGTGTGTGTGTGTGTGTGGCTTTCTATGATGTGAGACAAATTTACACTGAATGGCTAGTCGTGTTTTGATTCAGACCTTTAATCATTTATTCATTTCATTCATTCGTTCTTTTCCTTGAAGACAAGATACAAAGATACACATGTCATTTACATGTAACCAAGATTGTTCCAATGATAGAATGATACAATACTAGCATAAGATAAAAATAATAATAATAAATTGTAGGTTAGGTAAAACATAGGCTAGGTAGGACCTCAGGACTTTGCCAGCTAACATAGGCTAGGTAGGACCTCAGGACTTGGCCAGCTAACATAGGCTAGGTAGGACCTCAGGACTTGGCCAGCTCATGGGTTTATGTGCAGGCTTAAGGCTTGTATGCTATGATTACCATCCCATGGTACTTGTGACGATAGTGTGTATGGAATTCCTTTCGAGCGCAGAGACGTCATCTTGAGACACTGAAACAGAAACTGAGCCTAGATAAGACAAGTGTCTGGTCGTTGACGGGTTCCTGTCGCAAACCGATAACAAAACAAAACGTGCGTATAGAAATAACGAGTGATGCTCATGGCTTGCAAGGAGGGGGTTCATTGATTGATTTGATTCAGTTTTTACGTCTCCCCCTATGGGGGATGCCGAGGGCTGTTTCAGTGTAAATAGTATCCCCACCTGGAATATCTGTGCTAGAAATTTCTTCTTTTCTGTCGCTCTCTTTGTTTCTGCCTCGTTCCTTTGCTTTCTGTCATTTCTTCTATCATTTTCTGCCTTGCTGGTCCATTCACCTGTATGTGTTCGAGAAATTCTTACGTACTTTTTCTTAGGATTGATAGTTGGGTACATGTGTTAAACGCAATTTTGGCTCTAGGGAGGTGAGATATGCGGAAGCAATTTTAGGTAATTTATGTCCGTTTTTATATATGTTTTGGTGTCCTTGGGTATGCTTGAATTTGCATTCAGATGTGTTTTTTTAATTCCCCTATGCGATAAATTGGACGGAGTGGTGAACGCCAGGGGCATGTCCTTAGATTATG
>JAPXFY010000023.1:29504065-29511565 GCA_030674185.1 Monoplex corrugatus | reverse complement strand
ACAGATCAGCTACTTCTTTGCATCTTAAGGTAAATTTGAATAAAAGTAATGTTGTCATGTTTAGAAAGGGAGGATATTTAGCTGCTAGAGAAAGATGGGTGTACAATGATATATTTATGCCTGTTGTAAATGTGTATAAATACCTGGGAATGCATTTTTCAACACGTTTGAGTTTTACTCTGGCTTGTAAAGATATTGCTAGCAGGGCAAAAAATGCATTGTTATGTGTGATGAAAAAATTGAATACATTGAATAATAATTAATTTGATTTATTTGTCAAAATATTTGATTCACAAATACAGCCAATTTTGCTGTATGGAGCAGAAACTTGGGGATTAGATAAGTCAGTTATACATTGTGAAGCTGTACACTTATTTGCTTTGAAAAGGTTTCTAGGACTGGATAAACGCTCATCTAATGATTTAGTATATGGAGAAACAGACAGATACCCGTTGTTTGTTCATTCAGTTGTACGTTGTATTCAATTTTGGTTAAAACTATTGCACACGGAAGACAGTAGACTGCCGAAAAAATCCTATAGGATGCCATATGATCTAGATTTTAAAGGTAAGAAGAATTGGGTAACTAGTATACATATGTATCTGAATGAATATGGGTTTGGTGATGTTTGGTTTTCCCAAGGAGCTGGCGATGAGAGACAGTTCATTCATGATTTTCGGCAAAGACTGATTGATTGTAGATGGCAAAAGTGGAACGACCATATACAGACAAGTGGAAGATATGATTTCTTCAGAACTGCCATAGATTCTCACAGTGTTAAACCATACACAATACTTGATCTGGGTATTAATTTGAAAAAAACAACAACAACAAAAAACAATAGCAAAACTTAGACTTGGTTTATCAAATTTGAAAGCCCATCAATTGAGATGCAAGCAACACAGAGTATCTGATTTGCTCTGTACCTTATGCATGCAAGCTGAAGAAGACGAAATACATTTTGTCCTGTGTTGCCCAGCTTTAGATGAAATCCGTTCAAGGTTTATCCCTCAAAAGTATAATAGATGCCCAAATAAGTTTAAATTGTGTTTGTTAATGTGTTCAACTCGTTTCGATTATATATATTAAGAATTTTGGTTTGTTCCTGCTTAAAGCAGCTAAAATCAGGGAAATTGCTTTATCCTAATGTACAGTTCATTTTATTGTTGATTGTTAATCCTATATGACATGCTATCTGATTATTTCATTATACTTACAAGCACCCCTTCAGTTTGGGCTATGGCCTTTCTTGAATAAACACTCTGAAGCCTGAAGTCTCTCTCTCCCTCTCTCTGTCTCTCTCTGTCTCTCTCTGTCTCTCCTTCTTTGTCTCTCTCTTTGTCTCTCTCTCTCTCTCATGTTTTTCTTTCTTTCTCTCTCTCTCGTCTCTCATTCGTTCTCTCTCTCCTCTCTCTTTCTTCTCTCTCTTCTTTCTCTCTATCTGTCTCTCTCTTTGTCTCTCTTCCCTCTTTTCTCTCTCCTTTCTCTCTCTTCTCTCCCCTCTCTTCCTTCTTTTCTCTCTCCTCTCTCTCTCATCCCTCCTCTCTCACTTTCTGTCTCTCTTTTCCCGTCTCTCTCTTTCCTGTTTTCTCTCTCTTTCCCCCTCTCTGTCTTCCCTCTTTTGTCTCTCTTTCATCTCCCTCTCTTCCCTCTTTTCTCTCTCTTTTCCCCTCTCTCTCTTCCCTCTTTCCTCTCTCTTTCCCCTCTCTCTCTTCTCTCTTTTTCTCTCTTTCCCCCTCTCTCTTCCCTCTTTTCTCTCTCTTCCCCTTCTCTCTCTTCCCTCTTTTCTCTCTCTTTCTCCCTCTCTATCCCTCTTCCCTCTTTTTCTCTGTCTTTCCCCCTCTCTCTCTTCCCTCTTTTGTCTTTCTTTCCCCCTCTCTCTCTTTTCCTTCTTTTCTCTCTCTTTCCTCCTCTCTCTCTTCTCTGTTTTCTCTCTCTTTCCCCGTCTCTCTCATCCCTGTTTTCTCTCTCTTTTCCCCTATCTCTTTTCCCTCTTTTTCTCTCTTCCCCCCTCTCTCTTCCCTCTTTTATCTCTCTTTTCCCATCTCTCTTTTCCTTCATTTCTCTCTCTCTCCTCTCTTTCTCTTCCCAGTTTTCTCTCTCTTTCCCCGTTCTGTCTTCCCTCTTTTCTCTCTTTTTTCCCCTTTCTCTCTTACCTCTTTTTTCTGTCTTCCCTCTCTCTCTCTTCCCTCTTTTCTCTCTCTTCCCCCTCTCTTCCCTCTTTTCTCTCTCTTTCCCCTTCTCTCTCTTCCCTCTTTTCTCTCTCTTTCCCCCTCTCTTCCCTCTTTTCTCTCTCTCTTCCCCCTCTCTTCCCTCTTTTCTCTCTCTTTCCCCTTCTCTCTCTTCCCTCTTTTCTCTCTCTTTCCCCTTCTCTCTCTTCCCTCTTTTCTCTCTCTTTCTCCTTCTCTCTCTTCCCTCTTTTCTCTCTCTTTCCCCTTCTCTCTCTTTCCCCTTCTCTCTCTTCCCTCTTTTCTCTCTCTTTCCTCTTCTCTCTCTTCCCTCTTTTATCTCTCTTTCCCCCTCTCTTCCCTCTTTTCTCTCTCTTTCCCCGTCTCTGTCTTCCCTCTTTTATCTCTCTTTTCTCCACTCTCTCTCTTCCCTCTTTTCTCTCTCTTTCCCCCTCTCTTCCCTCTTTTCTCTCTCTCTTTCCCCTTCTCTCTCTTCCCTCTTTTATCTCTCTTTCCCCCTCTCTTCCCTCTTTTCTCTCTCCCCTTCTCTCTCTTCCCTCTTTTCTCTCTCTTTCCCCTTCTCTCTCTTCCCTCTTTTCTCTCTATTTCCCCTTCTCTCTCTTCCCTCTTTTCTCTCTCTTTCCCCGTCTCTCTCTTCCCTCTTTTCTCTCTCTTTCCCCTTCTCTCTCTTCCCTCTTTTCTCTCTTTCACTCTCTCTTCCCTCTTTTCTCTCTCTTTTCTCCTCTCTGTCTTCCCTCTTTTCTCTCTTTTCCCCCTCTCTCTCTTCCCTCTTTTCTCTCTCCCCTTCTCCCCCTTCCCTCTTTTCTCTCTCTTTCACTCTCTCTCTTTTCCCACTTCTCTCTCTCCTTCCTCATCTCTGTCTTCCCTGTTTTCTCTCTCTTTCCCCCGCTCTCTTCCCTGTTTTGTCTCTCTTCCCCCTCTCTCTCTTTTCCTTCTTTTCTCTCTCTTCCCCCTCTCTCTCTTCTCTGTTTTCTCTCTCTTTCCCCGTCTCTGTCTTCCCTGTTTTCTCTCTCTTTCCCCTCTCTCTTCTCTCTCTTTCCCCTCTCACTTCCCTGTTTTTTCTCTTTTCCCCCTATCTCTTTTCCCTCTTTTTTTCTCTTTCCCCCTCTCTCTCTTCCCTCTTTTATCTCTCTACCCCCTCTCTCTCTCTGTCTTCCCTGTTTTCTCTCTCTTTCCCCCCTCTCTTCCCTGTTTTCTCTCTCTTTCCCTCTCTCTCTCTCTTTTCTTTTTTCTCTCTTTCCCCCCTCTCTCTTCTTCCCTCTTTTCTCTCTCTTACCCCTCTCTTTCTTCCCTCTTTTCTCTCTCTTTCCCCGTCTCTCTCTTCCCTGTTTTCTCTCTCTTTCCTCTCTCTCTTCCCTGTTTTCTCTCTTTTTTCTCCTATCTCTTTTCCCTCTTTTTTCTCTCTTCCCCCTCTCTCTCTTCCCTCTTTTATCTCTCTTTCCCCTTCTCTCTGTCTTCCCTGTTTTCTCTCTCTTTCCCCCTCTCTCTTCCCTGTTTCTCTCTCTTTCCCCTCCCTCTCCCTTCCCCCTAAAAACACAAGAAAACAAAAACTCCACTACAACCAAAACAAACAACTAAACGCACGAACGCACAAACAAACAAATAAACAAACGCACAAACAAACAAAAAACAAACAAACATGCACACAAAATAACACACAAACAAACACACAAACGTGCACACAAAATAAACACACAAACAAAATCACAAACACACACAAACACACAAACACAAACACAAACACACAAAAGACGAATACACACAAACAGACATAAACACACAAACACAAAACACACAAACACTTACAAACACACAAACAGACTAACACAAAACACACAAAGACTTACAAACACACAAACAGACTAACAAATAACCAGGCCTGTTCGCTACCCATCCTAATGCTTCCTTCATTCTGTGCAAGTTGCAACCCATCCTAATGCTCCATTCATTCTGTGCAACCCATCCTAATGCTCCATTCATTCTGTGCAACCCATCCTAATGCTCCATTCATTCTGTGCTACCTACCTTAATGTTCCATTCATTCTGTGCTGCCCATCTTAATGCTCCATTCATTCTGTGCTACCTATCTTAATGTTCTGATCATTCTGTGCAACCCATCTTAATGCTCCATTCATTCTGTGCTACCTATCTTAATGTTCTGATCATTCTGTGCAACCCATCTTAATGCTCCATTCATTCTGTGCTACCTATCTTAATGTTCCATTGATTCTGTGCTGCCCATCTTAATGCTCCATTCATTCTGTGCTACTTATCTTAATGCTCCATTCATTCTGTGCTACCTATCTTAATTCTCCCATCATTCTGCACTACCCATCTTAATGCTCTGATCGTTCTGTGTTACCCATCTGATTACTCTGATCATTCTGTGCTACGCATCCTAAATCTCCCACCATTGTGCGCTACCCATCTTAATGCTCTGATCATTGTGCACTACATATCTTAATGCTCCCATCATTCTGCACTACCCATCTTAATGCTCTGATCATTGTGCACTACATGTCCTAATGCTCCCATCATTCTGCACTACCCATCTTAATGCTCCCATCATTGTGCACTACCCATCTTAATGCTCCCGTCACTCTGCACTACCCATCTTAATGCTCCCATCACTCTGCACTACCCATTTTAATGCTCTGACCATTCTGTGCTACTCATCTTAATGCTCCCATCATTGTGTGTTACCATCTTAAAGCTCCCATTATTCTGCATACCCATCTTAATGCTCTGATCATTGTGCACTACCTATCTTAATGCTCCATTCATTCTGTGTTACCCATCTTAGTGCTCCCATCATTGTGCGCTACCCATCTTAATGTTCTGATCATTCTGTGCTACCCATCTTAAATCTCTGATCATTGTGCACTACCCATCTTATCACTCCAACCAAACTGCACTACCTCTCTTAATGCTGCGATCATTGTGCACTACCCATCTTAATGCTCTGAGCATTCTGCACTACCCATCTTAATGCTCTGAGCATTCTGCACTACCTATCTTACAGGGGTGGAATTGTTCCGCCGTTAGGCGGATTTCCGCTTTTTTAAAATCAGAATCCGCCGAAAAAAAATCATCGTCCGCCGAAAAAAAAATCGGACCTCAAAAATTCCCAAAATCGCTGTATTCTCAAATGGCTTGATCGGAATGAGTTCTCGGAAGGGAAGCTTTAGCGGAAGGGGAGCTTTAGCGTACGCGAAACTGATTGCGCAGTCGGTCTCCAAGATGGCGATCAACTTGCAGATTGTTGAGCGCGGAGAGCCTTTCGAAGAAAAAACTGGACCTGGTACAAATGGTTGGCGATGGGAATGGACCGATGAAATTATCGAAGAGAATCGCGTCGGGGATTTCATCCGCACCCCACCGGGGCCTGCGGCCCCTGAACCCCGGCCTTCCTATTTTTTTTCAAGCAGCAATTCTACCCCCTGATCTTAATGCTCTGAGCATTCTGCACTACCCATCTTAAAGCTCTGAGCATTCGGCACTACCCATCTTAATGCTCCCATCATTGTGTGCTACCCATCTTTATGCTCCAATCATTGTGCAAAAGCAATCTTAATGCTCTGATCATTGTGCACAACCACTCTTAATGCTCTGAGCATTCTGCACTACCCATCTTAATGCTCCGACCATTCTGCACTACCCATTATAATGCTCTGATCATTCTGAGCTACCCATCTTAATGCTCTGATCATTGTGTGTTACCCATCTTAATATTCTGATCATTGTGTGTTACCCATCTCAATGCTCCAATCATTGTGTGCTACCAATCTTAATGCTCTGATCATTCTGAGCTACCCATCTTAATGCTCCAATCATTGTGTGCTACCCAGCTTAATGCTCTGATCATTCTGCACCACCCATCTTAATCATCATCATCATCATCATCATCATCATCATCATCATCATCAGCAAGTGCCTTGCAACATGGCGTTGGTGATCATGGTCTTTCATTTGTTTCTATCCCTTGTTGCCGCGAGCACGTCTTCTACCCTCTCTTTCTTCAGCCACTCTGCAAGTCCGTCCAATATCTTCTCCCTGGGTCCACCTGGTGCTCTCTTTCCCTCCAGCTTTCCTGTTGTGACCAGGTGCTCCAATTCCCTTTCATAAAATGACCTATAAATGTTGCCTATCTTTTCCTAATCTTCCTTATCAATGATCTTCTTGTGTCTGCCTCCATCAAGACTGTCTCGTTTGTTTTCTTTGCTATCCATGGAAATCTCATCTCGGCTGCCTCAATCTTGTTCTGGCTTTGCTTGTTGACTGTCCACGCCTCACAACCGTAGAACATTATCGGTTCCATATAACATTCAAGAACTCTCTTCCTGATGTTAATTGATAGGCATTTGTTGGTAAGAATGCTTGTCATCTTTTTGAATGCTGTTTTGGCTTGGTCGATTCTGCCGGCTATTTCTGATGTGCATCTGCCGTCTGGTGAAATAATCGTTCCCAGATATTTAAACTTATCAACTTGTCTCAAGGTTGTGCCATTTGCTGTTATTTTGCGCGAGGGGATTTCATGTGTTTTACTGATCACCATGACTTCAGTCTTCTTGCTGTTTAGTTCCAATCCCTTACCTTTGCTTTCTATTTCTAGTATATTCACAAGGTTTTGTAGATCCCATTCATTTTCTGAAATTAGCACGGTGTCATCTGCGTATCGAATGTTGTTTATCATTTTCCCTCCAACCTTTAATCCAGGGTCTTCTTCTAGGTTTCTCGTGATGTTTTCGCTGTAAAGTGAAAACAGATCTGCTGACAAAACACAACCCTGTCTGACTCCTTTTTTGATGTTTTTGAAAGAGCTTATATCGTTTTATATTCACATTGCAGCTGTTTGTTCCCAATACATATTTCTGATTGTTCGTAGATATTTTCCATCAGTGTTGAGTCTTTCTAGTTGGTTGATCAATTCTTCATGTCTTACCCGATCGAAAATCTTGGTATAATCAACAAAGCCTAAATATAAATCCTTATTCATCTCGATTGACCTCTCTATGATAGTTCTTAGGATGTATATGGCATTAATAGTTCCTTTCTCTTCCACAAATCCACACTGTTCTGCTTTTTCTCTTTTGATTTTATTCCTTGTCCTCATTATTCTTAATTGGATTTTTGTTACATGACTCATCAAGCTAATTGTGCGATGGAGTTCGCATCTTAATGCTCCTCTGGAATTCCAAACACAACACAACACAACCCAACACGATACGACACGACACTACACAACACGACCACGACACGAAACGACATGACACAGCACAGCACAGCACAGCACAGCACAGCACAGCACAGC
>JAPXFY010000023.1:29499382-29501465 GCA_030674185.1 Monoplex corrugatus | reverse complement strand
AAAACACAACCCTGTCTGACTCCTCTTTTGATGTTTTGAAAAGAGCTTATATTGTTTTCTATTCTCATTGCAGCTGTTTGTTCCCATTACATATTCCTGATTATTCGTAGATCTTTTCCATCAAGATTGAGTCTCTCCAGTTGGTTGATCAATTCTTCATGTCGTACCCGATCGAAAGCCTTGGTATAGTCAACAAAGCATAAATACAATCCTTATTCATCTCAATTGACTTCTCTATGATAGTTCTTAGGATGTATATGGCATTAATATTCCTTTCCCCTCCACAAATCCACACTGTTCTTCTGCTATTTCTCTTTTGATTCTATTTCTTGTCCTCATCATGATTATTCTTAACAGGATTTTTGTTACATGACTCATCAAACTGACTGTGCGATGGAGTTCGCATTCTATAGCCCCTGTCTTCTTTGGAAGTGCATGAAAATTGATTTTGACATATCTTTGGGATTTTCCAGTGTCGTAAATTTCATGTAGGAGGACTGTTATCATGGGCAAAAGAAAGATGAAGAAAATGGACATATACAAGAACTAATGAAAGTGTCCTGGAAGAAATTAATAATAATAATAATAAATATAATAATAATAATAATTACAATATTTATATAGCGCAAAATCTTGATAAAATCAAATCTAAGCGCTGAAACACACACACACGCACGCATGCACACACACGCACGCACGCACGCACACACACGCACCCACGCACACACACACACACACACATACACGCACACGGCTATAAATGGGGAGAAAGAATAAAAGCAATGGAAAATTATAGAGAGCATATTATATACAATTATATATTACAACGTGATTCCCCCTCCGAGTGGAGACAGGCTGCAGAGGGGATTGAGTGAGGTCAGGATTTTATGCAGAGGAGAAAAGGTGAGTTTTGAGAGCGGACTTGAAGGAGACAAAAGTAGGTTGCTGATGGACTGAGAGAGGAAGTTTGTTCCAGGAGAGCGGACCAGAAACAGATACCACCAGACAACTATACTGGCAGACATCAACAAGAGAAGACTAAAAGTGCATTGACTATGTATCACGCGGCAAGACCTCAGACCAGACCTCATGGCAATCATCTTTCGAAGAAAAACAATGGCAAAAAGGAAGAAAGGCAGACCTCCAATCACTTACATCAAGAACATAAACAATATCAGTGGCCTAAATATTCACGAAATTGTCCACAAAAGTCAAGATGGAGCAGCCTGGAAGGAGATGGTGGTGTCAAAACGTGCAGCGGCCAACGCCAAATCCGGTGACGCTGACAGGTGAGATAGGTGAGACGGATGAGACCATGAACCAGCAAAGATGTATGGGGAGGATATACCTTTCCATTCAGTACTTAGGAAATAGTGTTATGTAAGACTTTATAGAGTGAGAGCCTTTTATGTGAGTAACACAGTGAAAGGCCAAAAAACAAGAAAATATCAGGTAATCACTAATAGATTTCTGTCTGTGACAAAATTGCCAGAGGCTTCCATTCGTACGTCTTTTACCTGAGTCTGACTCTGATAGGCAGAGACCAGGTAGAGCTGGCAAGAGTAAGAGTCTGCATCTGGCCAGTGTTTGAAAAAAGAAACAAAAAAAATCCAAACAACAAACAAACAAACAAACAAAAAACAAAAAAAGTTTCTGATTAAGAAAACAACACAGGTTAAAATTTTCAGTCAAGCCAACATGGAAGACAAGACATGCATGTTATAGCTGTGCACTGTTTCTGTCTTGTAAAAGTGTCTGTATTTTGTTCACATCCTGTTGAAAACTCAAATGTCAAAACTGCTCGGTGTCTTGTCCACTGTTATTGCTTTGTTTCACAGTTTAAGGTCTTACAGTACGTTTCCATTTCGTATCAGTTACTCACGTCACCTGCAATCACACGTTTTCTTTCTTCTACTTTACACTAAAATAAATATCAACTTATTGTCAGTTTTAAGAAGTCACAGTCATCTGTGAATGAAATGAATGAATCTTTTATTTAATGTCTGTTCACAATAGTGATTTTAGACACACATGCACGCACGCACACACACACACAACACACACACACACACAACACACACAC
>JAPXFY010000023.1:29484382-29496882 GCA_030674185.1 Monoplex corrugatus | reverse complement strand
ACTGGACGAGAAAAGAAATTATACGCTTGATGGAGGAACGGAGGAAGGCAAAGAGAAACGAGGAGATATACAGGAAGATTAACAAAGAAATCAGGAATAGGTGCAATGAAGCTAAGGAAGCATGGCTGAAAACAAAATACAAAGAAATAGAAGACCGACACAAAACGGATCCTCAGGGTATGCACAGACGAATTGAAGAAATTGTTCACAGGAAAAAGACATGCACATCAACTGGTTGCTTAAAATCGAAAGATGGTACGCTTATCATGAAAAAAAAATACAACAAACTATTAGACAGATGGGGAGAGTACATTAAAGACCTTTTTGAAGATGACAGAAACGAAGAACACATGATACAAAAGAACGTTGAAGGACCACCCATAATGAAAGATGAAGTTAGAGCGGCACTGAAAAAGATGAAACCAGGAAAAGCCCCAGGGCCAGACAACATTACTACATAGATGATTGAAGCCCCGGAGGAATTTGGTACTGAAAAAATAAGTCCTCCTAAATGAAATTTATGACACTGGAACTCCATAGCACAATCAGCTTAATGAGTCATGTAACAAAAATCCTATTAAGAATAATCATGATGAGGACAAGGAATAGAATCAAAAGAGAAATAGCAATAGAACAGTGTGGATTTGTGGAAGGTAAAGGAACTGTTAATGCCATATACATCCTGAGAACTATCATAGAGAGGTCAATCGAGATGACGGATTTATATCTATGCTTTGTTGATTATACCAAGGCTTTTGATTGGGTAAGACATGAAAAATTGATCAATCAACTAGAAAGACTCAATATTGATGGAAAAGATCTACGAATAATCAGAAATATGTATTGGGAACAAACAGCTGCAATGAGAATGGAAAACGTTATAAGCTCTTTCTAAAACAGAAAAAGAGGAGTCGGACAAGGCTGTGTTTTGTCACCAGATCTGTTTTCACTTTACAGCAAAAGCATCATGAGAAACTTAGAGGAAGACCTGGATCAAAGGTTGAAGGAAAAATGATAAACAACATTCGATACGCAGATGACACCGTGCTAACTGCAGAAAATGAAAGGGACCTACAAAACCTTGTGAATATACTAGAAATATAGAGCAAAGGTAAGGGGTTGGAACTAAACAGCAGGAAGACTGAAGTCATGGTGATCAGTAAACAACATGAAATCCCCTCATGCAAAATAATAGCAAACAGCACAACCTTGAGACAGATTGATAACTTTAAATACCTGGGAACGATCATTTCACCAGACGGCAGATGCACATCAGAAATAGCCAGCAGAATCGGCCAAGCCAAAACAGCAATCCAGGAGATGACAAGCATTCTTACCAACAAATGCCTATCAATTAACATCAGTAAGAGAGTTCTTGAATGTTATATAGAACTGATAATGTTATACGGTTGTGAGGCATGGGCAGTCAACAAGCAAAGCCAGAACTAGATTGGGGCAGCCAAGTTGTGGTTTTTAATAAGATTGTTGAGAGTTCCACAGACAGCAAAGAAAACAAACGAGACAGTCTTGATGGAGGCAGACACAAGAAGATCATTCATACGGAAGATTAGGAAAAGACAGGTAACATTTATAGGCCATTTTATGAGGAAAGGGGAATTGGAGCACCTGGTCAAACAGGAAAGCTCGAGGGAAAAAGAGCACCAGGTAGACCAAAGGAGAAAATATTGGACTGACTTGCAGAGTGGCTGAAGACAGATAGGGTGGAAAATGTGCTTGAGGCAACAAGGGATAGAAAAAGATGGAAGGCCATGATCGTCAACACCATGTGGGAAGACACTTGATGATGATGATGATGATGATATGCATTAGCCTTCATGAGAACAAGCTGTACCAAGGACTACCACTCAAGAATTAGCCTGTTCAGCCACAGCCATTAGCCTTCATGAGAACTAGCTGTACCAAGGACTACCACTCAAGAATTGGCTTGTTCAGCCACAGCATTAGCCTCCATGAGAACTAGCTGTACCAAGGACTACCACTCAAGAATTGGCTTGTTCAGCCACAGCATTAGCCTCCATGAGAACTAGCTGTACCAAGGACTACCACTCAAGAATTGGCCTGTTCAGCCACAGCTGAGACTGTTCCACATCCAACTGAGTCCTTAACCAGACACATGCATTGTCTAATCACACAGATATGGCCTTGATCAGAAAGTCTTGTCGTCTACTTTGCAAAACTCAAATGTGAAGTCCAACGTACGTGAGATTTCCTTCAAAATACTCTCTTCCTCTCTATAGACAGGGTTTCAGTTTCCTTAGCCAAGAGTCAAATGCTGTTTGACAGTTTCATTCAGATATTGCAACAAGCTGTGATTTCGATGCTTTCCTCAAATCTTGGACACTTGAAAACTTCTTACAAGCCTGGTTTGGTGTCAGAAAGGGAAATAACCAAATGTCAGGACTGTAGGGGGGTGGGGGACAACTAGATTGGTCGTGTAGATAGGTCACAGTGAATTCAAACGGTTGTAGGATACTTCGTTGTTCTGTAGAATGAGTGTTTGCTAGTACCCATGCTCAGACGTTTCTTGTGGATAGATTAAATAAAACAACTTTACGCAAAACTCTTTCTACACATTACCGAGCAGTAAGATTAAGCTTTTCAGGCCAAATATCAACCACTGCAGAGTGTAGGGAGTTCAAGGGCATGTAGAAAAATTTATTACAGTTTTGAAGATCGGGGTGTGGCTCATTTTAACAGGTCTTTTGTCATTAGCACCTGCCTACATTTGACTGGACCGTTTGTTCAGGTGATCCACGTTTCCTTACCTGTGATCACGTCACAAAGTCGTTTTGGGTCCTGTAACTCAAAATGTTAAGCAATCAGCTGGGGTCATGGGTCATACACCTCACTCTCCTCCTGTTTACCACCCCTCACTTTCCTTAAGCTTTGTGCCTGGAGGTTTTGGTGTTGTTGGTGATTGCTCTGGTGAATAATGAGATAGCGCCTATGTTTTATTTCTTGAATTAAGGTTTGTCACGTTCTTCTTCTTCTTCTTATTATTATATTATCATCATTATTATCATTATTGTTATTATTATAATTTTTGTTATTATCATATCATTATTATTATTATTGTTGTTGTTATTATTATCATTGTTGTTATTATTATTATCATATTATTATCATTATTATTATTATTATTATTAATCGCTTAGAACTCCGAACATTCTGGGTTTGTTTTCTGCTCCGTCATCAAAAAATGGGGTATTCACCTAGCACCCACTTTCATTATCTGAAGATCACACCATATTGTCTGTTTACCTGTGACAAACACAACACCCTACAACATCACACCATAGTGTCTGTTTACCTGTGACAAACACAACACCCTACAACATCACACCATAGTGTCTGTTTACCTGTGACAAACACAACACCCTACAACATCACACCATAGTGTCTGTTTAACTGTGACAAACACAACACCCTACAACATCACACCATAGCGTCTGTTTACTGTGACAAACACAACACCCTACAACATCACACCATAGTGTCTGTTTACCTGTGACAAACACAACACCCTACAACATCACACCATAGTGTCTGTTTATCTATACAAACACAACACCCTACAACATCACACCATAGTCTGTTTAACTGTGACAAACACAACACCCTACAACATCACACCATAGTGTCTGTTTAACTGTGACAAACACAACACCCTACAACATCACACCATAGTGTCTGTTTAACTGTGACAAACACAACACCCTACAACATCACACCATAGTGTCTGTTTAACTGTGACAAACACAACACCCTACAACATCACACCATAGTGTCTGTTTACCTGTGACAAACACAACACCCTACAACATCACACCATAGTGTCTGTTTAACTGTGACAAACACAACACCCTACAACATCACACCATAGTGTCTGTTTAACTGTGACAAACACAACACCCTACAACATCACACCACTGTGTCTGTTTATCTATACAAACACAACACCCTACAACATCACACCATAGTGCCTGTTTAACTGTGACAAACACAACACCCTACAACATCACACCATAGTGTCTGTTTAACTGTGACAAACACAACACCCTACAACATCACACCATAGTGTCTGTTTAACTGTGACAAACACAACACCCTACAACATCACACCATAGTGTCTGTTTAACTGTGACAAACACAACACCCTACAACATCACACCACTGTGTCTGTTTATCTATACAAACACAACACCCTAAAAAATCACACCACTGTGTCTGTTTATCTATACAAACACAACACCCTAAAAAATCACACCATATTGTCTGTTAAAGTGTTACCAATACAACACCCTACAACATCACACCATAGTGTCTGTTTATCTATACAAACACAACACCCTACAACATCACACCACTGTGTCTGTTTATCTATACAAACACAACACCCTAAAAAATCACACCATATTGTCTATTAAAGTGTTACCAATACAACACCCTAACAACATCACACCATAGTGTCTGTTTATCTATACAAACACAACACCCTACAACATCACACCACTGTGTCTGTTTAACTATTACCAATACAACAAACTCAACATCACACCATAGTGTCTGTTTAACTGTGACAAACACAGCACCCTAAAAAATCACACCATAGTGTCTGTTAAAGTGTTACCAACACAACACCCCACAACATCACACCATAGTGTCTGTTTACCTGTGACAAACAAAACACCCAAAGTTTCACGTATTTATGAACTGACATGTCCAGGTCTTCTATATCCTCTATTTAAAAGTTGAAAAGTTTGTTCGTTTCGGGCCTGACTTGGACGTCCACATTGGTACTTAAGTTGTCTTTCAAGTCTGTTTTCCTTCTTTAAACTTAACAATCTTTAAAGTCTGTTTCTCTTCATTTGAACCGATCAGTCTTTAAAGTCTGTTTCTCCTCTTTTGACTCTAATAATCTTTAAAGTCTGTTTTTTCTTCCTCGTTTGAACCTATCAATGTATAAAATCTCTTTCTCCTCTTTTGAACCTAACAATCTTTTAAAGTCTATTCTTCCTTGTTTGAATCCATTAATATTTACAGTCTATTTTTCTTCGTTTGAACCTTACAATCTCATAAGTCTGTTTTCTTCATTTGAACCTAACAATCTTTAAAGTCTATTTTTTCCTCTTTTGAACCTATCAATCTTTAAAGTCTGTTTCTCCTCTTTTGAACCTAACAATCTTTAAAGTCTGTTTCTCCTCTTTTGAACCTAACACAATCTTTAAAGTCTGTTTTCTTCTCTTTTGAACCTAACACAATCTTTAAAGTCTGTTTCTCCTCTTTTGAACCTAACAATCTTTAAAGTCTGTTTCTCCTCTTTTGAACCTAACACAATCTTTAAAGTCTGTTTCTCCTCTTTTGAACCTAACACAATCTTTAAAGTCTATTTCTCCTCTTTGAACCTAACAATCTTTAAAGTCTATTTCTCCTCTTTGAACCTAAAAATCTTTCAAGTCTGTTTTTCTTCTTTTGAACAAATGAATCTTAAATTCTATTTTCTTCATTTGAATTTAGCAATTTTTTAAAATCTGTTTTGGTCATTTGAACCTATAACTCTTAACGTCTATTTCCCCTGTTTTGAACCTATCAATCTTTAAAGTCTGTTTTGATCATTTGAACCTGTTTTTTGTCGTGAACCTAACAATCTTTAAAGTCTGTTTTTTCTCGTGAACCTAACAATCTTTAAAGGATATTTTTTTCTCGTTTAAACCTATCAATCTTTAAAGTCTGTTTTCCTCTTTGAACCTAATAATCCAGCGACAAACTGTCCTATGTCTTGGCTGTGTACACAAATACGTTGTGTCAGATTTACAGAGTTTAGGATCCCTGCCCTTCACAGCCAAATGGCAGCAAGATGTACGAGTATCAGTGCAACCAAACGATCTTCTCAGTTACAGGAAAACAGATATGAAGCCACAGCCATTGAATCATCATCATCATCAGGTGCCTTGCCACATGGCGCTGGCGATCATGGCCTTCCATCTGTTTCTATCCCTTGTTGCCTCAAGCACCTCTTTCATCCTCTTTGTCCACAGCCACTCTGCAAGTCCGTCCAATATCTTCTCCCTGGGTCTACCTGGTGATCTTTTTCCTTCAAGCTTTCCTGTTTTTACCTGGTGTTCCAATTCCCCTTTCCTCATGAATATGGCCCATAAATGTTGCCTGTTTTTTCCTAATCTCCCTTACGAATGATCTCCTTGTGTCTGCCTCCATCAAGACTGTCTCGTTTTTGTTTTACTGTCTATGGAACTCTCAACATTCTTCTTAGAAACCACATATCAGCTGCCTCAATCTTGTTCTTGCTTTGCTTGTTGACTGTCCACGCCTCACAACCATATAACAATATTGGTTCTATATAACATTCAAGAACTCTCTTCCTGATGTTAACTGGTATTTTTACATATCATTTTGCTAATGCATATATCTGGCTGAAAATGGTGCCCCTAGCTGAATTTTTGTACATCATTTCTGATTTTTCTAAAGACAGCATACTGTTCCATATAGATCGGAGGGGTCTCTCTCTCTTTCTCTCTCCCTCTCTCTTTCTCTGCATGGGTGGAAAGCAGCAGAAAAGGGAACAGAGGAACGATGGAAATCTTAAGATCTTTAAGAACATTGAACTGCATTGACTTCTCGATTTTTTTGGAAACTTTTCGACTCGCAGATTGAACCAATCTTAACGTATGGCTCAGAAATATGGGGATTTTCGAGCAATCATAAAATGGAAAAGGTACATACATTTGCCATCAAACGCTTCCTTTCGGTACCATTGTATTCATCTAATACAATGTTATATGGAGAAACTGGCCGTTATCCTTTGTTTTTGAAAACTCAAATGAAGTGTATTAAATACTGGTTGAAATTAACCCAGCTTCCAATGTCAAGATTGTGCAAACAGACATATGAGATGTTACTATTCAATTAGATTCGGGTAAACAAACATGGGCATATTTCGTTAAGAAAATGTTAACCACACATGGATTTGGTATTGTGTGGATGTGCCAGGGAATTGGTTATGAACAAGGATTTGTTTCAGAATTTAGGGATAGACTAACAAAACTGGCACGCTCAAATGAAAGAATCTGAGAAATATGATTGGTTCCTTTCCTTTAAAAGAATATTTTAAAACGAAAAATATATAAAGTCCGTAACAAATAAATGGCATAGAAGCAATCTTGCTCATTTCAGACTAAGAGCCCTAGGGCTAAATGCAACAACAAGATGGTTTTACTCAAATTCATCAGCACACTCTATTTGTCCCATGTGTGATGCAGAGGCAGAAGATGAAATGCATTGTTTTGTTTGTTTGCAAGTCGTATGAAAGTATACGACAAAAATACATAATCTTTGATGAGGACATTTCAAGTCAAAGGGTCATTACCAGAATACTCATGACTGAAGATGAAAAATATAAAAAATCCCTCGCTAAAGTTATCGCCCTTGCTTGGGAAAGTCGGAGAAAGAAAACAACACAGCAATAAATTAATGTAAGTTTATCTCCAGTGAAGATATCACTTTATACTGTTCTTATGTTTATTTGCCGGATTTGGGTCTTTCTCTTACTTATATGATTAATTATGTCGGGTGGTCAACTGTTTCTTCAACTTTTTGTGCAACTTTTTGTTCAACCATTTTCCTTCAATTTTTTCTTCATCATTCATCATCATCAGGTGCCCTGCCGCATGGCGTTGGCGACCATGGACTTCCAACCATCTCTATCTCTCGTTGCCCCCAGCATCTCCCCCACCCTCCTCATCCCCAGCCACTCTGCAAGTCCATCCAGCATTCTCTCCCTGGGTCTACCTGGTGCTCTCTTTAGCTCCAGCTTTCCCGTTATGACCAGGTGCTCCAAATCCCCCTTCCTCATAAAATGGCCTATAAATGTTGCTTGTCTTTTCCTAATCTTCGTTATGAGTGATCTACTTGTGTCTGCCTCCATCAAGTCTGTCTCGTTTGTTTTGTTTGCTGTCCATGGAACTCTCAACATTCTTCTGAGAAACCACATCTCGGCTGCCTCGATCCTGCTCTGGCTTTGCTTGCTGACTGTCCACGCCTCGCATCCATACTACAGTATTGGTTCTATATAACATTCAAGGACTCTCTTTCTGATGTTAATTGATAGGCATTTGTTGGTAAGAATGCTTGTCATCTTCTTGAATGCTGTTTTGGCTTTGCCGATTCTGCCAGCTATTTCCGATGTGCTTCTGCCGTCTGATGAAATGACAGTTCCCAGGTATTTGAACTTATTAACCTGTGTCAAGGTTGTGCCATTTGTTTTTATTTTGCAGGAGGGGATTTCATGTTTTTTTTTTTTTACTGATCACCATGACTTCAGTCTTCCTGCTGTTTAGTTCCAACCCCTTACCTTTGCTTTCTGTTTCTAGTATATGACTTACATATGTCTTTTTAGTCAATCGCTGCATATATATATATTTGTGTGTGTTCGTGTGGGTGTGTGTGTGATTGTTTGTGTGTGTGTATGTGTGAATGTGTGTGTTTTTGTTTTGTCAAGTTTTGGTCAAAGGCGTGGACCACTAATCCACCGGAAGGGTTTAGGTTTGTGAGTTAAGTGCCAAGATCAAGGTCACACAGAACAAGAAAATACCTAAAATCATTAGTTTTGGAGGATGTATGTGAACAGCATTTTGTCAGAAACTTTTTTCAAGTTTTCACTGTTGTGATTGTCTACCTTTGCTCTCAAGACATGTTATATTTAATGTAAAGCTTCCATAAAGTAATACTGACTGATACTGTAGACCATCTACGTATTCATCAATACATTGTCGGAAACAAAACAGTGAAGAATGAAGAAACTGACTTCTTGTATAAGCTTTAAGGACAAAATCACGTTTCCATGATAACAAATGACTTTCTTCTTCAGTTTATGCAACAGTTAGGCCTCAGGAGTGACGAAGCTAACACCATCACTTTACAATAAAAGCATGGTGTTGAATATCGTTCACTTCTGACTGGGTTTAAACTTTAAGATGCTGGTAAATAGACATTGAACGCACAAGTTAGGTCCTACGATCTCGAACATCTTTTCTGTATAATACACAACAAAAAATCTTATTCAAATTAGGAATGAATTTCATTTCATCTAAAAAGAAATCATCATTTTCTCCACTTTGTTTCTCCGTTTCTGATAGCGTGGCCAAACAGTGTATGACATCAAAAATAACTATTATGCGTTTAATATGTCAGTGTTGTTGGTGTTCTAAACTATTCCAAAACGAGAAGAAGAATTACAAGGTAATATTATTTTGTGTCTTTATTGCACCGTGTATAACCTCGAACTTAAATGAAGTCAGCAAATCTTCATATGATTCAGTGCACTACTTCACGGGACCACACTCATGTTTGTTGGTGATAAGATCAGTATATCTGATGTTTTGTACCTTGTGATAGTACATCATTTCCATAACCTGGATTTGTCTTTCCAGATCTGCTGTGAGGGTTCATGTTTCGCATGCAAACAAACAGATGGAATATACGGGTGCACGTGAATATCTGATCTTTTCTTTCATAAAGAGAAATAGGAATCATGGTGAGTGCCAGCGTTCAAGTAAAAGTGAACCAGAACCACAGAAACACACACACACACACATGCACACACACACACAGCACGCACGCACACATGCACGCACACACACACACACACACACACACACACACACACACACACACCACACACACACACACACACACACACACGAATAAGAACGCGAATTTAATATAACAAAACAAGACAGGCACAAATTTTCGGTCAATTTTGTCAATCATATTCAAAAGACAACAAAGAATAGCACAAAACAATAAAAATGACAACAAAAATAACAAGAACAACAACAACAACAGCAGCAGCAGCAACAACAACAACACTGATAACAGCAGCAGCAGCAGCAACGCTATGTTTCGAACGTTGTCTACTGATGTTGTTGTTGTCGTTACTGTTATGCTTAGTGTTGTGCATTTACATAATTATATTCTTTGTTATTTGTCGTGTACACTTGGCAAGGGCTTGTTTGTTGAGAATCTGTGCCTGTTTTATTTTTTCAATATAAAATACGCATTTTTATCTTTTTTTTTTTTTTTCATAAAGGTGTTTTTTTCCTTCCATATTGGTTTCAGCCTGAATAGTGCAGAGGTTGTTTTTGCTGTCCTCGAGAGGACTTATGGTTTAAATCCCTCATTGCTAAGGATTGATCCCACATACATGGATCATTGTTAGTTCCTATCGTCTGTCCAGGGACAGTTATATCAGAAGTGATAGGGGTGTTGTAGCAGTTCGTCTGCTTAGTCTTTCCAGCATCAATGTCCACTCCATATTTTGTCATGTTTCACATAACATTTACAAGCTTAGCGAGTTCTTGCTCACTGCCTGCCAGGCCATCAATGCCACATGCAATACAAATGTTTGTACAAGTTCTTCGTCCAGTGCTGATTGTGCACTGGCATGATCTTCAAGAGTGTCAGTCATGATGCATTTCAAAAGTATGTTGAAGAATGTATGAGACAGAAGCAGTCTTAGCAAAGTCCAACTGAAGTATGGAGCCATTTTCCAGTAGCATTCTGTGTAAGTACCACACTGTTTGTTTTGGAGTATGATTGCTGTATTGTGTTGATAGTTTCTGTTTGATGTAACTTTTCTCCATTGTAGCCCACAATTTCTCATACAAGACTCTGACAAACGCCTTAATCAAGTCCATGAAGACGTGGAAGAACTTGTGGTTTTGGAGGTGCTTTTGGCAAAGTGTAGTCATGTTAAAGATTTGTTCTATAGTACGTCTGCACGTGCATAATCCTGCCTGTCCTTCAGCAATAATGGTTTCTGCTGGCAGCTGTGATCTAACCAGATATATTGAGTTACATTGCTAGCATGGCTTTTCAAACTGATAGCAGGGTAGTTCTGGCAGTGTTGAAGATTTTCTTTCTGAAAAGAGGAACAGTTAGTGACTGGGTCCACAGCGTGGGGCACTCACCTGTGTCCCAGATTTTCGTGCAGATGGTAACTGCCTCTCCGCCATGTTTCAAGAGTTCTGTAGAGATGTTGTCAACGCCTGTAGTCTCACCAGACTTCAGCGACTTCACTGCTACTACAACTTTCCCACAGAGTATTTGGAAGTCATTGTCATTTGATGAATCTGTACTGTTAACACACCTGGGTGTCCTTTGCTCTGTATGTTGTACAGTTCAGAGTAGTACAAAGTCGATCTGTATGTTGTACAGTTCAGAGCAGTACAAAGTCGATCTGTTTGTTGTACAGTTCAGAGCAGTACAAAGTCTACCTGTTTGTTGTACGGTTTAGAGCAGTTTCAAGTCGACCTGTTTGTTGTACAGTTCAGAGCAGTACAAAGTCTACCTGTGTGTTGTACAGTTCAGAGCAGTTTCAAGTCGACCTGTTTGTTGTACAGTTCAGAGCAGTACAAAGTCTACTTGTATGTTGCACAGTTCAGAGCAGTACAAAGTCTACCTGTTTGTTATACAGTTCAGAGCAGTACAAAGTCTACCTGTGTGTTGTACAGTTCAGAGCAGTACAAAGTCTGCTTGTATGTTATACAGTTCAGAGCAGTACAAAGTCTACCTGTATATTGTACAGTTCAATGCAGTACAAAGTCTCTACCTGTATGTTGTATAGTTCAGAGCAGTACAAAGTCTCTACCTGTATGTTGTATAGTTCAGAGCAGTACAAAGTCTACCTGTGTGTTGTACAGTTCAGAGCAGTCAGAGCAGTACTCAATCCATCTTTTAATGACGTCTTTTTCCTGTTTGAGAGAGTTACTCTTTTCTGTAAATGACACTAACTTTCCTTGTGTTTAATCAAGTCTATTACAATATTAAAAGCTTTCTCTCTGTCGATGTTGTCAACAATTTTGTCAATGTCAGTGTCTTCACAATGTTGTTTGATCCAGCCTTTCTTTGCAGTCTTCATTTTTTAACATTTTTTGCCTCGTTTACTGCTCTGTGTTTTTATTTTCCTTTTTCAGTTTTGTTTAGCATTTTCAGGTTCTTTCTGGTGTCACACATCTCCAAGACACAGTTATTTGTAATTCATTGCTTGGGTTCGATTGGCTGATCTCTAAAATTTCTGTTGCTGTTTCAGTCATTACTTGGTTGAAATCAGTTGCGAGAGTTTCAAGATCTTCATCAATCAGTAGTAGTGGGGCAAAGTTTCCTTCTACGATCCTTGGAAATGTTAAACGATAGTAGGATCTTTCAGTTTATCAAGTCTGATTTTAAGATGGATTTATTTCATTCTAGTGTTGGTCTTCATTTTTTTGTAAAGGTAACCACGACAAGGTCATGGTCACTGCTAACGCACCAACACTTGGAAACGTCCTTGGTTTAACCAACTGATGTTCACAAGAACATAATCTATTTGCATGTGATACTGACTGTTTGGGTGGTACCATGAGCATTATGTGGATGCTTTATGTTCACCAAGAGAGTTAGCAAAACCAAACTAATTATCGCTG
>JAPXFY010000023.1:29481312-29484282 GCA_030674185.1 Monoplex corrugatus | reverse complement strand
CTTGTCTCTTGCCTGAACGGAAAACGAAAATATCATCAACTTTATCATCATCAGCAGCATCATGATCATCATCATCATCACTATCGTTGTCGTCGCCATCGTCGTCATCATCGTCGTCATCGCCGTCGTCGTCATCATCGTCGTCGTCGTCATTGTCGTCGTCAACATTATCGTCATCATTGTGTGTGTGTGTGTGTGTGTGTGTTCGTTCGTTATTTCTTTTAACGTCTGTTCACATATGTGCTTTTAGACGTAAAAAAAAAAAAAAAAAAAAAATAGGTGTCTATGGGGTGGAAGATTCTACGAAATCATAAAGACAGTTTAACATATTAATTAACATTAAAAAAAAATTATAGGACAATAGAAAAGCAATCATAACATTAGAACGATCAGGCTTGAACAGATTGCTCAGGGCTGTATGTGTGTATGTAACGCGCGCGCGCGTGTGTGTGTGTGTATGTGTGTGTGTGTGTGTGTGTGTGTGTGTGTGTGTGTGTGTGTGTGTGTGTGTGTGTGTGTGTGTGTGTGTGAGTGTGTACACGTATACGCATGCGCATGCAACGAGCGTATCCCGTGCTGGGTTATGACAAACCATCTGTGATTATCTGGTGGGGTAGAGGGGTAGAAAAGGATAATCTTACCGAATAAAAACATTGTAACAGTCAAGGAGTAATGATAAAACTAACAAGCAAACAAACAGAGGTAGGTGGGAGTTACAGGTATAAAAACAATCGGTCTTAATCAAAGAAAACGACCTACAGGACTGTGCAGTAAATGCCTAGCAAAGTGTAAATACAAAGTGAAATCAGTGTGTTTCTGTTTCAATTTTGAAAATGATACAGGGAAATAAGGTCGCATTCGCTGACAACACAAAAGGTGTTTAACTGTTATAGACTCATTACAGACACATTTGATGGCATTATTGAACTTAATCCGAAGTGAGTCCAGATATAATCTGTAAGCTAAAGTTATTTCTAGTCTTGTAAAACCCTGGTAATTTACGATGAAGGGTCGATAGTGACATTGCGCTTTTACTTTCTTTTCTAATATAGCATTCATTTCATGTTCAGAGAGTCGTAAATCAAGTTTAGTACTGTCTGCCCTATTCATTGCTGCACTTTTAGCGATTCTATCGACTCGATCATTATCTATGATACCACAGTGTGATGGAATCCAACAAAAAGTAACGTGCGTATTATTTGTTATTAAACAATGAATTAAAAAGTTTATCTCAAATATTAACGTACTATTTACTTTACATTTGCAGCTCGTCAGGGATTGTAATGCAGATTTCGAATCTACACATAATAAGATACTAAATATAGCTATGGGTAGATCTACTATATATTTCAGTGCCATTAGGACGGCGACTAATTCAGACGTGAAGATTTAGTGTCCCTGTCCTAAAGAGTAAGCCTTTTCTACTTTTAAGTTTGGAATTATAAAACCAGCGCCTGCTGCACCATCATCTAGAACAGAGCCATCAGTAAATATTTTCAAGTGATGTGAATATTTTTCATGCAGATGAGACAGAACGTCAATTGCCAACAGGTGCGGATTAATATCTTTTCTCAAGTCAGTTTCAATGTAGTTGATATCAAAAGTAGCAGTGGACAATTGTGTAACGGGATATTGTTTCTTGTGCCTTTATTGTTCTTGCTCTCTTGGGGAAATGGATGTCAGACCGAATTTTAAGATCCGTGTCAACATAGTTAGCTACTGCATTTGCTCTAACTATATATTTAGCAGCTGATAACTTCCTCCAGTCTTCCAAAGGAAGGATGCCGGTTATTTTATATACTTCTTGTGTTTTTGTATACACCGGTACCCCAAGAGCACATTTAACAGCTTTACTATCTAAGCTTTGAATTTTTTTCAAATAACATTTTGGGGCTGAAAAATAGACCTCTTGGCCATAAGCCAACTTTGATCTGACTAAAGCTGTAACAAGATGTAATAACGTTTTAGTGTCCTGCCCCCATGACTGTTTACTAATTATTTTTTATTAAATTAAAGCTTTTCACGGCTTTGTATAACAAGGCATCAATATGTACTTTCCATTGTAAACTAGAAGTCAAGTGAACTCCCAGAAATTTCACCTGAGTGGTTATATTTCAGTTCCTCATTATCAATTTTGAACAGTGGTAACTCTTTAGGACTGAAACCATTATTAAAAAGAATCATATGTGTCTTTTCATTGGATATTTCCAGACCGTTAACTTTCAAGTAAGTGGAAATGTGATCAATTTCACGTTGATAGATCTTTTTAATATAGGTTATTTCTCTTAAGGAAGTCTTCCTTTTCAACGAAACGTTCATCCAGAGCGCTATATCATCAGCGTACTGAGCTAAGTTCACATTGTTTGAGACTTGTGATGGCAGGTCATTGATCAAAATATTAAATAAAAGAGGAGATATTATGAAACCCTGTGGAATTCCCATGTTTACAGGTCGTTTTTCAGAGTATGTATTACTTATTTTAGCGACTATACTTCGATTACTTATAAATGCTTTGATGAAATAATAAATATTACCTTTGAGACCAATATGTTTCAATTTCAACAAAAGTCTTGCATGCCAGACTTGATCATACGCTTTTTTAAGATCAAAAAAGGTAGCTAAGACATTTTTCCTTCTCGCAAACTGAGTTTTTATTTGAGTTGTTAATTTGACTAAATGGTCTGTCGTCGATCTACCTTTTCGAAATCCAGACTGGTTAATAGGTATTATATTATTTTTCTCACAAAAATAAGTCAGTCGATTCAGAGTAATTTTTTCCATTAGTTTCGAAACATGGGATGTAAGCGAGATAGGCCTGTAACTACCTGTATCAGAGCGTGGTTTATTAGCTTTCAGTACAGGTATCACAATTGAATTCTTCCAAATGTCAGGTATGTGACCATTTTCCCAGCATTTTAGTATGATATGGTGTAAATATTTAATCCATTTCTCTGGTAAATGATTTAAAAG
>JAPXFY010000023.1:29461312-29476312 GCA_030674185.1 Monoplex corrugatus | reverse complement strand
AAACTCGTGCCTACGCAAGATACTGAAGATCCACTGGCCAGTTACCATCAGTAACACAGACCTCTGGCAGAGAACTAACCAAGTGCCAGTGGAAGAAGAAATCAGAAGAAGGAGATGGCGATGGATAGGGCACACCCTGAGGAAACCATCAACCAACATCACCCGCCAGGCCCTGACCTGGAACCCTCAAGGGAAGAGAAAGAGAGGCCGACCAAAAAACACCTGGAGAAGAGAACTGAAGGCGGACGCCAAGCAGACCGGCTACTCCTGGCGAGAACTTGAGCAAATAGCCCAGGATCGTGGACGATGGCGGGCGGTTGTGGATGGCCTATGCCCCTCCTGGGGCTCAAGGCCTAAGTAAGTAAGTACACCTAGTTCTACGTGTGCTCCATCCCAACTTGATTAACTTTTGAAATGATTATCGATTAACGTTTGAAATGATTATCTATCGATATGGCAGGAAGTACAGTACTCACTTTGCATGAAAACAGAACATTTACAAAAAAAAAGAACATTTACAGGACACTAATCGATCACAGGACAGTGAAAATCAATCAGACAATGAACATTTATAGAATAATGAACATTTACTAGACAGTGGACATTTGCCAGACAGTAAACATTTACAGGAAAATGAACATTTGCAGGACAGTAAATATTTTCAAAACAGCGAACATTTATACGACGACGAACACTTACACGACGATGAACACCTACACAAGACGATGAACATTTACAGAACAATGAACACTTACGTTAATATGAACATTTACGGGACAGTGAACATTTTCAAATAAAGCAAACATTCATACGACGATTAACATTTACACGACGATGAACATTTACAGGACAATAAACATTTACAGTACGATGAATATTTACAGATCGACAAAGGACAATGGACATTTACAGGACAATGGACACTTACAGGACAATGAATAATTACAGGACAACGAACATGTGTATCTCAATCAAATTTACTGCACAATAAACATTTAGGGAACCGTGATCATTTACAGGACAATGAACATTTACATGACTGAACATTTACAGGACAGTGAACATTTACATGACTGAACATTTACAGGACAGTGAACATTTACATGACTGAACATTTACATGACTGAACATTTACAGGACAGTGAACATTTACATGACTGAACATTTACAGGACAGTGAACATTTACATGACTGAACATTTACATGACAGTGAACATTTACAGGACAGTGATTTTTTACAGGACAGTGAACATTTACAGGACAGTGAACATTTACAGGACAGTGAACATTTACATGGCTGAACATTTACAGGGTAATGAACATTTACAGGACATTGAACGTTTACAGGACAGTGAACATTTACAGGACTGAACATTTACAGGACAGATAACATTTACATGACTAAACATTTACAGTACAGTGAACATTTACAGGACAGTGAACATTTACAGGACAGTGAACATTTACAGGACAGTGAACATTTACAGGACAGATAACATTTACATGACTAAACATTTACAGTACAGTGAACATTTACAGGACAATGAACGTTTACAGGACCGTGAACATTTACGACAGTGAACATTTCCAGGACAGTGAACATTTACAGGACAGTGAACATTTACGACAGTGAACATTTACAGGACAGTGAACATTTACAGGACAGTGAACATTTACGACAGTGAACATTTACAGGACAGTGAACATTTATGACAGTGAACATTTACAGGACTATGAACATTTACAAGACAGTGAACATTTATGACAGTGAACATTTACGACAGTGAACGTTTACAGGACAGTGAACATTTACAGGACAGTGAACATTTACAGGACAGTGAACATTTACAGGACAGTGAACATTTACAAGACAGTGAACATTTACAGACAGTGAACATTTACGACAGTGAACATTTACAGGACAGTGAACATTTATGACAGCGAACATTTACAGGACGATGAACATTTACAAGACAGTGAACATTTATGACAGTGAACGTTTACAGGACGATGAACATTTACAGGACAGAGAACATTTATGACAGTGAACGTTTACAGGACGATGAACATTTACAGGACAGTGAACATTTAAGGGGAAAGCGCACATTACAAAACACGATTTACAGACTAATACAGCGAATATCTACAGGACAGTGAACAAAAACATTTACGATGACAGTGTACATTTTACAGGACAGCGAACATTTACAGGACAGTGAACATTTTACATGACAGTTTAAACATTTACAGGACAGCGAACAGTTTACAGGACAGTGAAATTTACAGTACAGTGAACATTTACATTAGCATTGAACATTTACAGGACATTGAACGTTTACAGGAAGTGAAGATTACAGTTACAGTGAACATTTTAAATTTACAAGACATTGAACATTTACAGACATTGAACGTTTACAGGAGAGTGAACATTTACAGAGCTGTGAACATTTACAAGATATGAACATTAAAGGATGATGAAATTTACAAGGACAGTGAACATTTACAAACAGTGAACATTCTAACAGGACAGTGAACATTTACGACAGTGAACTTTTTAGGAACGAATTAGAACAGAACTAGGGCGGTGAACATTTACAGGGACAGGCGAACATTTAATACAAAAACAGCGAACATTACAGGACAGTGAACATTTACGAGACAGTGAACATTTACAGGACAGTCGAACATTTACAGGACAGCGAACCATTTTACAGGACAGTGAACATTTACAGGACAGTGAACATTTAACAGGACAAGTGAACATTTACATGACATTGAACATTTACAGACAGTGAACATTTACAGGACAGTGAACATTTACAGACAGTGAACATTTACAGGACAGTGAACATTTACAGGACAGTGAACATTTACAGTATAGTGAACATTTACAGGACAGTGAACATTTAACAGTGTACAGTGAACATTTACAGGACAGTGAACATTTACAGGACAGTGAACATTTACAGTATAGTGAACATTTACAGGACAGTGAACATTTACAGGACAGTGAACATTTACATGATTAAAGTGAACATTTACAGGACAGTGAACATTTACAGGACAGTGAACATTTACAGTATAGTGAACATTTACAGGACAGGAACATTTACAGGACAGTGAACATTTACAGGACAGTGAACATTTACAGGACAGTGAACATTTACAGGACAGTGAACATTTACAGTATAGTGAACATTTACAGGACAGCGAACATTTACAGGACAGTGAACATTTACAGGACAGTGAACATTTACAGGACAGTGAACATTCAATACATGGACAGTGAACATTTACAGGACAGCGAACATTTACAGTATAGTGAACATTTACAGGACAGTGAACATTTACAGGACAGTGAACATTTACAGGACATGAACATTTACAGGACAGTGAACTTTTACAGGACAGCGAACATTTACAGGACAGGAACATTTACAGGACACGAACATTTACAGGACAGTGAACATTTACAGGACAGTGACATTTACAGGACAGTGAACATTTACAGGACAGTGAACATTTGACAGGACCGTGAACATTTACAGGACAGTGAACATTTACAAGCATTGAACATTTACAGGACAGTGAACATTTACAGGACGATGAACATTTACAGGACAGTGAACATTTACAGGACGTGAACATTTACAGGACATGAACTTTTACAGGACAGCGAACTTTTACAGGACAGCGAACATTTACAGACATGAACATTTACAGGACAGCGAACATTTACAGGACAGTGAACATTTACAGGACGATGAACATTTACAGGACGGTGAACATTTACAGGACAGCGAACATTTTCAAACAGCGAACATCTAACAGTGACATGAAACTTTTACGAGACAGTGAACTTTTACAGACAGCGAACATTTACAGGACAGTGAACATTTACAGGACAATGAACATTTACAGGACAGTGAACATTTACAGGACAGTGAACATTTACATGACTGAACATTTACAGTACAGTGAACATTTACAGGATATGGAACGTTTACAGGACAGTGAACATTTACAGGACCGTGAACATTTACAGGACCGTGAACATTTACAGGATAGTCAACATTTACAGGATGATGAAAATTTACAGGACGATGAACATTTACAAGACATTGAACATTTACAGGACAATGAACATTTACAGGACAGTGAACATTTACAGGACAGTGAACATTTACAGGACAGTGACCATTTGAAAAGAACAAACAAACAAACGAAAACAACTAACCACACAAACAAAGGAAAACAAAAAAACATGCGAACTGTCGATGATTTATTACCTGGAACCTTGTCAGCAGGTATCGTGTCTTTATCTGTTCCTGATGAAAGAAAACTATACAGTTAGTCCGTACTGTCTTGTACGTGTGTGCGCGCGCACGTGCACACGCGTGTGTATGTGTGTATGTGTATGTGTGTGTGTGGGTGGGTGGTGGTGGGTGTAGGTGGGTTGATGTGGGTGTGTATGTATATGTGAGTGAGTGTGTATATGTGTGAGTGTGTGTATGTATGTGTGGTGTGTGTGTGTGGTGTGTGTGTGTGTGTGTGTGTGTGTGTGTGTGTGTGTGTGTGTGTGTGTGTGTGTGTGTGTGTGTGTGAACAGGGGTGGGTGTGTGTATATGTGAATGAGTGTGTATATTTGTGTGAAAATGCGCACGCGCGTGAGTGTGTGTGTGTGCGTGTATGTGTGTGTGAGTGTAGGTGTGCGTGCACGTCTTGTAATGTTTGTGTGTGTGTGTGTGTGTGTGTGTGTGTGTGTGTGTGTGTGTGTGTGTGTGTGTGTGTGTGCTGAGGAGTGGGACTGAACTCAAGACAAAACACCTTGGTTTAAAACTTTCAGTTAGAAAAAAGAAAAGGACGGTAAAGAAGAGAGAGAGAGAGAGACAGAGACAGACAGACAGACAGACAGAGACACAGAGAGAGACAGAAAGAGACAGAGACAGACAGACGGAGATAGAGAGACAGAGACAGAAAGAGACAGGAGAGAGAGGGGCAGAGAGAGACAGGGAGAGAGAGACAGAGAGAGAGAGAAAGAAAGACAGAGAGAGAGAGAGAGAGGGAGACAGACAGACAGACAGACAGACAGACAGAGAGAGTGAGGGGTGACATGAAAGCTTCGGGACTTAAGATCTTCATGTCAAGGCAGTTTTTTCCCAACTGTATTTAAGTCTTAAACCACAAATGTTGTTTTGATATAGAAAAAAAACACCAAATAATTTCTGTTTTGTGTCCAAGTTTACAGAGTTGTAACACACTGAACAAACATCTGACAGGAAGTAAAAGAAAAAATCAGGTTTTTTATGCACTTTTTTGTTTTGTTTTGTTATCTAAAGGTAAACATAAACACACAGGCACTTCCATACACCATTCACGGATATGACTTAAAGAAGGGTCGTTAACGTGCGCATGTGAATTCCTTAGGGGTTTTCAGAAGTCGACCTGGGCGATCCAAAAAATCTTCCCCTTTTAGCTATCAGTTGTGTCCGGATGGATTAAACCCAGGGTCTTTTGATGTGTGTGTGTGGGGGGGGGGAGAGCGAGAGAGAGAGAGAAAGAGAGAGAGAGAGAGAGAGAGAGAGAGAGGTCAATTTAAGACCTAAAGTTTATCGTTGTTATCAATTTTTCCAGTCAGTTTATATTTTTTTTCTTGTTGTTATACCGTTGAGCATTGCCTTGACATGAAGATCTCAAGTCCCTAAGCTTTCATGTCACCTCTCTCTCTCTCTTACACACACACGCGTGAACGCACATACGCGCTCACACACACACACACACACACACACACACACACACACACACACACAAACACGCATGCACGCACACACACACACACATATTTTATCTTTTGAACACATACTACCACCACCACAACCACAACCACCAACACCAACAACAACAGCTAACAAAATACAAAGCAGATACGAACCCTGACACTCTTTAACGAAGGAAGACACTCCGGCAGGTCCCTGGAATCTCCCCTCATCACCACCATCATCATCATCACCACCACCACCACCACCATTACCACGCAAAGGAGCAGCAGAAGAAGACGACTCATTAATCCACAGCCTCCGCAGCTCTGTTAGACGAACAAAGCCACACAAGCCTCCACGACCTTCCTCGTCACTGGCACCGACAGGCTGGACCAGAGAGTTTCTGGCATCGTAGAATAACCCCCCGCAGTCCTTGTCCTGTAGACACATCTTCTTGCATCCTTCCTCCGTCAGTATGCGCTGGACCAGCACCTTTGTCTTGAAGCTGTACACAGAGTCTGGAAACACAGTGCTCTGCAGGCGGTACTGTCGGCACTTCTGACCAGGGTCTGGGTTCTGGCAATCTGTGGCAAAATGTTAGTTAGTTCAATAACTCACTGCCTACTGAGTGTGTGTTCTGATGTATATGTGTGTATTCTGATGTATGAGTGTGTATTCTGATGTATGAGTGTGTGTTCTGATATATGAGTGTGTGTGTTCTGATGTATGAGTGTGTGTTCTGATATATGAGTGTGTGTTCTGATGTATGAGTGTGTGTTCTGATATATGAGTGTGTGTGTTCTGATGTATGAGTGTGTGTTCTGATGTATGAGTGTGTGTTCTGATGTATGAGTGTGTGTGTTCTGATGTATGACTTTGAGTGTGCATTCTGATGTATGAGTGTGTGTTCTGATGTATGAGTGTGTGTTCTGATGTATGAGTGTGCATTCTGATGTATGAGTGTGTGTTCTGATGTATGAGTGTGTGTTCTGATGTATGAGTGTGCATTCTGATGTATAAGTGTGTGTTCTGATATATGAGTGTGTGTGTTCTGATGTATGAGTGTGTGTGTTCTGATGTATGACTTTGAGTGTGCATTCTGATGTATGAGTGTGTGTGTTCTGATGCATGAGTGTGTGTTCTGATGCATGTGTATCTCATGTATGAGTGTGTGTTTTGATGCATGAGTGTGTATTCTGATGTATGAATGTATATTCTGATGTATGTGTATTCTGATGTATGAGTGTATGTTCTGATGTATGAGTGTGTATTCTGATGTATGAGTGTGTGTTGATGTATGAGTGTGTGTTCTGATGTATGAGTGTGCATTCTGATGTATGAGTGTGCATTCTGATGTATGAGTGTGCATTCTCATGTATGAAATGTGTGTTCTGATGTATGAGTGTGTGTTCTGATGTATGAGTGTGTGTTCTGATGTATGAGTGTGCATTCTGATGTATGAGTGTGCATTCTGATGTATGAGTGTGCATTCTGATATTTGAGTGTGTGTTCTGATGTATGTGTGTTCTGATGTATGAGTGTGGGTTCTGATGTATGAGTGTGCATTCTGATGTATGAGTGTGCATTCTGATGTATGAGTGTGTGTTCTGATGTATGAGTGTGCATTCTGATGTATGAGTGTGTGTTCTGATATATGAGTGTGTGTGTTCTGATGTATGAGTGTGTGTTCTGATGTATGAGTGTGCATTCTGATGCATGACTTTGAGTGTGCATTTTGATGTATGAGTATGTGTGTTCTGATGCATGAGTGTGTGTTCTGATGTATGTGTATCTCATGTATGAGTGTGTGTTTTGATGCATGAGTGTGTATTCTGATGTATGAATGTATATTCTGATGTATGTGTATTCTGATGTATGAGTGTATGTTCTGATGTATGAGTGTGTGTTCTGATGTATGAGTGTGCATTCTGATGTATGAGTGTGTGTTCTGATGTATGAGTGTGCATTCTGATGTATGAAATGTGTGTTCTGATGTATGAGTGTGTGTTCTGATGTATGAGTGTGTGTTCTGATGTATGAGTGTGCATTATGATGTATGAGTGTGCATTATGATGTATGAGTGTGCATTCTGATGTATGAGTGTGTGTTCTGATGTATGAGTGTGTGTTCTGATGTATGAGTGTGTGTTCTGACGTTTTGAGTGTGCATTCTGATGTATGAGTGTGCATTCTGATGTATGAGTGTGTGTTCTGATGTATGAGTGTGTGTTCTGATGTTAGAGTATGCATTCTGATGTATGAGTGTGTGTTCTGATATATGAGTGTGTGTTCTGATGTATGAGTGTGTGTGTTCTGATGTATGACTTTGAGTGTGCATTCTCATGTATGAGTGTGTGTGTTCTGATGCATTAGTGTGTGTTCTGATGTATGTGTATCTGATGTATGAGTGTGTGTGTTCTGATGCATGAGTGTGTATTTTGATGTATGAATGTATATTCTGATGTATGTGTATTCTGATGTATGAGTGTATGTTCTGATGTATGAGTGTGTATTCTGATGTATGAGTGTGTGTTCTGATGTATGAGTGTGTGTTCTGATGTATGAGTGTGTGTTCTGATATATGAGTGTATGTTCTGATGTATGAGTGTGTGTTCTGATGTCTGAGTGTGTATTCGTGTATTCTGATGTATGAGTGTGTATTCTGATGTATGTGTATCTGATGTATGAGTGTGTATTCTGATGTATGAGTGTGCATTCTGATGTATGAAATGTGTGTTCTGATGTACGAGTGTGTGTTCTGATGTATGAGTGTGTATTCTGATGTATGAGTGTGTATTCTGATGCATGAGTGTGTATTCTGATGTATGAGTGTGTGTTCTGATGTATGAGTGTGTATTCTGATGTATGAGTGTGTATTCTGATGTATGAGTGTGTGTTCTGATGTATGAGTGTGTTTTGATGTATGAGTGTGTGTTCTGATGTCTGAATGTGTATTCGTGTATTCTGATGTATGAGTGTGTATTCTGATTTAGGAGTGTGTATGTTCTGATGTGTGTGTTCTGATGTATGTGTATTCTGATGTATAGGTGTTTTTTTTTAAAATCATTAAGAACCAATGGCCAGACACAATGCTGACCAAGACGTTTTTTGCTGACGATTCTTTTGATAGAGCCGTGAACTCATGCCTCGACTTTTTTCCTCAGTTTGACCGGAAAATCAAACTGAACGTCTAGTCCTTAGGAAGGGGACGAAACACGAGTCGGACCCGTGTGCCTTCTGGCTGTGAACGCTAAAGATCCCATGGCAGTTGAAAATCGTGAAGAGCAGAGCATTGCCCGGCTGCCTTGAATCATTGGAGATATGGGTTGATTTCCCTGGTCCCACCCCTTGAAGACCAATTAGCCTTCTTGCCTTTCTGAAATCTTGGTTTAAAAAAAATGTGAATATGAATATGACTTTGAAGCGAGGAGAGGGGATGGGCGTCGTCCTCCTGGTACTGGTCCCGGGAAAAGCTGAGGTCTGTGCCACCTCACTCCCCTACGACTCCAGGGTTAAAGAACTATCTAGGTAGAACCTCAGAACCTGGCCAGCTCATGGATTTATGTGCAGGCTTAAGGTTTGTGCCGTGATCATTCTGGATCTTCTCCATCACATGGCACCTATGACGTTAGTGCATATGGAAGTCGTTCCGAGCGCGGAGATATCGTCTTAAGAAACTGAAACTAAAACCGTGGACTCAAGGTCTGATATCTCGAGTTCTATTCCAGCCTGCAACATTAACCCTTTGACTCCTGCACTCTATCTACTATATAGTCAACCATGCTAATAAAGCAAAAACTTAACAAAGCTAGTGGATAGGGTGAGGGAGCCAAAGGGTTAAGTTTTTGCAGTTTGTGGATAGGGTGAGGGAGCCAAAGGCTTAAGTTTTTGCAGTTTGTGGATAGGGTGAGGGAGTCAAAGGGTTAAGTTTTTGCACTTTGTGGATAGGGAGCGGGAGTCAAGGGGTTAAAGACTGGCCTGTTCAGTGTTTGCTGCCTGTCTTAATGTTTCCATCATTCTGGTGGTGTCAGCTTCGTGTTTCATACGTCTCTTCTTCTCCTCACCCTTCCCAATCCAAGTCCTTGTAAGTGTATAGCATTTTGCGCCACAGGCTCGGAGTCTGTCGTGCAATTGCTGGCAGGTCAGGTGGAGCGCATATGGAATTGTCCGAGTGTGATGAATCCCTCTTGAGCAAACACTAAACTTCCAAGACTCACCATGTCTAAATATCAGGGAAAAAAACCATCACGTCCTAAAGCATGTTCCTTTTTTTCACCAGAAAATCAAGAGAGAACAAAACTATAGAATAGGCGTAACTGTGAGACGGCCACTCTGAGAATTATGTCCCCTCCTTGAAAAGAATTATGTCCCTTGTCATAACATATCAAAGATAGCTGCTCAGAGAATGATGTCCCCTACACCGAAGGAGTTATGCCTCTTGTCGTTACATACATGTATTAATGACAGCTGCTCTGAGAATTATGTCCCTTCCATGAAAGAGTTATGTCCCTTGTCATTACATATCAAAGATAGCTGCTCAGAGAAATATGTCCCCTACCCTGAAAAGTATTATGTCCCTTGTCATTACATATCAAAGATAGCTGCTCAGAGAAATATGTCCCTTCCCTGAAAAAAGTTATGCCCCTTATCATTACATATCAAAAACACACACTGCTAACCTCAAAACGACTGGGTTGTCTTTTTTGACGTGGTGTTAGCTCTGATGTGGCTCTAGTAGTCGACTGGACTATAAGCAATATCAACTGAGCTGAACCGAAGCCTCAAAACGAAACCTTGTAACAGTGCTGAAAAGCACTCTTAGCCCTCAACTGGAAAATGCGCTTTCAGTTTCATTGCACTACTATTTGGTATTCACTCTGCTGTGGGGTCAGTGCTTATGGAATGGAGTTTATTCCGAGCATGGGAAACGTTTACCTAGAGAACCCGACAGTTGGAATTCACTGTCAACTGATCTGAAGGCATCTGCCCACACTTTCTCGTCTAAATTCACGGTTACAGACTTTCCCTCTTCATCCAGGCCTTCCATTGTTGATACCATAATTACATCTTCACCAATATGTACTGTCACGTTCAATTAAAAGGCAAAGCAAGCTGACCGAGAAAGCGAAACGGAAATAAATCGTCGGCTGTTGAACAGATCTGACAAAACCTAAAGTATTACTTTGAGTTTGAGAGCAAAGTGTACACATCACGGGTGTGATACAGCGAAGATGCTATCAGTCCATAGCAAAATCCTGTGTCAAAAGCACGAAGAAACACACAAACACACACACACACACACACACACACACACACACACACACACACAAACACACACACACACACACACACACACACACAAACACACACACACACACACACACACACAACACACACACACACACACACACACAAACACACACACACAAACACACACACACAAACACACACACACAACACACACACACACACACAAACACACACACACACACACAAACACACACACACACACACACACACACACACACACACACACACACACACAAGCATAGACCTACCTACACATCAGTTTTATCAATAATAAATCCCTGCCTTGAGTACTACGACTTTTTATCAGAAATAATGATGACTTTATACTGGATGGACTTGAGGACAGAGAGGGTGGAAGATGTACTTGCAATGACAAGAGATAGATGCATATGGAGGGCCATGATCGCCAAAGCCATGCAGCTGGGCACATGATGATGAATGATGATAACTTTGTGGCGCTAAATTTTGATCATCAAATAACACATTCTGATTGCTCACTCAAGTGAATAGACCTTCTTGAAAAAGACATCGACAACTTATAAATGATTAGATTAGATCTTCAGCATCCTGGATATCATAGAAGTTTACCGTGTTCTGGTATTGTGGATAGCTGAAGGAGAAGAACTAGTGGTACCTTCTTTATTTCCACGCCTTGAAAAGACTTCATACTTGCACAGCTACGTCATTGACTAAAAGTGGGAAGTGACGCCATCGTATGTCAAATCATGACGAAAGATGTTCGCGTAATAGATCATAAAAAGAAAAAAATTACGTGAAGGCTTGCGTGAAAGAAAGAGGGAGCTTTTCTCTCTCTTCTTTCTTTCTTTTTAGATTGTGTGTTTCTTGTTGCTGTTATTGTTGTTGTTGTTGTTATTTGTTGTTGTTTGTTGTTGTTGTTGCTCTTCTTGGTTGGTTGGTTGGTTGCTTGTTTTTAATGGAACCTATGCAAGTTTGTTTTTTTTTAAAACAGAATCTAATGCTGTCAATCTTGGGTTGAAAAAAATGTTTGTTTGTTTGTTTGTTCTTTCGTTCGTTTGTTTGTTTGTTTGTTTGTTTTAATGGAGCCTAATGCTTGTTTGTTTTTAATGGACTTCTAATACCGCTGTCCTTGAGTTATGCGTTTGTTATTGTTGTTGTGTTCAAGTTTTCTATCAGAGTATGTCACAGCTCTCTTCATGATAAAACCACATCATCATCATAATTGTCGTCGTCGTCATCATCATCATCATAATCATCATCACCACCATTACCATGATCATCATCGTCAACATCATCGTCGTCGTCGTCGTCATCAAAATCATCATCATCATCATCGTCGTCATCGTCGTCATCATCATCATCGTCGTCGTCGTCACATCACCATCGTCATCATCATCACACACTTGGTCGATCTGAATCAGACAAGTAATAATTACCGTTGTTGTCATGACTTTTATCATCATTATATCGTTTATATCGTCATTAGAGAAGTCAAGCTCAAAACCAGCCAAGGAAGGGCTTTCTTTAAGAAGAGTTTGTTCAAGAGGGGATTAATCCCACTCATACAGTTCCATACATATGCGCTCCACTTCAATCTGCCAGCAATTAATAAGTAGATCTGGCAGACTTCCAGAACCTGCGCTGGCAAGGTCTTGAAATGGGTAGTGGAAGAGAAGGGACCTATCAAACACTATGCTGACATCACCAGAATGAGGGAAACATTAAGATGGGCAGCGAACAAACCAGTTTCTATGCTGCCGGCTGGGATTGAACTTGAGATATCTGATCTTGAGTCCGTATGGCTGTAAGAAAATAAATGAATGAATAAATAAGTAAATAAATAAATAGATAGATAGATGGATAGATAAATAAATAAATACATACATACATACATACATACATGCATATAATTATATATACATACATACATACATACATACATACATACATACATACATACATGCATACATACATTTCTCGTGATCATCAC
Source organism: Monoplex corrugatus (assembly GCA_030674185.1). Lineage (NCBI taxonomy): Eukaryota > Metazoa > Mollusca > Gastropoda > Littorinimorpha > Ranellidae > Monoplex > Monoplex corrugatus. The sequence continues at coordinate 29,463,275 of JAPXFY010000023.1, read as the reverse complement.
AATTCAGCTACTGACAACTGCCTAGTTCTTTCTACCCGTCTAACTTCAGCCCTTCCATCTGACCACTCTGCAATTCTCTGTTCTCTTGACATTTCTCCTCCTTCCCGTACCACGCGCACAGTGACTCGACGCAATCTCAAATCGATTGACCTCTCCACATTTTCATCTGATGCCTCCCGCCTCCTTTCTGAAAAGTCACACAACCTTGCCGATGAATTCTATACCACTCTCCACCATCTTCTGGACACTCATGCTCCAGCCACAGCCCGTCTTTTACCTGACCGCCCCCCTACCCCCTGGCTCACTCATGAGATTGGCTGTGCAAAACGTGCCCGCCGCAGATCAGAGCGCCGCTGGCGCAAATCCAAACTCACTGTACATAGGCAACTTTTCCAAGCCTCTAAAACAAAAGTATCCACCCTCATTGCATCTGCAAAAACAAGCTATTTCCAAACCAAAATCCTGAATGCCTCTTCTTCAAGAGAACTCTTTACAACCATGAATCATCTCCTTGGCACACGAAAAGATTTACCTCTCCCAACAAAACACACAAATGAAGAACTCCCATCTGTATTCTCCAAGTATTTCACCACCAAAATACAAACTCTTCGTGACAGGCTTGACAGGACACCCTGTCAACCATGCCCACCTGACCCTTCCTTCTCTGGCACACCTCTTACTACTTTTACCCCAGTCTCACAAGAAGAAATTCTCAACACAATCAGATCCATGTCGTTCAAAACCTGCGAACTGGATCCTCTTCCAGGTTCTCTCTACTCTGACTGTCTCCCTACTCTCCTCCCATTCATCACTGACATCATCAACACTTCTCTTCAAACTGGAACTGTCCCAGATTCTTTCAAGTCTGCTATTGTTCACCCTCTCCTCAAGAAATACAATTTAGACCCAAATGAACTGAAAAATTACCGGCCTATCTCTAATCTCTCTTTCTTGTCAAAACTCATCGAAAAAGTTGTCCTCAACCAGCTGAACTCTCACCTGTCTGCCAACAATCTTCTCAATCCTTTCCAGTCAGCCTACCGCCAGTGCCATAGCACTGAAACTGCCCTGCTACACATTCTCAACAATCTCCTCCTTGCAACTGTTATTGGCAAAGTCTCTCTCCTCACACTCCTTGATCTGTCTGCAGCCTTTGATACCATTGATCATGGTATTCTCCTTTCTAGACTTCATCATACTTTTGGCATCTCTGACATTGCTCTCTCCTTTTTCACTTCATATCTGTCAAACAGAAAACAAACTGTTCTCATTATGGCACTTACTCTCAACCTGCATACCTGACCTGTGGTGTTCCACAAGGATCTGTCCTTGGCCCTGTTCTTTTCACTCTTTACACCTCCCCCCTGTCCACCATCATCAACTCCCACTCTATAAAACACCACTTCTATGCAGATGACACCCAACTTCTAGACAGTGACACACCAGACAATATACAGCGCCTGTTGACTCCCACCACTGAGTGTTACTCGGACATTAAGAATTGGATGACGTTCAACAAACTTCAGCTTAATGACGACAAGACAGAAGCTATCCTCATTGGCACCCGTCAGAAACTTTCTCAGCTGCCTCCTCTTTCTCTCCCATTATGTAACACATCAGTCCCAATTTCTGATTCAGCTAAAAACCTTGGTGTCTGCATTGACTCTACCCTCTCCATGAACAACTTTGTTTCTCAAACTGCCAGATCTTGCTACTATCACCTCCATCGTATAAGCTTGATCAGGAAGTATCTCTCTGTGGAAACAACTGCAAAACTCGTTCTCTCCTTCATAATGTCTCGCATTGACTATTGCAATTCACTCCTGTCTGGTCTTCCTGCCTCCACCATTCACATCCAACTGCGCATTCAAAACAATGCTGCACGCCTTGTACTAAAAAAGAAAAAAGCTGACCACATATCTCCTCTCCTGGCACAACTTCACTGGCTCCCTGTATCAAAGCG
>JAPXFY010000023.1:29441312-29456312 GCA_030674185.1 Monoplex corrugatus | reverse complement strand
GATTTGTGGAGTGAATGAGGACAGAAAGGATGGGAGATGACACTTGCCGTTTAGGCCCAGGCACTCCCAGGAACTCGGGTATGCAATCCTCTCCTTCAGCTGTTTATACGATAACAAAAAGATAAATAAAAAAAAGGAATGACTTCGAGGAACCATATCGTAAAGTAAAATAAATGTGCATGTATGTGCACTGTTTCCACATGCTGGCCTCAATAGTTCAGTTGACTGAGCGTCAGATCAAATGCTAATGATTGTGGGTTCGAATCCCGGGGGTGCGCTATATTAGATTAAAATTGCCTTTTTCACTGTCCCATCTTAACCTCAGTGTTGCTCCGGTGGTGTCAGTATAGTTTCAGTTTCAGTTTCTCAAGATGACGTCTCCGCGCTCAGAACGAATTCCATATGCACTAACGTCACAGATGCCATGTGTATGGTGATCATGTCACAAGCCTTAGGCCTACACATAAACCCATGAGCTGGCCAGGTCCTGAGGCCCTACCTTAGTGGTGTCAGTATAGGATTAGATAAGTCCCCCTTTCCTCACATCCCTAGGATGGTTATCCCCATCGGCCATATCACCTGAGGTGGGTGCCGACGTAAAAACTGAACCAAATCAATCAATCAACGAACTTGTTCCCACAAAAGGAAGAGGGGGAGGGTTTTTCAAAGTACCTGATATGAAGTCAAGCAACAATGCCACAAAATAAGTTGAAGGATCAGTCTGAGTGATTTAGGGGACTTTTGTTTTGATGTGTTTGATATGATTGTTTTGTTTTGATATGAAATCCAAAACAAGTGAGATATTTCAGTATTCATTATTGAGGGCTATGATCGCCAAGGCTATGCGGCAGGGAACATGATGATGATGATTTTTATCACACAGTGAGAATTCAAAGTAAAATTTGACCAGGAAATATGTTCAAATGGCCTTTTAAAATAACACAGCCCATCAAAACAAAAAGTTTATTAACCCTTTGACTCCTGCACCCTACCCACCAACTGCAAACACTTAACCATTTGTCTCCCTCACCCTATCCACCAGCTTTCTGCAGGAAGCTGGTGGATGGGGTGTGGGAGTCAAGGTGTTAAATTTTGCTTTGTTAGCATGGTTGACAATGCAGGATGCTGGTGGACTGGTGCAGGAGTCAAAGAGTTAAACAAAAAGCCAGAGTTTCGCACAGTGTTTACAGTAATCAGACTGTAACACCGCAGGTGTCTGCATCACTCGGGCCTGGGTGACACCAGGATATATTATGAAAGCATTGTTAAAGTAGAGCCACGTCGTGCAGTTGGACTACAGCCCTGTCTTTCAGCTGGTCAACAATGAGAATCATTTGTCAAAAATAATTAGAACTAGTCGAGGTGGTGTACATGTAGTGGTTAGCGTATGGACCACCAACTGGAAGGTTGTGGGGTCGATTCCCATCATATCTGTCAAAATCATTGTGGGATTTTTGGCTCTAGTCGGCTCCTACCCAGAGTTGACTGTGCTTGGACTCATTGAGAAGACTGGGACCACGCAGTCCATCCACTTCAAGAATGCGTCACTGAGGCCTGCTCAAACGTCTCGACTGACACCGCAGGTATCTGGATGTCTCGAGGCTGGTTGACACACCAGGTTAATTATGAAAGGAACCATGGAGCTCAGCCTATCACACAGTCTCAGTCCGCAACAGATCACCACATCATCATGATCATCATCATCCCCCATTATCATGCATCGTCACAGCGTTGTGAACAATTGTTCAAGATTCTGTGACCACTCAAGTGGGACAGCAAATCATCATCATCATCATCATTGTCGTCGTCGTCATCATCATCATCGTCTCGTCATCATCATCATGGTCGTTGTCATCCTCATCATCATCGTTGTCGTCGTCGTCATCGTCATCATCACTATTATATTTACTAGTAGTAGCAGCAACAGTAGAAGTAGTAGTAGTAGTAATAGTAGTAATATGTATAGTGGTGGTGGTGGTGGTTGTGGTAGTAGTAGTAGTAACAGTAGTAGTAATAATAGTAGATGATGATGATGATGATGAATGATGATGATGATGATGATGATGACGACGACGACGACGATGACGATGATGATGAGAAGAACAAAAAGGAGAAGAAGAAGGTAAGCGATAATAACAATATTAGTGATGATGATGATGATGAGAGAGGAGGAGGAGGAGGAGGATGCTAATTGTCCTTAGAACCAAGAGCTAATCTTCGTGTAATAGAAAGCCTTCTATGTGCGGTTCACTAAGTTTAACCTTCTGACTCCCGCACCCTGTCCACCAGCGTCCTGCATTGTCAGCCATGCTGGCAATGCAAAAACTTCCTACAGAAAGCTGGTGGATAGAGTGAGGGAGTCAAAGGGTTACACTTTTGCAGTTGGTGAATAGGGTGTGGGAGTGAAAGGTTGCTGAAGAAACTGAAAGGATTATTGATTGCTGAAAACAGACGTTTTCGAAGTTTTTCTCCCAGAAAAAGCCTAAAAGCTGTTGGTTGGTTCTTTTGGACTAACAACGTAACAAGGAGGAATTAAAATAGTAACATTACAGAGAGAGTTACGGTATCAATTTGAATCAAATGTCCAAAATATCAAGAACCAGAAAAAAAAATCACGAAAAAATAATCAGAACGCGTATTAAAAAAATTAACACAACCAGACAAGACAGACGCAAACTTTTGGCCAACTGGCCTTTGTCAAGCGTAGACATAAGATCACAAACAAACACTAAATATACAAATTAGGAGAAAAAGATTCAAACTTCCCTGCTGCTTTCATCCGGTGGGAGAAAAGAACCTGTTAGCCGAAAATTTACGCCTGTCTTGTCTGGATGTATTAAATACGCGTTCTCATTCTATTTACATGTTTTTTGTTTTTGTTTTTGGTTTTTTCATTTTTCCTGTTTGCTTGAACGTGGGCGTCGCACTTGTTTTGGATCTCAAATTTTTGTTTTAGGATCATCGTAATCAGGGAGGTTACCTTTGTGCTCACCTTTTTTTTTTTTGTCCCATTTTCTGCGCCACTTAAAGGTCACAGGAGCTGGCACACTTTTGTTTTGCAATGCAATGATGATGATGTCGATGAGGATGATAATCATGATGCAGTGGAGTTCCATCTAAGATTGAGATTGCGTGACAGGGCTGTACTCTACGCTTACTATCATAATATATCCTGGCGTAAACCAGGCCTGAGAGATACAGACATCTGCAGTACTGGGTGTCGGTCAGAAGATTGAGCAACACCCTCAATGACGCTTCTGTGAAATGGATGAGAGTCGACTGTGTGTCCCAGTCTTCCCAAAGAGCCATAGCATGCCCAACTGTGGGTAGAAGCTGGGGTTAGAGCCGAAAAATCCTACAATGATTTTTAACAGGACTGATGGGGATTCGAACCCAAAACCTTCCAGTCAGTAGTCCATTGCGTTAACCACTACACCACAGCGACTGGTGGATTCCAAAATATCAGTCTGAATCAAATCTCCAAGCCGACTTTAGACCGCTACGTCCTGTTTCGTCAGCTAGCAACAAACGCTGTGGGGGAACATTTTCGTTATGGAAGTTACATACTACAAGCATGGAAACACATAATAGTAAATAAACAAATCAAATAAACAAAAATGAAGTAGAAATGATAATGAACCAGAGACATAGAGAAAAAGTGTTACCCAAAAACGTAGTGCAGGAAAGCCACATATAAGCATGGAAAACATAAAATAGTGAATATGCAAATCGAATAAACAAAAATGGAGTCGCAATGATAATAAACCAGAGACATAGACAAAAAGTGTTACCCAAATACGTAATGCAGAGAGCACAGCAGCCACAGAAGCTGGCACTGCGCACAATCGTTCCATTAGGGCAGTTCTCAGCTGTCACGACCTCACACTCCACGTCGTCACAAAAGTTGGGCAGGCACACGACGGCAGTGGCAGAGGCCACAGCGAGCAACAGCAACATGAGACGGATCATCGTTCCCACCCTCTGAGGTCTTTATCACCTGTTTTGTTCACGAAGAAGAAAACTTTGATCAAGTCGAAATGCGCTTCAAATCTCTCAGTTATATAGCTATAGCCGTTAACGGTTTCTGATTGGAAACAACAAAATGACGTTCATGTCTTTCTATCAGTAGACGGAGGCGTGTGTGGGGGGTGGGGATGTGGGGGTGAGGAGTATGACTTATAGAGATAGAAATGTGATCCTGCATTGTTATCTCCCTTATCTCTCCTTGACTTGGTTCAAAGTGTTGCATATATCAGTTCTGAAACAACGGAAGAAAAGCTGAGGTCATGGCAAATGCAAACGTTTGTTTTGTGCTGACGATCAATTGTTGTTCCTGTGCAAAAAAACATAAAGCTTTCTCTCTCAGTCTGTCTCTGTCTCTGTCTCTGTGTGTGTGTGTGTGTCTCTCTCTCTTCAGTGTCTCTGTCTCTGTGTCTCTGTGTCTTTTCTCTCTGTCTGTCTTTCTCTGTCTCTGTCTGTCTCTCTCTGTTTCTCTCTCTCTCTTTCTCTCTTTCTCTGTGTCTGTCTCTCCCTCTTTCTCTCTGTCTCTCTCTCTCTCTGTCTCTCTCTCTGTCTCTCTCTCTATCTCTCTCTGTCTCTGTCACTCTCTCTCTCGTTATTTTGTGTGTGTGTGTGTGTGTGTGTGTAAAAATTTCATCTCTCTCTCTCTATCTATCTATCTATCTCTCTATCTGTCTATATCTCTCTGTCTCACTCTCCTCTCTCTCTCCTCTCATCCTCATTAATTCAAACATACATCACAAACAATCACATAATACACACAACACACACACACACAACACACACAGCACACACACACACATCACACAAACATCACACACACCACATACACACAAAACACACACACACAACACACACACACACAATCACACACACATCACACACACATCACACACACACACACACACAGACATCACACCATGCACATCACAACTTCACATAATACACACACTATTTGGTTGCTTGTGTTGTTTGTGTAGGGACTGGCTGTACGATTGGTCCATGGACTAATGTCTGTCTTTGACTATAGTTTCTACAGTCTGTCTCTGTCTCTCTCTCTCTCTGTCTTCTGTCTCTCTCTGTTCTTCGTCTCTCTGTCTCTCTGTCTCTGTCTCTCTGTCTCTCTCTCTCACTCTTCTCTCTCTCTCTTCTCCCTCTCTCTCTCTCTCACTCACTTCTCTCTCTCTCTCTCTCTCTCTCTCCTCACTCTCCTCTCTTCTCTCTCTCTCTTCTCTTTCTCTGTTTGTGTTGTTGTTGTGTGGTGTGTGTTGTGTGTGTGTGTTGTTTTGTTGTGTTGTGTGTGTGTGCTTGTGTGTGCGTTTGTATTGTTGTGTGTGTCTCTCTCTCGTGTTTGTGTTTGTTTGCTTGTTGTTTGTTTGTTTTTTGTGGTGTGTGTGTGGTGTGTGTGTGTGTGTGTGTGTGTTGTGTGTGTGTGTTGTGTGTGTGTGTGTGGCGTGTGCGCCTACGTGTTAATTTGTAAGTGTACATTTGAAGCAGTACAGTGTTGTACTGTGTTAAATAGAACTTGTGTTGTGTCGTATTGCACTGCACTGCACTGCACTGCACTGCATTGCATTGTATTGTATTGTATTATTGTGTTGCGTTGTATGCTTGCGTTGTATTGCGTTGCGTTTGCGTTGCGTTGCGTTGCGTTGTATTGTTTTGTATTATATTGTATTGTATTGTATTGTATTAGGAAGGAGAGAGAACGCGTGGACGTGTATGTGTATGCGCGCGTATGTGTGTGTGTGCGTGCGGTATGCGAGCATGAGTGCGTGCGTGTGTGTGTGTGTGTGCACGCGTGCACGCACGCGTGTGTGTGTTTGCTGAGTTACATAATATTTTAGAACAACAATGATAAGTTTTGTGTCGAGACAAAGAGAGAGACAAACAGACAGACAGACAGAGAGACAGAGAGTTAGATACTTTATTCATGTTATGGACCAATATCCTTTCTGAGAGAGTTCGTGATAAACATACAACACATAGCCTACATGTGAATAATCACAACAAAATTTCTGGGAAAGAAGACAGAGACAGAGAGACAGAAGACAGACAGACAAAGACAAAGACAGAGAAACAGACACACAGCAGAAAAAGACAGAGACAGACAAACAGACAGAGAGGGACAGACAGAGAAAGAGACGGAGAGACAGAGAGAGCCAGAGACAGACAGACAGAGAGACGGAGAGACAGAGAGAAGTGATAATGGGCATAATACTTTAATTTTCTTCCAACATTAACAAGAAACACCCTGATGATGTTGGATAGGACCCAGAGCACCAATGCCTCACCACTCTCCGTACAATCACCTCCGAAGCTGCCGACGCCACACATAGCCATTTCATCAAGCAAAGGGGTGGTGGGGTGGGGGGGGAGCTGTCTCTGCGTTGCATGATCTATTCGACCCGTCATCAGTTACCTTGTTTACAAACATAATGGAAGGTGAGGAGAGGACAAACCCCGGGGCCTCATTGGAAACGTGGGTTTCTGATACAGCTACGACATGTTCAGATGCACTAATTCTGGGCATTTTACAAAAATTCCACAGATGGAACCAAACCGAGTACAGTAACAAACTATATGTTTTTGAAAACTTCAATCCATGCTAGTTTAGAAAGAAAATACTAAAACCTTGTGCTAAGTGCTCAATTTACTTAAAATGGGTTTGAAAAATGTAAGAAAATACCTTTCTGGAGTTTTTGTTTCCTGGGGCAAGCTTGATAAACACCAGTTCTAATTGTGCAAAATTAAAATAAAGTAAAATAAAATAATTCTAGCTCCTCGTCTGATTCTTCTTCCATCACTCTTTCAATAACTTCTTGTAAAAGTGTATTTCTTGCCAAAACACGACGACGCTTTGGAGCAGACGCCGTGGTGTAAACATCGGCATTGACCGAGTTTCACACCATCCCATAATATGTGCAAAAAGTAGAATTACACGCGAGTGAAAAAGGGGGTCGAAAAAAGGGAGATAATCATCGAATAGAGGAAGGACTCAGCTTTAAAAGCATACCAAATTTGTTTCCCTTCCACCAACTGCTTTAGTACCAAAATTCGCCAAAACCGTCGGTCACCTGGCGGCCGCTGCGCCCATCTGACACCCACACAGCGTCGGCCGCTAGGCGTCTGGCAAGACGCCGTAGAAACAGCTACCTGCTAAAAACCTTTCTTCAAACTTGCCATTGCCTCACCCCGGGTGATTTTGTGTTTCTATTAGCCAACTACTGATACAACTTTACTTGATATTCTGCACACGTATACATACTGGCGACGTTTAGGCACGAAAAAACTGCTGTATATGTGTTGACCTGAGAGGCTGGAAAAATTGCCCCCCCCCCCCCCTCTCTGTCCACCAGGTCAAGGCCTCTTGGGGAATCAAACCCAGTACTTTTGTATTGGAAGTCTGACGTAAGACAGAGAAAGACAGCAAGAGGGAGAGACAGACAGACAGTAGAGACAGAGAGAAAGACAGAGACAGAGACAGATTGAGAGACAGAGACACAAAGAGAGACACAGAGGGAGATAGAACAAGAAAGAGACAGACAAAAAGAAACAAAGAGAAACACAATGACAGAGAGAAAAACATAGAGATATACACACACGAACACGTAATCACACACGTACACACACACACACGCACACGCACAGCACACCACACGACACACACAACACACACACACACACACACACACATACACACACACACATACACACACAACACGTAATCACACAGTACACCACACCACACGCACATGCACACGCACACGCACACGCGCACACATACACACCACACACACATACACACACACACACACACCACACACACACACACACAACAACACACAACACATACACATACCTATACATACACAAACACATGTATATATGTCAACGCACACACACATACCACACACACTCACCACACACACACACACACACACACACACACACACACACACACACACACACGCACGCACGCACGCACACAGGTACACACACCACCACACCACACACACACACACAACACACACACACACACACACACACACACACACACACCACACCACACACATTCTGCCTCTGAACAACTATCGTGAGCTAGCGACGCAAAGTTTGCAGTCAGAACTACTTCACAAACGGACAGTTTTGTGAGTAAGGAAATTAAACTAAGGTCTGATGTTGACTTTCCAAACGAGCAAGCAACATTTCATCACAAATGACTGTTGCAACTTAGGTATCTGACTTAGTCAAACAGTCTAACATAAATTTGGATGAAATAGCTGAGACACCATCCACAACGCCTATCCCTTCATGGGAAATGCTTAAAGCCACTTTTGATATTGATTATACAGATGCTAAGAAATATGAAAATATTAACATTTCGATATGCACAGCGAGAGAACACGTCGATGAAAATTACCGTACCCACCTCCATATTTTTACCGATGGGTCAGTCTTAGAAAATAAATCTGCTGGAGCAGCGTTTTATGTTCCAAAATTTAGAATACAAAAGTCATTTTTCATTGGGCCAAATATATCTATATTTACAGCGGAATTAGTCGCTATTATACAAGCGTTTCATTATTTAGTAGACCTTAAACCTGTATTTGTCAAAATAGTTCTCTTTGTTGATTCAAAATCTGTATTATATGCCTCACAGTCATTGATACAGACACAAGACCTGACTTAATTACAGATGCAAATCATCTTATACATCGTTTAAGGACAAAAGGTACAGATATCAGTTTATGCTCGGAGGGAATCACATGGTTATAATATATGATTGTGTGCTGTGCTCTCTATGGTTTTCCATTGCTTTGTTCTTGCTTTTGTTGCTTTTGTTCTTTCTCCCCATTTGTGGCCGTGCGTGTGTGTGGGGGTGTGTGTGTGTGTGTGTGTGTGTGTCTGTATGTGTGCGTGCGTGTGTGTGCGAGCGTGCGTGCCTGCGTGTGTGTCTGCTTCAGCGCTTAGATTTGAATATATAAATATTGTAATTTATTATTATTATTATTATTATTATGCTGGGTGCCTTCTCACGTTGGTCTTCACGGCAACGAAATAGTAGACAGGGCAGCTAAGCAAGGTGCACACAACACTGATAATACTATAGAATTACGTATTAAAACTTCCGTAAAAGAAGCTTGCAGCTTGCTAGAATCAGCCTCATGGATTCGTTTTCATGAACATTTCAATGAAAAGGTTGTGACACAACAAATGATAAAACATTCTTTTCAAAATGTATGTAAAAATTACAGTATTCTTCCATATATCATTCGAGATCAATTGTTGCTGTTCATTTTCGTATTCAGCTAAACGCGTTGAAAACAAATATTGTAAAAATATCAAGTGTATTTGCGGAGAACAATTCACTCTGTTTCACTGTTTATTTTACTGCAAAAAGCTACGTTCATTTTTACCAAAAATGTTTACACAAGAAAACTATTCTGAAACTCATTTTAAAGCAGTAACTTCAGATCAATCTTTGTCAGTTAAAATTTCAGAATCATTGGTTCACAGTCCTGTTAATGTATTGCTTTAAGTTTATGAAGTTTATACTTTAGCGTTAAATTTTCCCTTCGCATTGTTAATGTTAATTGTTAGTGTTAAGATCTTGTTCCATTTTTATATTCACCCGCTTACTCATGCCTCATACTCATTCTCTCCTCTGCCCCCAATCCAACTCGCCCATCTGCCATCCTCCATTTTTTCCCCGTCTAATATCACTCATAGTGAACAGACGTTAAATCAAAGAACGAACACACACATATCTGTCTATCTGTGTGTGTGAGTGTGTGTGTGTGGTGTGTGTGTGTGTGTGTGTGTGTGTGTGTGTGTGTGGTGCGTGTGTGTGTGTGTGCGTGTATGTGTTTGTGTGTGTGGTGTGAGTGTGTGTGTGTGTGTGTGTGTGTATGTGTGGTATGTGTGTATAGGTGTGTGTGCGTTGACATATATACATGTGTTGTGTTTGTGTATGTACATGTATATGTATGTAAATCAATATGTATATGTAGATTTCCAGATTTTGCCCAGTTGATTTAGTGTGCCCCAGGCATTTCCGAGTCTGGTGTTGACGTCTTGTTCTGTGGAGTCAATGTAGCTGCCAAGGTATTTAAAGTCTTGAATTTGTTTGATCGTATCTCCATTGAGACTTCTCATACCTTCTGATGCGTCTTGGTTCAGACAGATGAAGTCTGTTTTGTTCACACTGAGGTGGAGCCCGATCTCCATTGCTGTTTTTTCGACACTGTGAAGGAGAGACGTTGCATCCTTTAGGAAGTCTGAGAACAGCCAGGTCATCAGCGTAATCTGCATCTGTTATCTTTACCGCAGGGTAGCGTCTGCTCTTCTGTTCTGTGAGGGTAAAGCCGACTTTTTGTTCTTGTCCACTGCTTTCCTCAGCACATAATCGAGACAAGTGATGAAAATGTAGGGGGCAAGCGTATCTCCTTGAAGGACTCCAGCAGTGATGTCAAAGAAGTCTGTGTCTCCGTCGGGGGAGCGAACCATACAGCGGGTATTCTGATACAGCATCATGATGGCGTCTACTGTTTCCTTGGCTAGTCCATCCTTTATCTTTCCTCGGTGGATCGAATCAAAAGCTTTGGAAAAGTCGATAAATAGGAGAACAGCTGGGAGATTTTTGGTTTTTATGCCTTCCAATATACGTCTGATGGTATTTGTCTTGATGTCGATCTGTTTTGGCGAAACCCGTTTTGGTTTTTCCTCAGAACTGGATCTATCTCCGGTCTTATCCTATTTAGGGGCATTAGGTTGTAGATCTTTGCAGAAATTGCAGTTAATGTGATTCTGCGGTAGTTCTTTGTGATTCCGAGTTCACCTTTCTTGGGGAAGGAAGCAGGCATCATTTAGTCCATTTCTTTATTGGGTCTTGGTTATAAACGTTGTTGCAGCATTCCAGCAGTATCTGGTGAAATTTCTCTATTTTCCATACTTCCGCTGGTATCTCATCGAGTCCACATGCTTTTTCCACACTGAACGCTTTTCACTGATATCAGTAGTTCGTCCAGTGTAAACGGCCCTTTCTTGATATTCAGCTCCTCCGTGAAGACTGGAGTTATTTCTTCTTCAGAGATGTCTGGAGGTTTCCCGAGCAGGTCCTGGAAGTGTTGTTGCCACTGTTTTACTCGCTGTTCTTGGTTAGATGCTTTTAGCTTAGTTCTGTTACAGCTTTTTCTACCACTTATTTTGTTCACGGTCTTCCAGGCAACAGCAGACATTTTGTTCCTGACAGCATTTGTGATCTGGTCGATCTTGCTTTGTAGGTAGTTTGTTTGCTCTGCTTCATAGGCCTCTATGAGAGCAGCACGAGCATTATTGAGGTAAAAGATGTTCTCAGGGGATGGTTGAGAGTCTTTTAGTTGTGCAGCTTTTTTCAGTTGCTTGCGTTTTTGATAGATTTCCTTATTCACCTATGGAGTTTGTTTTTTTACTTTGGGTTTCAGCGGGATAGTGTCTTCAGCTGTTTCTTTACAAGCCATTTCAAAGTGGTTGTATGTAATTAGCAGTCTTTGTTGAGACTGTATCTTGTAGGGCAGCAAATCTATTTCTCACCCTTGTAATGAAGATGTTACGAATTTCAGGGTTGTCGTTTAGATTTGACCAGTCATATGGGGCAGTATTGTAAGATTTGTTTTTATTTGCTCGAAGGCTCAATCGAAGTCGAGCAGAAACGATGCGGTGGTCTGATGCAACACTGGCAAACAACACTGACACTGACAACAATTCAATGACAATTTATTGTCAGATTAACTATCTTGTAATGACAACTATTTAAAGCGTCACTGCAAAACTGATGGGAAATACCTTGGCAAAGAACTTTGCAACAGATCTTTGAGGAAGATGAGTGCTCATTTCTATTTAAAGCAGATGTAAAGCAGGAAACGTAACTGAGAAAACGTGGATATTTTAGCGTACAAAGTCTCTGCCAAACAATTCTCAAGCACAAACAAACAAACAAACAAACAAAAACTCTTGTTGTAGCAACTAAGCTGGAATATGCAAACAAGAAAATCCAATTCACGTTGCTGATAGAATGACTGTAGCAATTTGATATTCACAAGATGGATTGACGGCACTTAAAACAGAATGATAATTTTACCACATGCTGGATTTTCAGGGTTCCACACATTTCACATGAGAATCCTTCACGTATCTCCACTACCACCATCCCTATACAACATAAGTACAAAAGGACTTGTTGATCTGAATTACAATGGACCAATCCGGATACAAACCTAAATGATCATAAGCTCATCTACAAGACACCTAAGGATGTACACAAAAGAAGCAAACAGCTCCAGAACAGACACTACTTTCAATCCTGCCAAAGCACAGATACTGTTTTACACTCATCATCATCATCATGGAAAAATCAAACCTGTGTCTCTTCCCACTGTGTCCGATGTCAAACTGCTCCCACACATTTTTGCCGATTTTTTCCATAAGAAAATTCTCAAGATCCGTGACAGTTTTCCACCATTTCAAAGTACTGGTTCAAACACTGTGTCGTTTTCTGGCTCACCACTTGTAAATTTCATTCCAGTTTCTGAAGACCTTGTCCGGAAGACCATTCTTAAGACTCCCCCTAAATCATGTGAACTTGATCCCATTCCAACCAAACTTCTCTTTCAACATGTGGATCTTCTCTTGCCGACCATTACAAACATCATGAATCAGTCTATTACCACTGGAATTGTTCCCCGTGAATTTAAGACTGCCATTGTTAAGCCCTTGCTGAAAAAATCTAACCTCAACAAAAATTACCTGAAAAATTACAGACCGATTTCCAATCTTCCATTTCTTTCTAAACTGCTTGAACGTCTGATTCTAGACCAGCTTTTCTCCCATCTCTCATCCCATAACCTCCTTAGTCCTCACCAATCCGCTTACAGGCCAGGGCACAGCACAGAAACTGTTCTGCTTCGTATTCTCAATGATCTTTTGACCTCTCTGGATCAAAACAAAATTTCTATTCTTCTCCTTTTGGATCTTTCAGCTGCTTTCGATACTATTGACCATGAAATTTTGCTTTCCCGTTTGGAAAACAACTTTGGAATTCAAAAATCTGCTTTACACTGGTTTCGATCTTATCTTTCAGAAAGAAAGCAAACCGTACTTGTCGACGGAAACAAATCTTCTGAGCTGCCTTTGGATTTTGGCGTGCCTCAAGGCTCTGTTCTGGGTCCTGTGCTTTTCATATTGTATACTTCTCTGACCCACCTTATTGACTCACATTCCATCCGTCATGAAATGTATGCGGACGATACCCAGCTCAATCATACTGATTCTCCTTCTAACTACGATCATCTAGTTCAGTCTCTTCAGAACTGCGTTTCTGAAGTAAAATCCTGGATGTATGAAAATCGACTTAAGTTGAATGATGACAAGACTGAAGCCCTTCGTGTTTCTCCATTGCCTGCAGATCTTTCTTCTCTGCCTTCCACTATTACTGTCGGTAATACCGCTATTGCTTTTTCTGATTGCGTTCGTGACCTCGGTTTTGTCTTTGACCATAATCTCTCCATGCACCAGCACATCATCAAAACATGTCAGGCTGCATACATCGAACTTAGACGCATTAATTCTATTAGACACTACCTTACATTAGACGCAACCAAGACGTTAGTTACTGCATGCATTCTGTCTAGGTTAGATTATTGCAATTCACTCCTTGCGGGTTGCCCTCAGAAACATCTCAAACATTTGCAACAAGTTCAGAACTCTGCAGCTAAACTCATCTTCAAGGCACGTAGGTCACAGCACTGCACACCCCTGTTTCAGACACTGCACTGGCTCCCGGTTGAACAAAGAATAAAATACAAGATTTGCTGCCTTTGTTATCACATCATTTCTGGAACTGCTCCTGACTATCTCTCTGAACTCTTGACTGTCTACGTACCTTCTCGATCACTCCGCTCTTCTGTGGATGACAAGAAGTTTCGTGTGCCAAAATATAACAGAGAAACTCACGGTGGTAGAGCCTTTGCAGTTTTTGCTGTTCAGACATGGAACTTGTTGCCTCAGTCCGTCCGCCACTCTAAAACTCTACCATCTTTCAAAACAAGTTTAAAAACTTACTTCTTTAAACAGTGTTTTTCCTGATTTTGGCTAGTGGGTTGATCCTGCTTGACATTCTGGATGAAATTGTGCACAATGGGGTGTATGCCAGTGTGTGTGTGTGTGTGTGTGTGTGTGTGTGTGTGTGTGTGTGTGTGTGTGTGTGTGATGTGTGGCTGTGTGTGTGTGGGTGTTGTGTGTGTGTGTTTGAAAATGGGGGGAGAGGGGTGGGCGGGGGGGGGGGGGGTGAGAGGGAGAGAGATTATTTGGTGTGTCTGTGTGGTTGTTGATTTCCTGTGGATAGTTTTTGATGAGTTTGTTTGTATTGTAGCCTGTTATTTGGTTTATATATGTATGGTTTACTGATGTAAAGCGCTTTGAGGTTTCGGAAAGCGCTCTATAAATGCACTATTATTATTATTATTATTATCATGTGCCCTGCCGTATGGCGTTGGCGATCATTGCCCTCCATATGCATCTTTCCCTTGTCGCTGCAAGTACATCGTCCATCTCTCTGTCCTAAGCCACCCTGCAAGTCCGTCCAATATTTTCTCCTTGGGTCTACCTGGTTTTCTTTTTCTCTCCAGCTTTCCTGTTATGACCAGGTTCTCTAATTTGTCTTTCCTCATAAAATGGCCTATACATGTTGCTTGCCTTTTCCTAATATTCTTCATCATTGATCTTCTTGTGTCTGCCTCCATCAAGACTGTCTCGTTTGTTTTCTTTGCAGTACTTTCAGGAGAATCAAGACTGAATAAACGTACGACCAGTGCCACCTTGGGAACAGTTTTGACAATGCTGATTTTCGGAAAACATGCTGAAGCCATTACATTCAACAGTCGAAAAACGCCTGCCCACTCTAAAGGCAAAAAAAGCCAAATGTACTGAGCAACCCCATCT
>JAPXFY010000023.1:29431312-29436312 GCA_030674185.1 Monoplex corrugatus | reverse complement strand
ACTCTCTTCCTGATGTTAACTTGTGTCAGATTAATGTAAGATTCTGGTGGTGTCACATCGATGTATGATTCTGGTGGTGTCAGATCAATGTAAGATTCTGGTGGTGTCACATCGATGTAAGATTCTGGTGGTGTCAGATTAATGAAAGATTCTGGTGGTGTCAGATCGATGTAAGATTCTGGCAGTGCCAGATTGATGTAAGTTTCTGGTGGTGTCAGATGAATGTAGGATTCTGGTGGTGTCAGATTAATGTAAGATAAGATTCTGGAGTTGTCAGATTAATGTAAGATTCTGGTGGTGTCAGGTAATGTAAGATTCTGGTGGTGTCAGATTAATGTAAGATTCTGGTGGTGTCAGATTAATGTAGGATTCTGGTGGTGTCAGATTAATGAAAGATTCTGGTGGTGTCAGATTAATGTAAAATTCTGGTGGTGTCAGATTAATGTAAAATTCTGGTGGTGTCAGATTAATGAAAGATTTTGGTGGTGTCAGATTAATGTAAGATTCTGGTGGTGTCAGATCAATGTAAGA
The DNA here is from genome assembly GCA_030674185.1 of Monoplex corrugatus. Taxonomy (NCBI): domain Eukaryota; kingdom Metazoa; phylum Mollusca; class Gastropoda; order Littorinimorpha; family Ranellidae; genus Monoplex; species Monoplex corrugatus. The sequence goes on along the minus strand of JAPXFY010000023.1, from coordinate 29,435,781 downwards.
TTCTGGTGGTGTAAGATTAATATAACATTCTGGTGGTGTCAGATCAATGTAAGATTCTGGTGGTGTCAGATCAATGTAAGATTCTGGTGGTGTCAGATCGATGTAAGATTCCGGTGGTGTCAGATTGATGTAAGATTCTGGTTGTTTCAGATTAATGTAAGGTTCCGGTGGTGTCAGATTAATGTAAGGTTTCGGTGGTGTCAGATTGATGTAAGATTCTGGTGGTGTCAGATTAATGCAAGATTCTGGTGATGTCAAATTGATGTAAGATTCTGGTGGTGTCAGATTAATGCAAGATTCTGGTGGTGTCAGATTGATGTAAGATTCTGGTGGTGTCAGATTAATGCAAGATTCTGGTGGTGTCAGATTAATGCAAGATTCTGGTGGTGTCAGATTAATGTAAGATTCTGGTGGTGTCAGATTAATGCAAGATTCTGGTGGTGTCAGATTAATGCAAGATTCTGGTGGTGTCAGATTAATGCAAGATTCTGGTGGTGTCAGATTAATGCAAGATTCTGGTGGTGTCAGATTAATGCAAGATTCTGGTGGTGTCAGATTGATGTAAGATTCTGGTGTGTCAAATTGATGTAAGATCCCTTCTGTTCCGCCCACCACCCTCGATTTTGTTTGTGTTTGTTTGTTTGTTTGTTTGTTTGTTTCTTTCTTTCTTTCTTTCGTTTTGTTTTGTTTGTTTGTTTGTTTGTTAGTTTTGGCTTTTTTTTCTTTTTCATGAGCTTGCCAGAGCACAGTTTTCTTTGCAGGTTCAGTGAATTTGTCTGATAATTGCTGGCAGATTTGGTGGGAGCACATATGGAATTGTCCAAGTGCGATGAATCCCTTCTTGAACAAAACTTCCAAACTCCAAATTCACACTTGTCTGCTAATTGGAATGACGTGAGTGTGTCGGTGTGGATGTTTGTGTGTGCCTGTCCTTTAGCTGTTTATACGACAACAAAAAGAAAAAAAAAGGAATGACTTCCAGGAACCATATCGTAAAGTAAAATAAACGTGCATGTATCATTGTATGTACACTCTTTCCACATGCGGGCCTCAATAGTTCAGATGGTTGAGCGTCGGATCACATGGTTGTGGGTTCGAATTCTGGGTGCGCTATATTAAACTAAACCTGGCCTTCTCACTTTTCCATCTTAGCATCAGTGTTGTTCTGGTGATGTCAGTATAGGATTAGATAAGTCCCCCTTCCCCCACTTTCCTGGGATGGTTATCCTCGTCGGCCATATCATGGCACCCTGGCACATGGCGTTGGCGATCATGGCCCTCCATATGTATCTACCCCTTGTCGCTGCAAGTACATCTTCCACCCTCTCTGTCCTCAGCCAATCTGCATGTCCATCCAATATATTCTCCCTGGGTCTGCCTGATGTTCTCTTTCCTCCAGCTTTCCTGTTGTGACCAGATGCTCTAATTCCCCTTTCCTCATAAAATGGCCTATAACTGTTGCTTGTCTTTTCCCAATCTTCTTTATCAATGATTTTCTTGTGTCTGTCTGCATCAAAACTGTCTCGTTTGTTTTCTTTGCTGTCCGTGGAACTCTCAACATTCTTCTTTGAAACTGCATTTCAGCTGCCTCAATCTTGTCTGGCTTTGCTTGTTGACTGCCTGTGCCTCACAACAATATAACAGTATTGGTTCTACATGACATTCAAGAACTCCCTTCCTGATGTTAATTGATTGTCATTTATTGGTAACAACGTTTTTCATCTTCATGAATGCTGTTTTGGCTTGGCCGATTCTGCTGTCTATTTCTGATGTGCATCTGCCACCTGGTGAGATGACCATTCCCAGAAATTTAAACTTATCAACCTGTCTCAAAGCTGTGCCATTTGCTGTTATTTTGCATGAGAGGATTTCATGTTGTTTGTTTTTTATTGATAACCATGACTTCAGTCTTCTTGCTATTTAGATCCAACCCTTTATTTTTGCTATTTCTGTTATATTCACAAGGTTTTGTAGGTCACTTTCAGTTTCTGAGGTGGGTGCCGACGTAAAAACTGAACCAAATCAACCAATCAACCAACCTGTTTCCACAAAAGGAAGAGGGGAGGGTTTTCAAAGTCTCTGATATGAAGTCAAGCAAAAATGCCACAAAACAAGTTGAAGGATCAGTCTGAGTGATTTGGGGACTTTTGTTTTGATGTGTTTGATATGGCTGTTTTGTTTTGATATGAAATCCAAAACAAGTGTGACAGCCCGCGTTCAAGCAAACAAGAACCAAAAAAAAAACCCACGAAAAAAGAATCAGAACGCGTATTCAATACAACCAGACAAGACAGGCGCAAATTTTCGGCCAACATCAACCATAAGATCATAAACAAACAAACACCAGATACAAAAATTAGGAGAAAAAGACTGAAACTTCCCTGATGCTTCGCCCAGTGTTTTTCAGGGTTTTTTGTTTTGTTTTGTTTGTTTGTTTTTTATATATTTTTTGTTTTTATATATTTTAGTAACCCTATGACAGTTGGAGATTTGATCTTAACACCTAGAGAAAGAGCCTTTCTTCTACTTTCACAATCCTAAAAAAGAGGACCAGGTAGACCCAGGGAGAAAATACTGGATGGATTTGTGCAGTGGATGAAGACAGAGAGGGTGGGAGAAGTACCCACAGCCACAAAATGATAGATTCATTATGGAAGGCTATGATTGCCAAGGCTATGCGGCAGGGAACATGATGATGATGATTTTTATCATACAGTGAGAATTCAAAGTAAAATTTGACCAGGAAATATGTTCAAATGGCCTTTTAAAATAACACATCCCCATCAAAACAACAAGTTTATTAACCCTTTGACTCCTGCACCCTACCCTTCAACTGCAAACACTTAACCATCACCCTTTCCACCAGCTTCCTGGGGTGCAGGAGTCAAAGGTTAAGTTTTTGCTCATTAGCGTGGTTGACAATGCAGGATGCTGGTGGACAGGGTGCAGGAGTCAAAGGGTTAAACAAAAAGCCAGAGTTTCACACAGTGTTTACAGTAATCAAACTGTAACACCGCAGGTGTCTGTATCACTCGGGCCTGGTTGACACCAGGATATATTATGAAAGCATGTTTAAAGTAGAGCCGTGTCATGCAGTTGGACTACAGCCCTGTCTTTCAGCTGGTCAACAATGAAAATCACTTGTTAAAAATAATGAGAACTAGTCAACGTGGTGTAGTGGTTAGCGCTACAGACTACCAAATGGAAGGTTGTGGGTCGAACCCCAACAATTCATGTCAAAAATCATTGTGGGATTTTTCGGCTCTAGTCAACTCCTACCAGAGTTGAGTGGCTGTGGGCTCTTTGGGAAGACGGGGATCACACAGTCTCATCCACTTCAAAGATGCATCACTGAGGTCTGCTCAAATGTCTCGACTGACACCTCAGGTATCTGGATTTCTCTAGGCCGGTTGACACCAGGCTATATTACGAAAGGAAGCATGGAGCTCAGCCGTGTCACACAGTCTCAGTCCACAACAGATCGGTAGTAGAAGCACTAGTACTAGTAGTAGTGGTAGTAGTAATAGCAGTGGTAGTAGTAGTAGGTGGTGGTGGTAGTAGTAGTAGTAGTAGTATATAGTAGTAGCAGTACATAAGTAGAATGATGATGATGATTATAACGATGATGATGTTGATGACGATGATGACGAGAAGAAGAAGGAAAGAAGAAATTAATAATGATACTGAAATATTATTGATGATGATGATGATGATGATGCATATAGATAGACAACAATAATAATAAAATAATAATAATAATAATAAAATCATAAAATGATATAACAATAATAGTAATAATATAATATAATAATGGTAATAATAATAATAATAACAACATAATCATAATAATAATGATGATAATAATGATATAATAATAACAATAGTTTTTCCCTTAGAATCAAGAGCTAACCTTCATGTAACAGAAAGCATTTTATGTGCGGTTCAATAGGTTCAATCCTTTGACTCCTGCACCCTGTCCACCAGCATCCTGCATTGTCAACCATGCTGGCAATGTAAAAACTAAATCCTTTGACTCCCTCACCCTATCCGTCAGCTTCCTGCAGGAAGCCGGTGGATAGGGTGTGGGAGTCTAAGAGTTGTTGAAGAAACTGAAAGGATCATTGATTACTGAAAACAGATATTTTCGAAGTTCTTCTCTCAGAAAAGGCCTAAGCCATTGTTGGGTAGGTGTTTTGGACTAACAACGTAACAAGGAGGAATTAAGGTAGAAGAGTATGCAGAGAGAGTTGCAATATCAGTTTGAATCAAATCTCCAAAATATCAAGAACCAGGAAAAAAAAACGAAAATAGAATCAGAACGAGTGTTTAATACAACCAGACAAGACAGGCGCAAATTTTTGCTCATTGTCAAGTGTAAACGTAAGATCACAAACGAACCAACACCAAATACATGAATTAGGAGAAAAAGACTGAAACTTCCCTGCTGCTTAGTCCAGTGGGAGAAAAGG
>JAPXFY010000023.1:29413812-29426312 GCA_030674185.1 Monoplex corrugatus | reverse complement strand
CCCTGCGGAGGGGGGAGGGGAGGGGGAGGGGGTAGGTTATTCAGTTTCGAATATGAGCAGTCAACATCAAATATACACACAGTCATATGTGAGTTGTACTGTACTGTGTTGTACTGAGTTATGGTGTTGTGTTGTGTTGTGTTGTGTTGTGTTGTGTTGTTGTGTTGTGTGTGTTGTTTGTGGTTGTGTTGGTTTGTGTTGTTTGGTTGGTTGTGTTGTGTTGTGTTGTGTTTGTGTTGTGTTGTGTTGTTGTTTTGTTTGTGTTGTGTTGTGTTGTGCTTGTGTTGTTGTTTGTGTTGTCTGTGCTGTGCTGTGCTTGTGTTGGTGCTGTGCTGTGTGCTGTGCTGTGCTGTGTTGTGTTGTCTGTGCTGTGCTGCGTTGTGTTGTGCTGTGCTGTGCTGTGCTGTGCTGTGTTCAGTTGGATTGGGTTGTGCTGTGTTGTGTCGTGTCGTGTCGTGTCGTGTCGTGTCGAGTCGAGTCGAGTCGAGTCGTGTCGTGTTGTGTTGTGTTGTGCTGTGCTGTGCTGTTGGTTTGTTGTTGTTGTGCTGTGCTGTGTGCTGCGTTGTGTTGTGTTGTGTTGTGCTGTGTTGAGTTGGATTGGGTTGTGCTGTGCTGTGTTGTGTTGTGCTTGTGTGTTGTCTGTGCTGTGCTGTGCTGTGCGTGCTGTGCTGTAGCTGTGCTGTGTGTGTATGTCGTTCGTGTCGTGTGTGTTGTGTTGTCGTGTGTAGTGTGGTTGTGTTGTGTTGTGTTGGGTTGTGTTGGGTTGTGTTGTGCTGTGTCATGTTGTGTCGGGTCGTGCTGTGCTGCATCGTGTTGTTTTGCGTCGTGTCATGTATCGTATCGTGTCGTGTCGTGTGGTGTTGTGTTCACAAAAACAACCATCCAGATCATCCAAAGACGAAGTAGCGAAGTTGTGAGGCTAGTGGGGGTGGGGGTTGGGGTGGGGGTGATGGGGCTTGTTTATCATTATCTGATCACCCGCAAGTTGACAGTCACATTTCTCATTGCTGTCACTGTCAAGAAAATCAACATCTTACTGTCAAGAAAAATCAACATCTTCACTGTCAAGAAAATCAACATCCTCATAGTCTTCTGCCTGACAAGTTGTTTGATTAACACATTAACACATGATCGCTGTCACTGCTCGCTGTTTCAACGGGACCCACGAAACACTAAAGTGACCCCGTCCCAGAATGATCGGAGCATTAATACGGGTAGCTCAGAATGATCAAGCATTAATATGGGTAGCTCAGAATGATCAGAGCATTAATATGGGTAGCTCAGAATGATCGGAGCATTAATACGGGTAGCTCAGAATGATCAGAGCATTAACCCTTTGACTCCCGCACCCTATCCACCAACTGCAAAAAAAGTAACCCTTTGACTCCTGACACTATCCAGCAGCTACCTGCAGGAAGCTGGTGGGTAGGGTGAAGGGGTCAAAGGGTTACGTTTTTTGCTTTGCTAACATGGTTGACAATACAGGATGCTGTGAACAGGGCGCGATAGTCAAAGGGTTCAGATGGGTAGCGCAGAATGACGGGAGCATTAATATGGGTAGTGCAGAATTACAGAGGAGCATTAAGATGCGAACTCCATCGCACAATTAGCTTGATGAGTCATGTAACAAAAATCCAATTAAGAATAATCATAATGAGGACGAGGAATAAAATCAAAAGAGAAAAAGCAGAAGAACAGTGTGGATTTGTGGAAGGGAAAGGAACTATTAATGCCATATACATCCTAAGAACTATCATAGAGAGGTCAATCGAGATGAATAAGGATTTATATTTATGCTTTGTTGATTATACCAAGACTTTCGATCGGGTAAGACATGAAGAATTGATCAACCAACTAGAAAGACTCAACACTGATGGAAAATATCTACGAACAATCAGAAATATGTATTGGGAACAAACAGCTGCAATGTGAATATAAAACGATATAAGCTCTTTCAAAAACATCAAAAGAGGAGTCAGACAGGGTTGTGTTTTGTCACCAGATCTGTTTTCACTTTACAGCGTAAACATCACGAGAAACCTAGAAGAAGACCCTGGATTAAAGGTTGGAGGGAAAATGATAAACAACATTCGATACGCAAATGACACCGTGCTAATTTCAGAAAATGAATGGGATCTACAAAACCTTGTGAATATACTAGAAATAGAAAGCAAATGTAAGGGTTGGAACTAAACAGCAAGAAGACTGAAATCATGGTGATCAGTAAAACACATGAAATCCCCTCGCGCAAAATAACAAATGGCACAACCTTGAGACAAGTTGATAAGTTTAAATATCTGGGAACGATCATTTCACCACACGGCAGATGCACATCAGAAATAGCCGGCAGAATCGACCAAGCCAAAACAGCATTCAAGAAGATGACAAGCATTCTTACCAACAAATGCCTATCAATTAACATCAGGAAGAGAGTTCTTGAATGTTATATGGAACCGATAATGTTCTACGGTTGTGAGGCGTGGACAGTCAACAAGCAAAGCCAGAACAAGATTGAGGCAGCCGAGATGTGATTTCCATGGACAGCAAAGAAAACAAACGAGACAGTCTTGATGGAGGCAGACACAAGAAGATCATTGATAAGAAAGATTAGGAAAAGATAGGAAACATTTATAGGTCATTTTATGAAAGGGAATTGGAGCACCTGGTCACAACAGGAAAGCTGGAGGGAAAGAGAGCACCAGGTGGACCCAGGGAGAAGATATTGGACGGACTTGCAGAGTGGCTGAAGAAAGAGAGGGTAGAAGACGTGCTCGCGGCAACAAAGGATAGAAACAAATGGAAGACCATGATCACCAATGTCATGTGGCAAGGCACTTGCTGATGATGATGATGATGATGATGATTAAGATGGGTGGTGCAGAATGATCAGAGCATTAAGCTGGGTAGCACACAATGATTGGAGCATTGAGATGGGTAACACACAATGATCAGAATATTAAGATGGGTAACACACAATGATCAGAACATTAAGATGGGTAGCTCAGAATGATCAGAGCATTATAATGGGTAGTGCAGAATGGTCAGAGCATTAAGATGGGTAGTGCAGAATGCTCGGAGCATTAAGAGTGGTTGCGCACAATGATCAGAGCATTAAGATTGCTTTCGCACAATGATTGGAGCATAAAGATGGGTAGCACACAATGATGGGAGCATTAAGATGGGTAGTGCAGAATGCTCAGAGCATTAAGATGGGTAGTGCAGAATGCTCAGAGCATTAAGATAGGTAGTGCAGAATGCTCAGAGCATTAAGATGGGTAGTGCAGAATGCTCAGAGCATTAAGATGGGTAGCGCAGAATGATGGGAGCATTAAGATGGGTAGCTCAGAATGATCAGAGCATCAAGATGGGTAGCTCAGAATGATGGGAGCATTAAGATGGGTAGCTCAGAATGATGGGAGCATTAAGATGGGTAGCACAGAATGATAGGAGCATTAAGATGGGTAGCTCAGAATGATCAGAGTATCAAGATGGGTAGCACAGAATGATGGGAGCATTAAGATGGGTAGCTCAGAATGATCAGAGCATTAAGATGGGTAGCGCAGAATGATGGGAGCATTAAGATGGGTAGCTCAGAATGATTGGAGCATTAAGATGGGTAGCTCAGAATGATGGAAGCATTAAGATGGGTAGCTCAGAATGATGGGAGAATTAAGATGGGTAGCACAGAATGATGGGAGCATTAAGATGGGTAGCTCAGAATGATCAGAGCACCAAGATGGGTAGCTCAGAATGAATGGAGCATTAAGATGGGTAGCTCAGAATGATTGGAGCATTAAGATGGGTAGCACACAATGATCAGAGCATTGAGATGGGTAGCTCAGAATGATCAGAGCATCAAGATGGGTAGCTCAGAATGATCAGAGCATCAAGATGGGTAGTGCAGAATGAATGGAGCATTAAGATGGGTAGCTCAGAATGATCAGAGCATTAAGATGGGTAGCTCAGAATGAATGGAGCATTAAGATGGGTAGCGCACAATGATGAGAGCATTAAGATGGGTAGTGCAGAATGCTTGGAGCATTAAGATGGGTAGCTCAGATGATCGGAGCATTAAGATGGGTAGCTCAGATGATTGGAGCATTAAGATTGGTAGCTCAGATTATCAGAGCATTAAGATGGGTAGCTCAGATGATCGGAGCATTAAGATGGGTAGCTCATATGATCGGAGCATTAAGATGGGTAGCTCAGAATGATGGGAGAATTAAGATGGGTAGCACAGAATGATGGGAGCATTAAGATGGGTAGCACAGAATGATCAGAGCATCAAGATGGGTAGCTCAGAATGAATGGAGCATTAAGATGGGTAGCTCAGAATGATTGGAGCATTAAGATGGGTAGCACACAATGATCAGAGCATTGAGATGGGTAGCTCAGAATGATCAGAGCATCAAGATGGGTAGCTCAGAATGATCAGAGCATCAAGATGGGTAGTGCAGAATGAATGGAGCATTAAGATGGGTAGCTCAGAATGATCAGAGCATCAAGATGGGTAGCTCAGAATGATCAGAGCATCAAGATGGGTAGTGCAGAATGAATGGAGCATCAAGATGGGTAGCTCAGAATGATCAGAGCATTAAGATGGGTAGCTCAGAATGAATGGAGCATTAAGATGGGTAGCGCACAATGATGAGAGCATTAAGATGGGTAGTGCAGAATGCTTGGAGCATTAAGATGGGTAGCTCAGATGATTGGAGCATTAAGATGGGTAGCTCAGATGATCAGAGCATTAAGATGGGTAGCTCAGATGATCGGAGCATTAAGATGGGTAGCTCAGAATGATTGGAGCATTAAGATGGTTAGCTCAGAATGATGGGAGCATTAAGAGAGGTAGTGCAGAATGATGGGAGCATCAAGATGGGTAGCTCAGAATGATCAGAGATCAAGATGGGTAGCTCAGAATGATGGGAGCATTAAGATGGGTAGCTCAGAATGATTGGAGCATTAAGACGACATAAATTACCTAAAATTGCTTCCGCATATCTCACCTCCCTAGAGCCAAAATTGCGTTTAACACATGTACCCAACTATCAATCCTAAGAAAAAGTACGTAAGACTTTCTCGAACACATACAGGTGAATGGACCAGCAAGGCAGAAAATGATAGAAGAAATGACAGAAAGCAAAGGAACGAGGCAGAAACAAAGAGAGCGACAGAAAAGAAGAAATTTCTAGCACAGATATTCCAGAAGGTGGGGATACTATTTATACTGAAACAGCCCTCGGCATCCCCCACAGGGGGAGACATAAAAACTGAATCAATCAATCAATGAACCCCCTCCTTGCAAGCCATGAGAATCACTCGTTATTTCTATACGCACGTTTTGTTTTGTTATCGGTTTGCGACAGGAACCCGTCAACGACCAGACACTTGTCTTATCTAGGCTCAGTTTCTGTTTCAGTGTCTCAAGATGACGTCTCTGCGCTCGAAAGGAATTCCATACACACTATCGTCACAAGTACCATGGGATGGTAATCATAGCATACAAGCCTTAAGCCTGCACATAAACCCATGAGCTGGCCAAGTCCTGAAATCCTACCTAGCCTATGTTAGCTGGCAAAGTCCTGAGGTCCTACCTAGCCTATGTTAGCTGGCAAAGTCCTGAGGTCCTACCTAGCCTATGTTTTACCTAACCTACAATTTATTATTATTATTTTTATCTTATGTTAGTATTGTATCATTCTATAATTGGAACAATCTTGGTTACATGTAAATGACATGTGTATCTTTGTATCTTGTCTTCAAGGAAAAGAACGAATGAATAAAATGACTAAATGATTAAAAGTCTGAATCAAAACACGACTAGCCATTCAGTGTAAATTTGTCTCACATCATAGAAAGCCACACACACACACACACACACACACACACACACACACACACACACACACACACACCACACTCACACACACACACACACACACACACACACACACACACACACACACACACACACACACACTCACCCTCTCTCTCTCTCTCACACACATACATGAAAAGTACCCACTGCATACATACACAAGAATATTGACATAAAACACACTCATTCACACAGTCACGGATACACAATGATAATGTCTATAGATCTTTATTCTGTCTGTCTACACAGAACGGTGAAAACAGTGTCAATAAGCTGTAGACAAGATGGAAAAGCTGCAGACATTGTGTAAAGCTTCAGACGACCCACGTGTTGCGGGCTTGAGAGTCTTGAGTTCTGTCATCTGAAAGGAAAATAAGAATGATTTGAAAATTTGAAATGTTGACGACAGCGACGACAGTAGCTAAGGTCTGGATCCTCTTTCTCCCCCACTCGAGTTGCTTCTGGAGCACACTGTTCCATCTGTTGCGGTCAGATGCTGTGATTTCCCAGCTCTCTGTGTTGATGGTCACAGCTTTAACCCTTTGACTCCTGCACCCTGTCCAACAGCATTCTGCGTTGTCAACCTTGTTGGCAAAGCAAAAACTTAACCCTTTGACTCCTGCACCCTGTCCAACAGCATCCTGCATTTTCAACCATGCTGGCAAAGCAAAAACTGACACCTGTGACTCCCTCACCCTATCCACCAGCTTCCTGCCCAGGAAGCTGGTGGAAAGGGTGGGGGAGTCAAAGGGTTAATTTTTTTTGCAGTTGGTGAACAGGTGGCAGGAGTGAAAGGGTTAATATCGCGCTTGCAGACGTCTTTGAAATAGTAGCTGGGGTCGGCCATCAGATCTCTTGTCAGAGACTAGTTCACCATAAAGGATATCCTTTGGGATACGTCCATCTTCAAACCGACGCACATGGCCAAGCCAGTGCAGCCTGCCTTATCGTAGCTCATTAGGGACAGCATCAATTTCCCCAAAAGGGGAGGTGAAGGCAGGGGTTGGGTGGGTAGGATAAATAATAATAATAATAATAATAATAATAATAATGTTTATTTATATAGCGCATATTCCATGCAAACATGCTCACCAGCGCTTTACATTTCGCAAAACAAAAAAAATGTTCACAACTACGTATACAATGAGAAAACAACCACCATCAAAGCCACACAAGTAAGAAGACACATCAAAAACCACAGAATATTCAAGTTCAAACACTGACTTACGCAATGAAACAACAACAGACCTTTCGTAATAATAATAATAATAATAATAATGAGCATTTATATAGCGCACAGTCCAAAAAATTGCTTCTGGCGCTTTACAAGTACACACACACACACACACAGACACACACAGACACACACACACACACACACACACACACACGCACGCACGCGCGCGCGCACGCACACACACACACAAACACACACACACACAACATACACGATCGCAGGTTGTCAATATCATAAGCATAAAGATGAAGCACCACGAAGAGGAGAAGTCAGCACGAGAACAGATGTGTTTTGAGTGAGGTTTTGAAAGAGGTAATAGACTCTGCGTGCCTGAGAGGAGTTGGTAGATAAATGCATATATTATAAAATAAGTTGCCGCGGTGTAGTAGTCAACGCAACTGATTACCGACTGGAAGGTTGTGGGTTCGAATCTTCATTAATCCCTTCAAAAATCGTTGTGGGGTTTTTCGGCTCCAACCGGCTCCTATCCAGGGTTGGGTGTGCTATGGACTCATTGGGAAGACTGGGACCACACAGTCGAGTCTCATCCACTTCACGAATGCGTCATTGAGGGTGTTTGCTCAAATCGTCTGACCAGCACCGCAGGTGACTGTATCTCTCGTGCCTGGTTGACGCCAGGATATATTATTATAGTAAGCATAGAGTACAACCCTGTCACGCAGTCTCCATCCTAGATGGAACTCCACAGCATTGTGATCATCATCCTCATCGACATTATCATCGTAGCATTGTAAAAATTATGTGCCAGTTGCTATGGCCATTAAAGTGGCGTAGAAAATGGGACGAAAAAAAAGGTGAGCACAAAGGTAACCTCCCTGGGTGAAATGATCCTACAAAAAAATGTATATCTCATATGTATTTGGCGTATGGCCCTGTCTGCCCGCAACAGACTAGGCCCAAGCTGTGACACAAAGTGCCAGGGCGGTACAATGACATTTCACCAGCTCAGAACAGCTGGTTATACAACGGCTGATCCAAAAGACTTGTCATTAGGCTGCCATTTTTGAGATATATAAGCAATTTACCCAGTTTAAAAGCAAGAAGAATGAGGGGAGATCTGATCCAAAGTTTCAAGATTTTTAACAATATAGATGACGTAGATAGAACAGAATTTTTCAAACTGACAAATTATGACAAAACAAGAAATAATACTGATAAAATATTTATAGAATATTGCAAGACTAACATTAGAAAGTTTTATTTTACAAATAGAATTGCGCATGTATGGAATAAATTACCAAACGAAATTAAAAGAGCACAAAACACAAACTCGTTTAAAAACCAGCTTGACCATTGGAAACATTACATTGAACTTAAATACGAATATGATGAATGAATCATCAAAAAAACTGGGCGTGCGACAAACCTTGACTACGAGTGTAAGAAAAGAAAAAGAAAAATGATGGGACTTGAAATAGCCAAATGGCTAATGTGTTATGTCCCTATTACTAAACTAAACTAAACTAAATACTTTCAATTGTATTGAGATAAAATGTATCTTTTGGGGTAATGACGTACATGAAATCATGAGGCCACGTCTCGTCTATTTATCTGACATCATTGAAACACTGTGATGTAGATAGCTAGTCGTCATAGATCCATCATTCGTTCTTTGATTTATCGTCTTTTCACTATGAGTGATATTAGACGATCTACTAATGAGCAGCTCAGACGCTACGTCTTTATAGATTATGGTTCGAACAAGATGTTCCAATCAAACTTCATACCGATTCGACAATATTGCACGAAGACAAGTGTGTGTCATACAATATGTTTAAAAAGTTGAGGGAAATACTTTGATAGGGATGTGAGATACACACACACACACACACACACACACACACACACACACACACACACACACACACACACACACACACACACACACACACACACACACACACACACACACACACACACACACACACACACGCATGCACACACGCATACACACACACAAAACGACACGACGCAATGAAACGCAATATATTTAAAAAGTTGAGGGAAATACTTTGATAGAGATGTGACACACACACACACACACACACTCACACACACACACACACACACACACACACACACACACACACACACACACATACCTGTACACACACACACGCACGCACGTACGCACACACACACACACACTTCACACACACACAACACATCACAATAGAGCTTAATTAATCCTTCAAGCTAAATTACATAGAAATAACATTACCAAACCTTTCTCTTCATTAAATATTTATTGATACACTACAGCCCACGTTCTGTAGAAGAAGAGAGCACTAAAAATCACTGTTATTTTTCTCTTCTTTTTTGCTTTTTTAAGCTTTTGCGGCATTCCTTCGAATGGTAATGGATTAATATTCCAGTACATAGATTTCATTCTAAACTTGACATGAAAATTCGAGAAGTGTGTGTGTGTGTGTGTGTGTGTGTGTGTGTGTGTGTGTGTGTGTTGTGTGTGTGTGTGTGTGTGTGTGTGTGTGTGTGTGTGTGTGTGTGTGTGTGTGTGTGTGTTTTGCCAATATACTTTCATTGTAATCTCATTCCAAACGATAGCATATTAAAGGAACTGAATGTCAAATGCCAACTGCTAAAACAGAGATTAACTAAAGAAAGCTGAAAATGTAGGCCATGCGATCAGAAACACCAGAACAGATGTGATATCAACAGTCCTGCAGGGGAAAGTTGAGGCAAGGAGAAGAAAGGGACGACCGCACACCTACTACTTCAACAACATCGCTGATGTCTGTGGTCTGTGGGATCCAGGAAGTCGCCAATAAAGGTCTCAATCCTGTGATCTGGAGGGGACTTGTGACGTCGAGCGTGGTTCCTACCACCGATCCCAGCGAGGGAGAGAGGTGAGAAGTGAGGTGATAATCTCATTCATACACGTAGGATCCTACGGCTTCAGCCTACTACGCCGTTGTTGGCTGTCTTCTTCCTTCTCAAGGATAATCCTCCCACCCCCTCCCATCACTAGAGGGAGTAGAAACTACCTGTCCAATCGTGAGAACTACTAGTACTATCACCATGGCTCACAATCCGTTCCACCCGTTCTCAGAGTATGTAAGGACTAGCTTCATGTAAAGTAGTAATAAACTCTGAGGACAGCCAGACAGCAGAAGTCCTTAGAGGAGAACCCCCTGTCAAGCAAGTGTTTCGGCCCTTAACTCCTGACACTCTAAGGGGGCCGGGCCCATCCAGGTCATAACTCCTGGATGCCCCTCTGCCGTCACCTTTTTATTTTTAAACAGAAATTTGTCCTTCTCCTGTAATCGATCCCGCGCATCCTAGGTGGTTTGGTTTCTCAGTGCAAAATCACCCTTGTGACGGATGTCTAAACCCGCTTTGGCTATCGGTCATCAGCAACTATGGGGGAATTTTCAGCCTTATGAACTTCACTTTTGTTCCTTCTTGTCCAGATGTTGCCTAAAGGAGTGTTGAAACATTTTGCCATATTTGGATCGCGCTCACAATTATTTTGAATCGCCTTAACAGAGCAGAGAGCCGATGTTGCCACATTGTGACTCACATTAACGGTGCAAAGAGCCGATGTTGCCACATTGTGACTCACCTTAACAGTGCAAAGAGCCGATGTTGCCACATTGTGACTCACCTTAACAGTGCAAAGAGCAGAAGTTGCCACATTGTGACTCACCTTAACAGTGCAAAGAGCCAATGTTCAGATGTGACAGCTACAGTGCAAGCCGATAATGCCACTGTGGCTTACCTTAACAGTGCAGAGAGCCGATGTTGCCACATTGTGGCTTACCTTAACAGTGCAAGAGAGCGATGTTGCCACATGTGGCTTACCTCAACAGTGCAAGAGCTGATGTTGCCACATTATGACTTCCTCAACAGTGCAGAGAGCCGATGTTGCCACATTGTGACTTACCTCAACAGAGCAGAGAGCTGATGTTGCCACATTGTGACTTACCTCAACAGAGCAGAGAGCCGATGTTGCCACATTGTGACTCACCTCAACAGTGCAGAGAGCTGATGTTGCCACATTGTGACTTACCTCAACAGAGCAGAGAGCTGATGTTGCCACATTGTGACTTACCTCAACAGAGTAGAGAGCCGATGTTGCCACATTGTGACTACCTCAACAGAGCAAGAGCCGATGTTGCCACATTGTGACTCAGCTTAACAGTGCAAAGAGCCGATGTTGCCACATTGTGGCTTACCTTAACAGAGCAGAGAGCCAATGTTGCCACATTGTGACTCAGCTTAACAGTGCAAAGAGCCGATGTTGCCACATTGTGACTCACCTTAACAGTGGAAGAGCCGATGTTGCCACATTGTGACTCACCTTAACAGTGCAAAGAGCCGATGTTGCCACATTGTGACTCACCTCAACAGAGCAGAGAGCCAATGTTGCCACATTGTGACTCACCTCAACAGTGCAAAGAGCCGATGTTGCCACATTGTGACTTACCTTAACAGTGCAATGAGCCGATGTTGCCACATTGTGGCTTACCTTAACAGTGCAAAGAGCCGATGTTGCCACATTTGTGACTCACTTAACAGTGCAAAGAGCCGATGTTGCCACATTGTGACTTACCTTAACAGAGCAAGAGCCATGTTTCCACATTGTGACTTCACTAACAGTGCAAAGAGCCGATGTTGCCACATTGTGACTTACCTCAACAGAGCAAGAGAGCCAATGTTGCCACAATGTGACTTACCTCAACAGAGCAAAGAGCCGATGTTGCCACATTGTGACTTACCTTAACAGTGCAAAGAGCCGATGTTGCCACTTGTGACTTACCTCAACAGAGCAAGAGAGCTGATGTTGCCACATTGTGGCTTACCTAACAGTGCAAAGAGCCGATGTTGTCCGCAGTGTGACTCACCTTTAGGAGAAGAGTGGCAGACTTGTTCAGATGTTTGCCTGCCAATAACTAAACTAGAGGTTCTAGGATTCGCTCCTCATAGAGATCTCGACTTTTCTCCTCATTTTGACTGGAAAATCGAATTGAAAGTCCGGTCCTTCGAAGGGACGGGAAACGAGTCAGACCCCTGTGCCTTCTGGCTGCGCACGTTAAAGATCCTACGGCAGTTGAAAATTGTGAAGAGCAGGGCATTGCCCTGCTGCCTTGGTATAAAACATGGAGAGATAGGTTGATTTCCCAGGTCCCACCCCTTGAAGACCAATTAGCCTTATTGCCTTTCTGAAGTCTTGGTAAAAAAAAAAGTGAATATGATTATGAATTTGAAGCGAGGGAGAGGGGATGGGCGCCGCCCTCGTGGTGCTGGCCCAGGGAAATGTTGAGGTCTCTGCCACCTCACTCCCCTACGACCCTAGGGTTATGGAACTATCTAGGTTGGACCTCAGGACCTGGCCAGCTCATT
>JAPXFY010000023.1:29401312-29408812 GCA_030674185.1 Monoplex corrugatus | reverse complement strand
AATACATGCAATATACCCCTACGTCCGCACACAGACAGACACAGACAGACAGACACACACACACACACACACACACACACACACACACACACACACACACAACACACACACACACACACACATTCACTCACTCACTCACAAACTCACACAGAGCCGTGGCACTGTTTGGAAGCATAGGAGCCATCAGAGGCACACGTGGGGATAAACTGTCCCAGCAGGGGCATGCCGTTGTTGCTGTCTTGCAGGATCTTCTGCTTACGCTGGGCACAGGTCATTGCTGCATGAGACAGTCAACACAAGGCCCAATAATGAGAGAGATGGAAAGAAATGAGTAAGCAAGACAGAAAGACAGACAGAGAGAGAGACAGAGAGAGAGACAGACGGACACTGATAGAGACAGAGAAAGAGAGACAGACAGAGAGAGAGAGAGGGAGAGACAGAGACAGAGACAAAGAGGGACACACAGAGACGCAGAGAGAGTGAGATAGAGAGACAGAGGCAGACAGACAGACAGACAGAGAGGGAGAGAGACAGACAGAAACAGAGAGAGAGAGGAGAGACAGAGACAGAGACAGAGAGACAGAGATAGAGCAGAGACAAGGACACAGACACAGAGAGACACAAAGAAATACAGAGAGAGACAGAGACAGAGACATAGAAGGGAGAGGGAGACAGAGAGAAAGAGAGAGACAGGAAGAAACAGAGACAGCGAGAGACAGAGACAGAGAGACAGCGAACAAGCAGAGACAGAGACTCATTGTCCTATATCTAGTCCTTGTTAATCTACACACAAAATGAGCATGAAAAAGAGAATGGACCATAATACATGAAATGTGAAACAAGTCAGAAAATGAGTTGTGACAACATATTGAGTCTATTATGTATGTATACAACCACACACACCACACTAACACTAATACAATGAACACGACACACACACACACACACACACACACACACACACACACACACACACATACACACACACACACACACACCACTCACTCACTCACTCACACACACTCACACATACACACATACACACATACACACATACACAATTATATGTTATATATATATATATATATATATATATATACATCTATATGTGCATATATATATATGCGCGAATTGCTCATGTGCTTTACAAAAGCCTGAAGGACAAATGTAGACATGCGTAATTAAATACATGCCAGCCCTCAGCAATAACAAGAACAATAATCTGACAATGCTGCTAGTAGATACCTGTCAGGTTTTTGACAGAACCAGAGAGAGTAATGATGTTGTCACCTAGCTGGATTGTGTTCAGTGTAAGAGAGGCAAGTTTGTTCTTGGTGCCTGCAAGCATGACTTTAGTTTAATCATCATTCAATTCTAGTTTATTTTGTGTCATCCAGTTCTGGATATCAGCGCAGCAGCTGGATGCTTATGATGTAAGGGAAGTGTTACTTTCAGGAGTCATGCTATTCTGGAGTTTTGAATCACCCACGCAAAATGAAGTTTTATGTCATGTTGGTTGATGACACTGGCTAGGGGTGAGGTACAAGGGTTGAACAGGACAGGCCCTAGATTTGTTGGTTTTGGCCAAAATCTAATGAATTTGTTCCCCTGTGAGGGGGGGGGGGGGGGTTCAGTACAATAGTGTCCCACCTTCTGGAAATTCTAAGCTAGAAATTCCCTGTTTCTGTCATTCTTTGTTTTCTTCCTCCTTTGCTTTCTGTCTGTCTTTTCTCTCCTGTCATTTTCTGCCTTGCTGGTCCTTTCACCTGTATGTGTTCGATAAAGTCTTACGTACTTTCTCTTAGGATTGATAAGTGGGTACGTGTGTCAATGTGCGTCTTTAGCTCTATGGAAAACGAGATATGTGGAAGAAATGTTGGGTAATTTAGGCCCGTTTTTATGTTTTAGTGTCCTTAGTTATATTTGAATTCATATTCAGGAATATTTTTTTATACCCAGTGTGATAAATTGGATGGAGTAGTCAACGCTAGGGGTATCTCCTTAGGTTATGTGTCCGAATGCATTGATATGTGTACTTAATTTTCTTGTCTTTTTCCCCGTTAAAAAGCATTGTGTGTGTTTTGAAATAGGCTATAGCCCTGATATGGCTCTACGCAGTCGGCTGGGCTTTAAACAAAAATCACATAACAATAGTGAACTTGTTTCTTTGCTGTCCTTCGTGTTCACTTGTGAGAGGACTGTTGGTAGAAAAATTCCTCGTGTTTTGTTTCGTTAATTACATACACGTTTTCATTCTGTTTCCCCGTGTTCTTTGTTTCTGTAAACTGATTGTTTGAACCATACCTACAGTGTCTCGTCATATCATTATCTGTTATCAGAGTTGAATAACTGCTATTGCTCATTCCAGTCCAGTTGAAAACAAACATTTAGAAGGCTTACTTCACTTCTGGGACTGTGGAAATTCCGTTTTGGGAAAAAATCACAGGTGGTCTGGTTCAGGCCTACTTCGTATTCATTGAACACACAGGCACGTTCATTGTGGTTCAGGCGTTCTTGTTGTACTTTATTTCGTTATTTGTTTTTGTTGTTTGTTTTTTTTGTTTGTTTGTTTGTTGTTTTTGTTTGTTTGTTTTTTTGTTTGTTTGTTTGTTTGTTTTGGGGGGGATGTTTTTGTTTTTTGTTTTTTGTTTTTTGTTTGTTTGTTTTGTTTTGTTTTGTTTTGTTTTGTTTGTTTGTTTGTTTTCTGTTTTTTTGTTGTTTTTTTCTTTTTCTTCTTGACATTTTTTCTGCCAATACAGCGTTTAAACTTTGCACAACATATTTCAGTATCGCTCGGCAAGGTGGTCTGGACGGCTATATCAGTCTTTTTTACTTGTTCAGGAAAGTCTTGTTGTTTTCTTCCCCCCTGATAAGATGAAAGGCATTCTTACCAACAAATGCCTATCAGTTAACATCAGGAAGACAGTTCTTGAATGTTATATAGAACCGTTAATGTTATACGGTTGTGAGGCATGACAGTAAACACGCAAAGCCAGAACAAGATTGAGGAGCCAAGATGTGGTTTCTAAGAAGAATGTTGAGAGTTTACATGGACAGCGAAGAAAACAAACAAGACAATCTTGATGGAGGCAGACACAAGAAGATTATTAATAAGGAAGTATTAGGAAAAGACAAGAAACATTTATAGGCCATTTTATAATGAAAGGGGGATTGAATTAGAGCACCTGGTCACAACAGGAAAGCTGGAGGGAAAGAGAGCACCAGGTAGACCCAGGGAAAAGTATTGGATGGACTTGCAGAGTGGCTGAGGACAGAGAGGGTGGAAGATGTGTTTGTGGCAACAAGGGATAGATACATATGGAGGGTCATGATCGCCAACGCCATGCGGCAGGGCACATGATGATGATGATGATAATGACTAGAGCCCCCTTTTGACAGTGACAGACAGGTCAGCAAATCAACGTAAAAATCTTAATCTGTGGTTAGTGTTTACAACCTTTCTTTGTGGTCTTTGGAGTCCTGCGTTTTGTTCGTGGAGTAGCCGAAAGCAAAATAAATGATCAAAATCTTTATTGTTCACATTCGAGCAAACGGGGAAAATGATGTCTGTCTAATTGCTCGCGCGCACACACGCACGCGCGCGTGTGTGTGTGTGTGTGAGTGTGTGTGTATGTATGTACGTGCGTACGTAGGGGGGGGTGTGTGGTGTGTGTGTGTGTGTGTGTGTGTGTGTGTGAGTGTGTGTGTGTGTGTGTGTGTGTACGTGCGTACGTAGGTGTGTGTGTGTGTGTGTGTGTATGTGTGTGTGTGTGTGTGTGTGCGTGTGTATGTGAGTGGATATGTACCACACCACACCACATGACATCGAGCATCGAGCCAAACCCCACACTACATTTAACTCATACCATTATACATTGAGATAGTAGCTGTGACATTACATCATTATAATCTATAATTTGGCCGTTATGGTTTCATAGAAAGAGGGAAGGAGAGGGGAGGAACAACCAACCAAACCAAATGACAACCACAATAACAAAGACAAACCGCCCACAGACAACAGGACACCTGCATGCAATTGAAAACCGAAATCAGATCTCATTCACCACTGGTGAATTTTGAGTACAAAAATTCCTGGCGCCAACTGAATTTAGAGAACAAAAAAAATAAAACCTTGCACACGCGCTGGAATTGTCGCTGTTAGATATGTCAATGCAAAAACAAGGGCATGTATGAATAGGTGGGGATCTCCTTGTAACGTATACGAATTGTGGCCTATCCTACCTCTATAAATGAAGAGTGGGAAGTTGGTAGATACATGACCCAGATTTGGTGCCATCTGGCGATATTGGCGCTGTGCTAAGCTGTTTCCAAAAGGTAACATTGGCAGC
This sequence comes from Monoplex corrugatus, assembly GCA_030674185.1. NCBI lineage: Eukaryota > Metazoa > Mollusca > Gastropoda > Littorinimorpha > Ranellidae > Monoplex > Monoplex corrugatus. The sequence continues at coordinate 29,404,463 of JAPXFY010000023.1, read as the reverse complement.
AGAAAGGTTAAAAAAAACAAGACCTAAAGACATGTCCACAACAGAAGTAACAGAAAATACATTTGCTTTCAGTATGATTTAAATTCAGCGCCAAGAAAGATAAATTTACAGACATAGAGCCACCTTGATGTGATACGCCTACTGGGTCGGCTGGTTCCTGAGAGCAACAGAGTCAACTCACCTGTGACAGCGTCAGTGCTGTCATCATCAGAGCAAGCAGCATCCCCATCCAGGGTGGCTGTAATCTCCACGTTATCGTTTCCATTTTTGTAGCTTCGAAGCCAAAGGTGATGAACTGACCTGAGTTCAGTTTCTTGTTGTAACCCACGTTAGTGACCTCGTACTCTGTATCACTTTCCTTTTTGTAACTGCCGCTCCACATCTGTTAGTTGGATTTTGTGGCAACAGAAAAAAATTTAAAAAGATTCTTGACCTTTGTGATACCGCTGCTCCATTTCTGTTAGTTGGATTTTGTGGCAACAGAAAGAAAGATTCTGATTGTAGGAGTCTGTGTTTTCCTATGTATATTGACTGTACTGATTTTCATGTTGCAGAAATCTGATTCGTAAGTCATCATAAGCTAAATTCGTCTGATTCTTAATCTTAAAGCCACGGCAGGATTATATGAAGCGTCGTATGCCCGAGATATCACCTTCATTTCTAAATCTTGTAACATCAGACATCGCATCTCTCTAATGTTTTCTCTAGTAGTTTGACTCAGAAGCAATAACACAGCTTATTACCTCCTAATACTTCGTTAAATATGATACTATCTCGCTACGAGCGTCGGGATTTCCCGATCATGTCTCAACAACGCTTGTGTACGAGCGTCGGAGAAATCCGACTTGGTGTTTTGAAAATTGGCGGGGCTTTCAATATTTCCGTTATCCGAAACTAATGGACAGAAATAGATTCTTCAGTCATTCTTAGCCTTGTTTCAGGCCATTAGGTCACTGTACTCTGCAGTTGGTGTGTAGACAGTGCAAAGATCACGACCCACTAGCTCTGCAGCGAAGCAGACGATGGAAAAGCAAATGGCTGAATAACACTCGACATCTCAGCTCTTCAAGACGATCTCTTCTTTCAGTGCACTTGGAGTGTGCGCAAGTTGGATTTTATGAAATTTCATTCAGAATGTGACTGTAGGAACTGATGTATTGACCTGACTGGGTAATTTGTAAGACATTTTTCATCTGAAAATGTCTCTAATTTTACGTGCAGCATTACTCAGCAACCATGAGGGTTAGACAGTTGAAATTTCAGCATTTTGTACACCAGTCTTTATATATATATATATATAAAACCTGCCAAATTTCAAAGCTCTCTGTTTTCATTTGTTTGTATGAGAATTTTTCTCATGACCTATTCAAACGGTGCGTATCAAGGGAACGGCAAGGGGCATAATTGTACGTAGCAAGTGAGTTTTTTAATGGCAAGTACCATGTCAAATCGATAGTGCCTGGCGCGCGCATCTCGTCTGGCATCAAGGATCTGAAAATAAATGTTTAGATCTGTGGCACCGTTTGTGGGGCCATACTAGGGCAGCAGACATATCACTTTCAGTTTCAGCTTAAAACCAGACTATAACCGTAGGGCCTGCTTAGTTTCTCAGTGTGCGTGTATGAATGCACATGGAACCCTTATAGCGTCACACTCCGCTGTGCGATCCGTCAGTTCGGCTGCGAGGCCTTTAGGTTATTCTAAGCTAAGTTCGCCTGATTCTTAAGTCATTCTAAGCTAAATTCGTCTGATTCTTAAGTCATTCTAAGCTAAATTCGTCTGATTCTTAAGTCATTCTCAGCTAAGTTTGTCAGATTCTTAAGTCATTCTAAGCTAAGTTCGTCTGATTCGTAAGTCATTCTAAGCGAAATTCGTCTGATTCTAAAGTCATTCTAAGCTAAGTTTGTCAGATTCTTAAGTCATTCTAAGCTAAGTTCGTCTGATTCCTAAGTCATTCGAAGCTAAGTTTGTCTCATTCTTAAGTCATTCTAAGCGAAATTCGTCTGATTCTTAAGTCATTCTAACTAAATTTCGTCTGATTCTTAAGTCGTTGTAAGCTAAGTTCGTCTGATTTTTAATTCAATCTAACAAAATTCGTCTGATTCTTAAGTCATTCAAGCTAAATTCGTCTGATTCTTTGGTCACTCTAAGCTAAATTCATCTAATTCTTAAGTCATTGTAAGCTAAATTCATCTAATTCTTAAGTCATTCTAAGCTAAATTCATCTAATTCTTAAGTCATTGTAAGCTAAATTCATCTAATTCTTAAGTCATTGTAAGCTAAATTCATCTAATTCTTAATCATTCTAAGCTAAATTCATCTAATTCTTAAGTCATTATAAGCTAAATTCATCTAATTCTTAAGTCATTGTAAGCTAAATTCATCTAATTCTTAAGTCATTGTAAGCTAAATTCATCTAATTCTTAAGTCATTCTCAGCTAAATTCGTCTAATTCTTAAGTCATTGTAAGCTAAGTTCATCTAATTCTTAAGTCATTGTAAACTAAATTCATCTAATTCTTAAGTCATTCTCAGCCAAATTCGTCTAATTCTTAAGTCATTCTCAGCCAAATTCGTCTAATTCTTAAGTCATTGTAATCTAAATTCATCTAATTCTTAAGTCATTCTCAGCCAGATTCGTCTAATTCTTAAGTCATTCTAGGCCAAATTCGTCTAATTCTTAAGTCATTCTAAGCTAAATTCATCTAATTCTTAAGTCATTCTAAGCTAAATTCATCTAATTCTTAAGTCATTCTAAGCTAAATTCATCTAATTCTTAAGTCATTGTAAGCTAAATTCATCTTATTCTTAAGTCATTCTAAACTAAATTCATCTAATTCTTAAGTCATTCTCAGCCAAATTCGTCTAATTCTTAAGTCATTGTAAGCTAAGTTCATCTAATTCTTAAGTCATTGTAAGCTAAATTCATCTCATTCTTAAGTCATTCTCAGCCAAATTCGTCTAATTCTTAAGTCATTCTCAGCCAAATTCGTCTAATTCTTAAGTCATTGTAATCTAAATTCATCTAATTCTTAAGTCATTCTCAGCCAGATTCGTCTAATTCTTAAGTCATTCTAGGCCAAATTCGTCTAATTCTTAAGTCATTCTAAGCTAAATTCATCTAATTCTTAAGTCATTCTAAGCTAAATTCA
>JAPXFY010000023.1:29388812-29396312 GCA_030674185.1 Monoplex corrugatus | reverse complement strand
GTGACAAAAATATTTATATATTGTCTCCCCCTCCGCAATCCAACCAGCCAGCGGTGTTAATAATACAACCCTCCATTCTTTTGTCTCGAATTGTCTGAAGTTCTTGTTGTTTGCTTTGTTTCGTTTTGTTTTGTTTTGTTTGTTCGTTCGTTCGTTCGTTCGTTCGTTCGTTCGTTCGTTCGTTCGTTCGTTTGTTCGTTCGTTCGTTTGTTTGTTTGCCTTGACGTTCTCTTATTTCCTTTCCTGCTTTATTTTCAACTTTTCTTAAAGGCTTCAGTATCTTCTTTAAGTTCATTTTCCTTCTGTTTCGTTTTCTTGTTTTTCACTGTGGCATAAACCATGGTCTTTTTTTTTTTTCTTTTTTCTCTTTTTATTTTTAGGATCATTGCACTCAGGCAGATTACCTTTGTGCTCACTTTTTTTTTGTCGCATTTTCTACGCCGCTTTAATTGCCACAAAAGCTGGCACAGTTTTTTCAATGTGATGATGATGATGTCGATGAGGATGATAATCATGATGCTATGGAGTTCTATCTAGGACTGAGACTGCGTGACAGGGCTGTACTCTACGCTTGCTATCATAATGTATCCTGGCGTTAACCAGGCCCGATGCAGACACCTGTGGTGGTAGTCAGAAGATTTGAGCAACACCCTCAGTGACGCATCCGTGAAGTGGATGAGACTCAACTGTGTGGTCCCGGTCTTCCCAATGTGCCCATACCATGCCCAACTTTGGGTAGGAGCTGGTTAGATCCGAAAAATCCCACAATGACTTTTAAAGGGACTGATGGGGATTCCAGCCCACAACCTTCCAGTCGGTAGTCCGTTGCGACAACCACTACACCACGGCGACTGATATATACTATTGTCTTTGATCGTATTTTCATTAACAGAAAATCTTGAAAGAGTTTATCAGGAATTTTTAGTTCAATGTCAGACTTTGTCATTTCATCCAAAACCGATTTATTAAATGATCAGTCGCATACTCTGTCACATTAGAATTTTCTTCATTTATTTCTTTCACATGCTGTTCGTCCTTCAAAAGAAGATGAATTAAATTTCCAGAAACTTTTCGTCTTTGGGGGCTATTTTTTTCGGATAGTAAGTGAAATGTTACCTTTGGGTGGCTTGAACAATAGCCTGAAAGAATATTGGTATTGTCAAAATACCAGTACAGATAATCTGATATTAGAAAATAATCGAGTCAGATTTGTCTGAGTGCTATCGGTTTTACCCACGTACACAAACGAAACAGTCTTGATGGAGGCAGACACAAGAAGATCATTGATAGGGAAGATTAGGAAAAGACAAGCAATATTTATAGGCCATTTTATGAGGAAAGGGGAATTAGAGCACCTGGTCATAACAGGAAAGCTGGAGGGAAGAGAACACGAGGCAGATATATCCAGAGAGAAAATATTGGACGGACTTGCAGGGTGGCTGAGGACGGAGAGGGTGGAAGAGGTGCTTGCAGCGACAAGGGATAGATGCATATGGAGGGCCATGATCGCCAAAGCCATGCGCAGGGCACATGACGATGATGACAACCTACACTCAAGATTGTGCTCTCCCCAGATACATATATATGTCAAATTAAGTTCTCTCGTCATATTTTGTAGTGCTTCTCAAACATTTGGGTTGTTAGTGTACTCATAACCAATCAGGAAATACAGTTACTTGCCTGTGTGATTTTATCTGACATTTTGTTGACAAATGATGAGGTATGGATAAGTCTCTAATGATGATCTCAGCAGTAGAATGTACACGTTTGTCTCCCTTGCTGTCTTTGAATGGGTTCGTCATTGAATCTCAGCGTAAAAAGTTACACATCTCTCTTCATCCTTTCGTCACTTCCCCCGTGGGGATGCCGGGGGCTCTTTGAGTGTAAATAATATCTCCACTTTCTAGAAATTCTCTGCAAGAAATGCCCTTTTTCTGTCACTCTCTTTGTTTCTGCTTTGTTTCTTTGCTTTCTGTCATTTCTTCCTATGATTTTCTGCACTGATGGTCCATTCATCCGTATGTTATTCTATAAAGCCTTACATACTTTCGCTTAGAACTGATAATTGGGTACATGTATTAAGTGCATTTTTGGCTCTAGGGAAATGTGATGTGTAGAAGCAATTTTGTACTCAAAAAGAAAAAAGCTGACCACATATCTCCTCTCCTGGCACAACTTCACTGGTTTCCCCGTATCAAAGCGCATGCAGTACAAACTAGACACCATATGCTACAAAAGCCTCAATAACGCAGCCCCCGATAGCGATATGGTGTCAGCATGACAGTCACAAGATGGACTGCTGCTACACTCTAAGAACGAATTAGTAGTCCTACGACTTGGAAGCTGATGTTCAGCACCACAAAAACTCTCCATGGGACTCCCTCAAAGATCACCACTTTCTCCTCTTCTCTACAACATATATACAAAAGGACTTGTTGACCTGAATAGGAATGGATCAGCCCATACACTCACTTTTGTCTACAGAAAAGGCAAAGATACATCAGAAAAAACAACAACAAAGCAGCCCAAGAACAGTTAAACAATGTAGACCAGTGGTGTCTAGAAACCGGCTTGGCATTAGACCCCACCAAGGGCCAGCTACTGTTCTGCACCCTACCAACAAAACAGCGAGTGAAATATTTCTACCAGTTACGTTCAGAGGAACCAAGATCAGATCAAGCGAACAAACAACTTACGCTACCTTGGCATCGGTTTTATATAATGCTTACCTTCAGGAAATATGTGGAAACCAATACACTCAAATGTAAAAAAGGTCTTTCAATCCTGAAAACAATGGCTGCGAGGCGTTTTCTGTTTTTTGCGACAAGTTTATATGAGTGGCTTGTTAAGTTGTTATCCAGACTTTTAAGTATTTATTTACTTTAATTATCTGTTCGTTTCTTTGAAGATAAGATACACGGATAGACATATCATTTTCAAGTAACCAAGATTGTGCCTTGCAGCAACAAGGGATAAAAACATATGGAGGGCCATGATCGCCAACACCATGTGGCAAGGCACTTGATGATGATGGAGATTGTTCCAATGATAGACTGATACTAGAGAAAATATACACTAGATGAAACATGGCTAGATAAGACCTCGGGACCTGGCCAGCTCATGGGTTTATGCGCAGGCTTAAGGCTTGTGCCATGATCACCATTGCATGATACCTGTGTCGTTAGTGCATATGGAATTCATTTCGAGGGCGGAGACGTCATCTTGAGAAACTGAAACTGAAACTTACGTACAGAAAAATTGAAGAAATTGATCACAGGAAAAAGACATGCACATCAACTGGTTGCTTAAAATCAAAAGATAATACGATTGTTAGGGGAAAGACAAAATATTTGCTAGATGGGGAGAGTACATCGAAGACCTTTTTGACGATGACAGAAAGAACGAACGCATCATTAGAAAGAACTTTGAAGGACCACCAATACTGAAAGATCAAATAGCTGAGATGAAAAAGAAGAAACTAGGAAATGCCCCAAGATCAGACAATATGACAACAGAAATAACAGGCTCCAGATAAATTTGTATTGAAAAAGTAACTTGTCTTTTCAAATGAAATTTCTGACACCGGGAAAATATGTTAAAGTGAATTTTCATCGCACTTCCAAAGAAAGGAAGGGCTATAGAACGCAAAACTTCACCGTGCAGTCATCTGAAATAAATCTACTTACGTGAATGATGTATCGTAAGACCGTCAAAATATGGTACAATTCGGAAGTCTTGTGATGGGGGATGTTGTAGACAACATTATTTATAGTCGACGATCCGGTAGGCAAGCTATTGTTGTCTTTCTCTACGTCACTGATGTATAACAGATATATCTCCAAAAATGGGCTGAAACGTGATCTCACCGTGTGTGAGCGATCGTCCACGCGCGCGCGCGTGCACACAAACACACACACACCACACACATACACACACACACACACACACACACACACACACACACACACCACACACACACACACACACACACACGCACACACACACACACGCACACACAACACACACACCACCGCACACACACACACACACACGCACACACACACACACACAATCACACACACACACATATATACATATATATATATATATATTGTATATGTATATGTATATATAGATATACATATATATATATATATGTATGTATGTATGTTTGTAAATTTATATATATTCCACACACGCCCACGTGCATACGCATAAAAAGAGAGAAAATGGAGTTGGATAGAGAGTCATGCCATACGAATACTCTTTTTTTTAACCAATAGTAATAATAATAATAATATTAATGATAAGAAGGAGGAGGAATCAGAGATGATGATGATGATGATGATGATGATGATGATGATGATGATGATTTTTTAGCGTTATTTCCCTCTAATTAATGGGAAGGCAGTAATATGATATGAAGTAGAACACGAAAATATATTTAAGAGACTTAACAGCCGTAGGAAATGGTATGCAAATACCAACTGCTATGTACGAAAACTGAGATCACCGAAGGCAATTATGTGTTGAAAATTATGTCTTTTGTTTGTTGGTTGGTTCTTTCTTTCCTTCTTCTGATTGTTCGCTGGTTTCTTTGCTGCTGTCTTTTGCCTACACTTTTTTTTGTTTAGTTTTGTTTTTCCGTTTTCGTTTTGTGTGTGTGCTTTTTTTTCTCTTTTGTTGTTTTGTTTTTGTTTTTGTTTTTTCTTTTTCAACTTTTGCACTGCTACTGTGTTGCTACCCAAAAGCCCCCTGATTTCAACTCTCCAAAACGCCTCAAAATCCATCAAGCCTGAGGTTACCATCGGAGTGCCAGGGCATGTAGAGCCTCAAAATCCACCAAACCTGAGGTCACCATGAGACCATCAGGGCATGTAGGGCTACAGGGACATGGGAGAGTTTATGACAGTGCTATGATGATGACAATGAATATGATACCGACAATGATGGCGCTGCAGGGTTCCATTTTGGCTTGAGCGTGTGTGCCAAATGATGCGCATTTATTATTTTTTGTCTTTTGTATAAGCTTAACAAAATTTTAATGTAGTTGGTTGACAAGTTGCTCCTGTCTTGTTTTGTGATTTTACATACGCACTCTTTTTTTTATATAATCTTTGTCTTATTCTGGTTCGTACTGACGTGAACGCTGGCAATCACTTTGATTCAAACGCGTGTGAGTTGTGCCATTCCCCTGGTACCCCTGTGGACAAACTGACCAGACAGCAGAACACATCCTCCAGAATTCCAACAGCTACTGGTAGCTGAGGGAGGAGCAATGGTCAACACTCCTGAGCCTGCAGGAGAAGCTGTGTACGGACTTGTAGATGTTCTACAGGAGAAGCTGTGCACGGACCTGTAGATGTTCTACAGGAGAAGCTGTGTACGGACCCGTAGATGTTCTACAGGAGAAGCTGTGTATGGACCTGCAGATGTTCTACAGGAGAAGCTGTGTACGGACCTGTACTGTAGATTTCTACAGGAGAAGCTGTGTACGGACCCGTAGATGTTCTACAGGAGAAGCTGTGTACGGACCTGTACTGTAGATGTTCTACAAGAGAAGCTGTGTACGGACCCGTAGATGTTCTACAGGAGAAGCTGTGTATGGACCTGTACTGTAGATGTTCTACAGGAGAAGCAGTGTACAGACACGTAGATGTACTACAGAAGAAAATGTGTACAGACGTAGATGTACTACAAAGATGTAACAGATGTAGATGTACAAGAATGTGTACAGACTAGAGTACTACAGAAGAATGATGTGTACAGACATGTAGATGTACTACAGAAGAAGATGTGTAACAGACATGTAAGATGTACTACAGAAGAAGATGTGTACAGACATGTAGATGTACTACAAAAAGAATGTGTACAGACATGTAGATGTACTACAGAAGAAGATGTGTACAGACATGTAGATGTACTACAGAAGAAAATGTGTACAGACATGTAGATGTACTACAGAAGAAAATGTGTACAGACATGTAGATGTACTACAGAAGAAAATGTGTACAGACCATGTAGATGTACTACAGAAGAAAATGTGTACGACATGTAGATGTACTACAGAAGAAAATGTGTACAGACATGTAGATGTACTACAGAAGAAATGTGTACAGACATGTAGATGTACTACAGAAGAAAATGTGTACAGACATGTAGATGTACTACAGAAGAAGATGTGTACAGACATGTAGATGTACTACAGAAGATGTGTACAGACATGTAGATGTACTACAGAAGAAATGTGTACAGACATGTAGATGTACTACAGAAGAATGTGTACAGACATGTAGATGTACTACAGAAGAAATGTGTACAGACATGTAGATGTACTACAGAAGATGTGTACAGACATAGTGTACTAAGAAGATGTACAAAATGTAGATGTACTACAGAAGATGTGTACAGACATGTAGATGTACTACAGAAGATGTGTACAGACATGTAGATGTACTACAGAAGATGTGTACAGACATGTAGATGTACTACAGAAGATGTGTACAGACATGTAGATGTACTACAGAAGATGTGTACAGACATGTAGATGTACTACAGAAGATGTGTACAGACATGTAGATGTACTACAGAAGATGTGTACAGACATGTAGATGTACTACAGAAGAAGTGTACAGACATGTAGATGTACTACAGAAAGATGTGTACAGACATGTAGATGTACTACAGAAGAAGTGTACAGACATGTAGATGTACTACAGAAGATGTGTACAGACATGTAGATGTACTACAGAAGATGTGTACAGACATGTAGATGTACTACAGAAGAATGTGTACAGACATGTAGATGTACTACAGAAGATGTGTACAGACATGTAGATGTACTACAGAAGATGTGTACAGACATGTGTATCAGAATGTGTACTGACTGAGATGATAAGATGTGTACAGACATGTAGATGTACTACAGAAGATGTGTACAGACATGTAGATGTACTACAGAAGAAATGTGTACAGACATGTAGATGTACTACAGAAGATGTGTACAGACATGTAGATGTACTACAGAAGAATGTGTACAGACATGTAGATGTACTACAGAAGAATGTGTACAGACATGTAGATGTACTACAGAAGAAGATGTGTACAGACATGTAGATGTACTACAGAAGAAGATGTGTACAGACATGTAGATGTACTACAGAAGAATGTGTACAGACATGTAGATGTACTACAGAAGAAGATGTGTACAGACATGTAGATGTACTACAGAAGAAGATGTGTTCAGACATGTAGATGTACTACAGAAGATGTGTACAGACATGTAGATGTACTACAGAAGAAGATGTGTACAGACATGTAGATGTACTACAGAAGAATGTGTACAGACATGTAGATGTACTACAGAAGAGATGTGTACAGACATGTAGATGTACTACAGAAGAATGTGTACAGACATGTAGATGTACTACAGAAGAAGATGTGTATGTGTACCAGAATGTAGATGTATCTACAGAAGAAGATGTGTCAGACATGTAGATG
>JAPXFY010000023.1:29368812-29383812 GCA_030674185.1 Monoplex corrugatus | reverse complement strand
AAGACAAAAAAGACAGACAATAAAGACAGACAAAAAAGACAAACAAAGTAGACAGACAAAAAAGACAGACAATAAAGACAGACAATAAAGACAGACAAAAAAGACAGACAAAAAAGACCAAAAGACAGACAATAAAGACAGACAAAAAAGACAGACAAAAAGACCAAAAAAGACAGACAATAAAGACAGACAAAAAAGAGAAAAAGACAGACAAAAAAGACAGACAATAAAGACAGACAAAAAGACAGACAAAAAGACAGCAAATAAGACAGACAAAAAACAGACAAAAAAAAAAAAAAAGGTTTCAAAAGACCAGCACTGTGCGTTTATCAGCATGGCTCAGACATCCCAATTTTGTAGTCAAGCGCCTAGGTGTCTACTAGTGGTTGAAGTTTTAACGTCGAGTCAGCGACATTGGCTATAACGTGGTTTTCTCTTTCACGTTTTCCCCTGTTGGATTCTGTGTTCTGACCATCTTACATTGTTCGTTGCACGTGCAGGTATCTGATGTCTGTGTTGGCTGGGTTCCTGTGACAGGCTCTCCATTGCCCACCACCTGTTGAAGAATATTAGATAGATGTTTGTGGGAGACAGATGGCTGCAAGAAATCTCTGTCTTTCTCTCTCTCTCTCTCTCTTGCTCTCTCCGTCTTAGTCTCTCTCTGTCTCTGTGTGTTTTGTCTCTCCCTGCCTCTATCTCTCTCTGCGTATATGTACATGTACATATCTATACACACACACACACACACACACACACACACACACACACACACACACACATATATATATATATGTGTGTGTGTGTGTATGTATGTATGTATATATATCTGGATACACATATATACATATAGATATATGTATATCCTGAGTGTTTGTGTGTGTGTGTGTTTGTGTGTGTGTGTATGTGTATGTTTGTTGTAGTAGTGTGTGTGTGTGTGTCATGTTTTGTTTTGTTGTGTGTTGTGTGTGTGTGTGTTTGTGTGTGTCTGTTTGTGTGTGTAGTGTGTGTATGTGTGTGTGTGTGTTTGTGTGTGTGTAGTTGTGTGTGTATGAGTGTTGTTTGTGTGTATGTAGTGTGAGTGTGTGTGGTGTGTTGTTTGTGTGTGTGTGTAGTGTTGTGTGTTGTGTGTAGTGTGTCTGTGTCTGTGTGTGAGTGTGTGTGTGTTGTTTGTTGTGTGTGTGTGTGTGTGTTGTGTGTGTGTGTGTGTGTATGTGTCTGTGGTTGTGGTTGTTTGCAATCTGTATTGTGGTGTGTGTGTATCTATGAGTGTGTGTGTCTGTGGCGTGTTGCATGCTGTTGTGTGTGTGTGTGTGTGTTTGTGTGTGTGTGTGTGTGTGTGGTGTGTGTGTGTGTGTGTGTGTGTGTTGTGTGTGTTTGTGTACGTCTGTGTCAGTGTGTATTGGAGTGCGAAGATTCCTCCTTTGTCATTTCCTGTTAATGTTGTTGTGTGTGTATGTGTGTCTGTCAGTGTCTGCATCTGTGTGTGTGTGTGTGTGTGTGTGTGTGTGTGTGTGTGTGTGTGTGTGTGTGTGTGTGCGCGCGCGTGTGTGTATGTGTGTGTGTGTATATGTATTTATGTACCGGTATGTGTGTTTTGTGTGTGTGTGTGTGTGTGTGTGTGTGTGCGTGCACCCTGAGTGTGTGTGTGTGCACTCTGAGTGTGTGTGTGTGTGCACCCTGAGTGTGTGTGGAGTGCGTTCTGTATGAAAGTGTATGCTGTGTGTTTGTGACCTGTCAGAGTAGATTTTCTTTAAAATATGATTTTGCTGTGGACTACCTTTACTCTGTTGGTGTGGGGTGCTGTATGTGCACTAAGAGCATACTGCACACAGGACTGCCTCTCATTCAACATTTCTGCATTAACACCATTGTTTAGGATCAAGCAGAGAAGGGACAGATTTTTCCTCCATTCTTTTTGCAAGCTGTACATTTCCTTAGGGCCACTGTCAAGTAGGTGTGCTAATAGGGGAAAAAACCTGCACCAGCCTCAAAGACAGATCTGTTACTTCTCCTTATTTATCCCTGATATGGCTCTATGCAGTCAGCTGGGTTTTAAACAACAATTACAATAATATAAAAACGATAACAACTTCTCCTCATTTCATTTGCTGTCTATGTGGCAAAGCATGACTGGTAATGAATGTTGCTGTATCTTTGCGTTCCTGTCAGCTTGCATGGAGTTGGCTGGCCAGAGGAGATGTAATCAGTTATGTCTCCTGCAACTCCACTTGACAGAAACGATATCACTGCCACTATATGTTCAGCTGTCTGATCCTGTTGACCACATGGGCTGGGTGATGAAGGCATCAGTTAGGACTTGTAGTTCATATGAGCACTGTGCTAGAGAAGGCCAGTCCAGAGTCACATTCGCTGCTCTCTGCATAGGTCCTCAGGACAAGAAAGTCTTCATTTAGACGTATCTTTATCGTATGTGATTTACTTGTTGTGCAGTCATACCTACGTGTTGTATGAAATCCAAAACAATTGTAGATAGTTTCATTCTTTTTCTCCTAATTTTTGTTTTTGGTGTTTGTTCCTTTGCGATCTTATGTATACACTCTGCAAAGGCCAGTTGGCCAAACATTTGCGCCTGTCTTGTCTGGTTGCATTAAATACGCGTTCTGGTTCTATTTTCGTGTGCTTTTTTTCTGGTTCCTACATGTCGTATGTTTGCTTATCATTTTTTGTCATGCATCATCATCATCATCATCAGGTGCCCTGCCGCATGGCTATGGCAATCATGGACTTCCATCTGTCTCTATCTCTTGTTGCCCCTAGCATCTCCTCCACCCTCCTCGTCATCAGCCACTCCGCAAGTCCGTCCTGCATTTTCTTCCTGGGTATACCCGGTGCTCTCTTTTCCTCCAGCTTTCCCGTTGTGACCAGGTGCTCTAAATCCCCCTTCCTCATAAAATGGCCTATAAATGTTGCCTGTCTTTACTTAATCTTCCTTATGAATGGTCTACTTGTGTCTGCCTCCATCAAGACTGTCTCGTTTGTTTTCTTTGCTGTCCATGGAACTCTCAACATTCTTCTGAGAAACCACATCTCAGCTGCCTCAATCTTGCTCTGGCTTTGCATGTTGACTGTCCACGCCTCACATCCGTACAGCAGGACAGTACTTATTTACATCATCATCAGAGAATTATTGAGAGATTGATTCTGCATTCTGTGACCCTTCATGCCCTTCTGTCATGGTGACCTCAGTGTCCATGGGTTTGGTTTTGAAATGAACGGTGTAGGGAATAGTGACACAGGACCAGAGCAGAAAAATAAAGCAGACAAAAATATGTCTGGACTGTGGACATTCAAACGCTAGCACTGTGTACGTGTCTGCAGGGCTTGGCCATTGTAGTTGATAACTACATGCCTGGGTGTCTAGTTTGTGTTTGAAACAACGTTGTATCAGTGACATTGACCATGCCTGCGTTTTCCCTTTGTTCTCAACAGACGTTATGTATTGACTCGACTGTCCAAAATTGTTGACTGCATACACAGCGTTGTGCACCATGTGTCATGTTTGTTGGAACAGTCTTGTGGCTGTTGTTTTCATGTGAAAGACTTTCCATTGCCTACCGACTGTTGAAGACTTTTTGACATATGACTGTGCGGAAGGGAGGAGGATGTCTGCAAAATAGGTGGGATGGTGTGTGTGTGTGTGTGTGTGTGTGTGTGTGTGTGTGTGTGTGTGTGTCTGTGGTGTGTGTGTGCGAGTGAGAGAGAGAGTGTGTGTATGTGTGTGTGAGAGAGAGAGAGTGTGTGTGTGTGAGAGAGAAAGAGAGAAAGAGAGAAAGAGAGAGAGAGAGTCTGTGTGTGTGTGAGTGAGTGAGAGAGAGAGAGAGTGTGTGTGTGTGAGTGAGAGAGAAAGAGAGAGAGAGAGAGAGAGTGTGTGTGTGTGTGTGTGTGTGTGTGTGTGTGTGTGTGTGTGTGTGACCCATGATAATAAATTGAAAATAACATTTTTTCCAGAGACTACCTCTTTATTGATGAGGGGTCTGTGTATGTGCCATAAGTATACTGTACTCAGGACCTCCTTTCATTCAACAGGTATGCACCCAGATGACCTGTCAAAGTCAAGTGCAGGAGAGATGGGTTTGTTTTTCCTCGTTTGTTTTGTGAGCCATACATTTCTCCGTGCTACTCCTTAGTACGTGTAGTGATAGAACAAAAAATGCTTGCTCTGCCCTCAAAAGCAGATCCCTTCCTTCATGTTTCACTCATCATTTACATGCTCAGGCCACATGTAGTGCTGAATATGGCTTCTCTTTCTTTTTCCTGTTTCTGCTGGCTGCTGTGGAGCATGGTGTTGAGAGGAGTAGTCATTAGCCATGTCTTTGGTCATGCCACTTGATATAGAGGTGACATCGCTGTGATGTGTGTTCAGCTGTACTGGTCCTCTTGACCATGGGGACAGGATGGTGAAGGTGTCTGTTTAAACTTGTGTTTAATATGTACATTGAGCCGGTTGTGTCCTATGCAGAGTTTCACCAGGACCTTTGAAACAATAAGCTGACACCACTAGAATGATTGAAACATTAAAACAGGCAGCAAACATAGCCAGTTGTGTCCTATATGGAGTCTCACCAGGACCTTTGAAACACTAAGCTGTCACCACTAGATTGATTAAAACATTAAAACAGGCAGCAAACATAGCCAGTTGTGTCCTATGCAGAGTCTCACCAGGACCTTTGAAACACTAAGCTGACATCACTAGAATGATTGAAACATTAAAACAGGCAGCAAA
Organism: Monoplex corrugatus; assembly: GCA_030674185.1. Classification (NCBI taxonomy): domain Eukaryota; kingdom Metazoa; phylum Mollusca; class Gastropoda; order Littorinimorpha; family Ranellidae; genus Monoplex; species Monoplex corrugatus. Next base: position 29,379,068 of record JAPXFY010000023.1, on the reverse strand, counting down.
CATAGCCAGTTGTATCCTATGCAGAGTCTCACCAGGACCTTTGAAACTCTAAGCTGTCACCACTAGATTGATTAAAACATTAACACAGGCAGCAAACATGTCAGTATTTTTTTTTTAGAATCATCGCACTCAGGGAGTTTACCTTTGTGCTTACCTTTTTTTTTTCTTTCTGTCCCATTTTCTATGTCATCTTTAATGGCCACAGGAACTGAATCGTTTTTTTTTGTTTTGTTTTTTACAATGCAATGATGATGATGTCGATGAGGATGATAATCATGATACTATAAAGTTCCATTTAGGATTGAGACTGCGTGACAGGGCTGTACTCTACGCTTACTATCTAATGTATCCTGGCATCAACCAGGCCCGAGAGATACAGACACCTGCGGTGTTGGTCAGAAGATTTAAACAACACCCTCAATGACGCATCCGTGAAGTGGATGAGACTCGACTGTGTGGTCCCAGTCTTCCCAATGAGCCCATAGCACGCCCAACTCTGGGTAGAAGCCAGTTAGAGCCAAACAAATCCCACAACGATATATTAATCAAAGGACATAACTCTTGAGAGTCACGTAGGAATTATCTCCCATGTTGCAGAACTTCTCAAATCTAACACAGTTTGCGCTACCCATTCAGCTAGCATTGAAGCAGATACAAAGCACAAAAGCTGTAAGCTCAGAACACTCCTCTTAACAGTTTTTGTGCTTTGTATCTGCTTCTATGCTAGCTGAATGGGTAGCGCAAACTGTGTTAGATTTGAGAAGTTCTACAACATGGGAGATAATTCCTACTTGACTCTCAAGAGTTATGTCCTTTGATTAATATTATAAAAATTCTCCCTGCTTCCCTCTTATTTCTTTGGTATTACCACGATATATTTTTGAAGGAACTGAGGAAGATTCGAACCCACAACCTTCCAGTCAGTAGTCCATTGCATTAACCATTACACCACGACCACTGGTAACATGTCAGTTTTTGATGTGTGTGCTGGGACTGAACTCAAGATACCAAATGTGGAGTCAACGGATTTATTCAAGATAAAAAAAAAAGAAAGAAAATCAGACCATGTGCTCTTGTGAGTATCCCTATTCATCAGTTTTTGACAAAACAAAACAAAAAACAAAAAAAACAAAAAAAAAACGTTTTGGCCCGGAGTACTGAAAGAAAGAAGGAACTGTGCCAGTGAAGTGTCAAAATGATTAAGGCAATACACTACTGACTGAAAAGTTCCAGGTTCAAACTCCATCAGTTCAAAATGTAACTGTGCGAGTTTTCATTTCTGATCAAATCCTAATCAAAGCCAAGCATGGTAGAGACTTGTCAGAAAAAAAAAAGCTGTGACCACAAATTCAAGTCTCACCCAAACTTCGAATGTGTCATTGAAGATGTTGCTTTCATTTTCTTAACAACAGGGCTGGTGTTGGTATCTCTCAGTCCTGGTTGACACAAGATATATTATGGAAGTGAGAGTTGAGTCCAGGTTTTGATACGCAGTTTCAACCCAGAATGAAACTACATACCATCATCATTATCATCACTGTTTTCATCATCATAGCGTTATTAAAAAAAATGTTCCAAATTCTGTGTCCCTTCACGTCTCCCTCCTATGGTGACTTTTTAGTTTCTCTGGGTTTGGAAATGTGTTGGAGAGCTGAAACGAGCTGTAAATCGATAGTGACACAGAACCAGAGCAAAACACACACACACACACACACACACACACACACACACACACACACACACACACACACACACACCACACACACACACACACACACACACACACACACACACACACACACACACATATATAATATATATATACTTCACATTCACAACATCACACACACACACACACACACACACTCTCTCTCTCTCCACACACACACACACTCACACACAAGATTGGAATATGGACTTTAAACTAACAGCACTGTGTAAGTGTCCATACGGCTGAGCCATTCCTCTCACTAACTGCGCATGTGGGTATCTAGTTATTGGTTGAAACGTAACGTTGTGTCAGCGACTTTGGCTATGCCAATGGTTTTCTCTTTCACCTGTTTTCTCAACAGATGTTATTGACTATCAAAAACTATTCATTGCTTACAAAGCCTTCAGCACCGTGTGTCATGTTCGTTGCACGTGCAGGTATCTAATAGCCTGTTTTGTGTGTGTGTGTGTGTGTGTGTGTGTGTGTGTGTGTGTGTGTGTGTGTGTGTGTGTGTGTGTGTGTGTGTGTGTGTGTGTGTATGAGTGTGTGTATGAATGAGTGTGTGAGTGAGTGTGTGTGTATGTGTACTCTCTCTCTCTCTCTCTCCCCTCTCTCTCTCTCATATAATCTCCATTTCCAGACATCATCATCCCTTACATACAGTCCTATATCAAATAATCTTCAACACCTGGTGGGCAATGGAAAGTCTTTCACATGAAAACAGCCGACAGACTGTTCAATACCTGCACGTGCAACGAACATGACTCACGGCAGATAACGCTGTGTAGGCGACCAACACATAATACAAAACGTTCGTTGAGAAAAAGGGAAAACGCAGGCATAGCCAATGTCACTGATACAACATTGTTTCAACCACAAACTGGACACCCAGGCATAAAGTTATCAACTACAATGGCCAAGCTCTGCAGACACATATACAGCGCTAGCGTGCGTTTGAAAGTCCACGGTCCGACATATTATTTTCTGCTTTATTTTTCTGGTCTGATAATGTATCACTATTCCCTACACCGTTTATTTCAAAACCTCCAAACCCATGGACATTTTGCTCTGATGGCTTAGAGTGTTGTAGGTGCACTGATATAGATAGATTGACAGACAGACAGACAGACAGACAGATAGACAGATAGATAGATAGATAGATAGATAGACAGATACATGGATGGATAGATATATAGGTAGATAAATACATAGATAGATAGTTAGACAGATAGATAGACAGATAGATAGATTAACAGACAGACAGACAAATAGACAGACAGACAGATAGATAGATAGATAGATAGACAGACAGATAGATAGATAAATAGATAGACAGATAGATAGATAGACAGACAGATAGATGGATGGATAGATAGATAGATAGATAGATAGATAGAAAGACAGATGGATAGATAGACAGACAGATAGATAGATAGATAGAAAGACAGATAGATGATAGATAGATAATAGATAGATAGAAAAACACAGGCAGGTGGGCAGGCAGACAGACAGACAGCCAGATAGCTGGATAAATAGTAGCTAGCTAGCTAGATAGATAGATAGATAGGTAGGTAGGTAGACAGACAGATAGATAGATAGATAGATAGATAGATAGACAATGGACAGATAGATAGATAGATAGATAGACAGACAGATAGATAGATAGATACGAGCGTAGATAGATCAATACAGAGAGAGAGAGAGAGAGAGAGAGAGCAGAGAGAGACAGACAGGACAGACAGACCAGACAGATAGACAGACCAGACAGACAGACAGACAGAGAATTTCATGCAGCCATCTGTCTCCCACAAACATCTATCTAATATTCTTCAACAGGTGGTGGGCAATGGAGAGCCTGTCACAGGAACCCAGCCAACACAGACATCAGATACCTGCACGTGCAACGAACAATCTAAGATAGTCAGTAGAGATCGTCATGTGTGGAAAAGTGAAAGAGAAAACCATGGCATACATAACCAATGTCGCTGACACAACGTTAAGCTTTAACCACTAACTGTATACTTAGGAAATGTGGCTGTCAAACGGAATGGCTGAAACATACACCTCACACACAAGGCTCCACACACACACACACACACACACACACACACACCACACACACACTACACAATCCACACACACACACCTCACACACACACACACACACGACCACAACACACACACACACACACACGCTCACAGACACACACACACACACAACACACACACACACAACACACACAACCACACACACACACACACGCCACAGCACACACACACACACACACACCACGCACCACACACACACACACACACACACGCTCACAGCACACACACGCACACAACACACACACACACACACACACACACACCACACACACACACACACACAACACACACACACACACACACACACACAGAGTGCTTGTCTTTTGCTTCCTTTGACTCCGCACCCTGTTCACCAGCATCTTGCAAGAACTTGTGTATAGACAGTATTACAAACAAAGCAAGGGTTGTCAGTTGCCAGTATCAGAGAGAGAGATATGGAAATATCATATCGCACTGGCAAGCCCTCAAAATAATAAACCACTGCTCATCATAGTGAGTTGTTTTTTCTCCAGACCTCTGAGTTTTGCTACGCTGTTACTGTTACTGCTACTTCTGTTTAAGGCCCAGCCGACTGCGTAGAGCCATATCAGGGCTATAACTGTTTCAAAACATACACAATACTTCAACAGGAAAAGTACCGTTTCAAAACATACACAATACTTCAACAGGAAAAGAAAATCAAGTACACGCATCAATACATTCGCGCACATAATCTAAGGAGAAGCCCCTGGTGTTGGTCACTCCGTCCAATTTATTGCACGAGGGATTTAAAAAACATACCTGAAAACAAATTTCGACATAACTAAGAACACTGAAACGTAAAAACGGGCCTTAATTACCTAAAATTGCTTCCGCATTTCACATTTCCCTACAGTCAAATATGCACTTAATACGTGTATCGAATTATCAATCCTAAGAGAAAGTATGTAAGACTTTACCGAACACATAGAGGTGAATGGACCATCAAGGCAGAAAATGACAGGAAGAAATGACAGAAAGTAAATGAACAAGAGAGATTGACAGAAAACAGGGAATTTCTAGCGCAGAATTTCCCGAAGGTGGGGATACTAATTATCCCGAAAAAGTCCCCGGCATCTCCACGGGGGGTGGGGGTTTTAGTCTGATACTGGTCCCCTCAAACATCTAAAACAACTGTGGCCGACCACGTTCAAACAAACAGGAACCAGAAAAACACGAAAATAGAATCAGAACGCGTATTTAACACGAGACAACACAGGCACACATTTTCGGCCAGTTGGCCTTTGTCAAGCGTACACGGAAGACAACAAAGAGCAGATAACAAACAACTAATACAAGAATTAGGAGGAGGAATAAACGGTAATTCTCTGTTGTTTCAAGAACAGGAGAAGCTGATATTAAATTATTGTGTTAAAATTGTTCTTACGTCTATGCTTGACAAAAGCCAGCTGGCAGAAAATTTGCACCTGTCTTGTCATGTAGTATTCCATATGAGTTCTGATTCTAATTTCGTTTGTTGTTGTGTTTTATTTTTTTTTTTTTTTTTTTTTCTGGCTACTGTTCTAAAAACTATTCCTTCGTTCAATATAAGAACAGGTGCATTAATTCAAATAATGTAGTGATAATTAAACTTATCCACTTCAGATACTGTTTAGCTGCTGCCAACGGTGTGCTTGTAACAAAGCCTAGGATCGTGTTTATCCTGAGAATTAAGAAATCTCTACGAAAGTTCGAAACAAACACATAAATAAACAATTTAAAAGTCCCAAAGTTTTAACATACGACATTGGATCATCTCTTCTGTTCTCTCTCTCCTCCCTCTATCTCTCCCTCCCTCCTCTCTCTCCCTTCCTCTATCTCTCCCTCCTCCCTCTCTCTTCTCTCTCTCCCTCCATCCCTTTCTTCTCTCCCTCCCTCCCTCTTCTCTCTTTTCCCTCTCTCTTCTCTCCTCCCTCCCTCTTTCCCTCCCTCCCTCTCTCTCCCTCCCTCTCTCTCTCTCCCTCCTCTCTCTCTCTCACACACTAAGCTATGCTGCTCAGCGTTCCAAAAGCCATGTTTGTGGTAGTGGGAACATGTTGCGAAACCTTCTCTCTCTCTATTATTCTTCTCTCTCCCTCTCTCCCTCCCTCCTCCCTCTCTCTCTCTCCCTCCCTCTCTCTCTCTCCCACACACTGAGCTATGCCGCTCAGCGTTCCAAAAGCCATGTTTGTGGTAGCGGAACATGTTGCGAAACCTTCTCTCTCTTTTCTCTCTCTCTCTCCCTCCTCTCTCTCTCTCCTCTCCTCTCTCTCTCAATAGATAGTTGATCAACATGTCTGTAATCCATTGCTCAACCCTGACTGTTCATATGTTAATAATGTCACTGGATAATCTGTCACTCTCCTCTCCTCCTCATCTCTTCTCTCCCTCCCTCCTTCTTCTCTCTCTCCCTCCTTCTCTCTTCTCCTCTTTCCTCCCTCCCTCTCCTCTCTCTCCCTCCTCTCTCTCACACACTGAGCTATGCTGCTCAGCGTTCCAAAAGCCATGTTTGTGGTAGTGGGACATGTTAAGGAAACCTTCTCTCTCTATATCTTTTCTCTCCTCCCTCTACTCTCTCTCTCTCTCTCTCTCTCTCTCTCTCTCTCTCTCTCTCCCTCTCTCTCTCTCAATAGATAGTTGATCAACATGTCTGTAAATCCATTGATCAACCCTGACTGTTATATTATTTATCGTCACTGGATAATCTGTCAACATATCAATCAGTATACCAGTCATAAACATAACCAGTCATACAATCAATCATGAACCAATATATCCATCATCAATCATGGATGAATCATTTATCCATATGACAGTTCATCAAGTCCATGTAGTCTACTTATCAATCAACAGTTTATTGATCATATGTAAAACTTGCCAACCTATTAATTACTCAATGAATCATACTGACTGATCAGTCAATCAAAATGTCATCAAGTTATGAACTATTACTGACGAAAATCATGTTTATAGGAAACTATTATAATGTTGATATAGTCAGACAGGTGTTGTAAATGTATTATTATGTATCACGGATGAATTACATTTGGGATTACTCCAGACTGTGGAATTACATCGAATTGTAAATACGCTGGAAATTAAAACCCCATCCCACCCATCCCATTGTTGTATTGTGGCCCAACGCCGATGTACATTAAATTGTCTGAGTCTGAGTCTGAGTCTGAGTCCTGAGCCTGAGCCTGAGTCTAGCCTGTCTCTCTCTCTCTCTCTCTCTCTCTCTCTGTCTCTGTCTCTCTTCCTCTCTCTCTCTCTCTCACTCTCACTAGGCTATGCCGCTCAGCATTCCAAAAGCTAGGTCTGTGGTAATGGGAACTTTTGCGAAGCCTGGGACGACTGATCGACACTGACAGCAACGCTGCTGCTTGATAGCTTTTTGCTCGGTTCAGGGGCGGTACTGATGCTGTGTACAGTCGACGTGCCGCTGGTAGCCTCCGAAACCACACTAGGTTCCGTCAGGGTCATTTCGGATTCACTTCCGGCTCCAGACAGTGTCCCGCTTCCGGTCCTTCGTTTTCTTCTTTTTGTTTCTCTCGACGTCTTGCGTTGTGACTGCCTGTTTTCGTTGCTTGTAAGTGATTCAGTGTCGTTTTTTTCTGTGCCTGATAAAACACATTGAAACGAATTATCACATATGGCTGACTGATTCATTGGTTAGCTGGTGAATATGATCAGGTGGGCTGATTACAGTAATTATTGGTTGGCTGGTTGCATATCATCAGACAGTCTGATTACAGTAATTAGTTGGTTGGCTGGTTGCATATCATCAGATAGTTGAATAAAATAATTCATTGGTTGGCTGGTAGCATATCATCAGACAGTCTGATTACAGTAATTAGTTGGTTGGCTGGTTGCATATATCAGATAGGTTGAATAAAATAATTCATTGTTGGCTGGTAGCATATTATCAGTCTGATTACAGTAATTCATTGGTTGGCTGGTTACATATCATCAGATAGTCTGATTACAGTAATTCATTGGTTGGCTGGGTTTTATCATATGATACATATATTGGTTGCTGTTTCATTGGTTGTGCTGTTTAGGCTCTACTTGCTTATTTGACTTGTTTGCTGGGTGTTGAGTTTATTTCTGTTGCCTTGTCTTGTTGTGTTGCTCTTACGTGTGTGTGTGTGTGTGTTTCTTGTTTTGTTTACTTGTGTGCTTGTTTGTTTGATTTTCTTCCCAGTATCAGTACTCTTTTTATACTTATACTACAGGTTCAGATATCCTTAACTGGTTATTAGAGTGATCCTCCCCTAACCAAAATGAACAACATAAGGAATAGAACATAAAAAAAAAGAAAAAAATGTTTCTGAAAGTTTAACTCATCTTTATTGAGAGATTATAAAGATGTGGAAACAGTCAAACGAACCATTGATGATATCAAAGAACAATCTGCAGCAGCACCATATGCATTACTCTATCATTATCATCATATCATCATCATCATCATCATTGTTATCGTTATTGTTATTATTATCATTATTATTATTATCATTATCAGCAGCAACATCGTCATCATCATCACTATCATCGTCACCATCATCAATCATCAATCATCATCATCTTCATCATCATCACATCATATCATCATCACTATCATTGTTATCGTTATTGTCATTATTATCATCATTATCAGCAGCAACATCGTCATCATCATCACTATCATCGTATATCATCCAATCATCATCATTAATCATCATCATCATCATCATTATCATCGTCATCATCATCATAATTATTTTAAAAAATTCAATCAGATTGACTTGATGGTTGGGTAAAAAAGGTAGGAAGGCTTACTCAGCTCTCTCCGTTTTCCTCCAGATGAGCTGCTCTTTCGTCCTTTCTCCTCGCGTGAAATTCTCTCTTCCTTGCCGTACACGTCATCTGAAGTGATGTTGATGGTGACATTGTCTTGTCGTTGTCCTTGTCTCTTGCCTGAACGGAAAACGAAAATATCATCAACTTTATCATCATCAGCAGCATCATGATCATCATCATCATCACTATCGTTGTCGTCGCCATCGTCGTCATCATCGTCGTCATCGCCGTCGTCGTCATCATCGTCGTCGTCGTCATTGTCGTCGTCAACATTATCGTCATCATGTGTGTGTGTGTGTGTGTGTGTGTTCGTTCGTTATTTCTTTTAACGTCTGTTCACATATGTGCTTTTAGACGTAAAAAAAAAAAAAAAAAAAAAAATAGGTGTCTATGGGGGTGGAAGATTCTACGAAATCATAAAGACAGTTTAACATATTAATTAACATTAAAAAAAAATTATAGGACAATAGAAAAGCAATCATAACATTAGAACGATCAGGCTTGAACAGATTGCTCAGGGCTGTATGTGTGTATGTAACCGCGCGCGCGCGCGCGTCGTGTGTGTTGGGGTTGTGTGTGTGTGTGTGTGTGTGGTGTGTGTGTGTGTGTGTGTGTGTGTGTGTGTGTGAGTGTGTACACGTATACGCATGCGCATGCAACGAGCGTATCCCGTGCTGGGTTATGACAAACCATCTGTGATTATCTGGTGGGGTAGAGGGGTAGAAAAGGATAATCTTACCGAATAAAAACATTGTAACAGTCAAGGAGTAATGATAAAACTAACAAGCAAACAAACAGAGGTAGGTGGGAGTTACAGGTATAAAAACAATCGGTCTTAATCAAAGAAAACGACCTACAGGACTGTGCAGTAAATGCCTAGCAAAGTGTAAATACAAAGTGAAATCAGTGTGTTTCTGTTTCAATTTTGAAAATGATACAGGGAAATAAGGTCGCATTCGCTGACAACACAAAAGGTGTTTAACTGTTATAGACTCATTACAGACACATTTGATGGCATTATTGAACTTAATCCGAAGTGAGTCCAGATATAATCTGTAAGCTAAAGTTATTTCTAGTCTTGTAAAACCCTGGTAATTTACGATGAAGGGTCGATAGTGACATTGCGCTTTTACTTTCTTTTCTAATATAGCATTCATTTCATGTTCAGAGAGTCGTAAATCAAGTTTAGTACTGTCTGCCCTATTCATTGCTGCACTTTTAGCGATTCTATCGACTCGATCATTATCTATGATACCACAGTGTGATGGAATCCAACAAAAAGTAACGTGCGTATTATTTGTTATTAAACAATGAATTAAAAAGTTTATCTCAAATATTAACGTACTATTTACTTTACATTTGCAGCTCGTCAGGGATTGTAATGCAGATTTCGAATCTACACATAATAAGATACTAAATATAGCTATGGGTAGATCTACTATATATTTCAGTGCCATTAGGACGGCGACTAATTCAGACGTGAAGATTGAGTGTCCCTGTCCTAAAGAGTAAGCCTTTTCTACTTTTAAGTTTGGAATTATAAAACCAGCGCCTGCTGCACCATCATCTAGAACAGAGCCATCAGTAAATATTTTCAAGT
>JAPXFY010000023.1:29336312-29363812 GCA_030674185.1 Monoplex corrugatus | reverse complement strand
TTATACGACGACGAACACTTACACGACGATGAACACCTACACAAGACGATGAACATTTACAGAACAATGAACACTTACGTTAATATGAACATTTACGGGACAGTGAACATTTTCAAATAAAGCAAACATTCATACGACGATTAACATTTACACGACGATGAACATTTACAGGACAATAAACATTTACAGTACGATGAATATTTACAGATCGACAAAGGACAATGGACATTTACAGGACAATGGACACTTACAGGACAATGAATAATTACAGGACAACGAACATGTGTATCTCAATCAAATTTACTGCACAATAAACATTTAGGGAACCGTGATCATTTACAGGACAATGAACATTTACATGACTGAACATTTACAGGACAGTGAACATTTACATGACTGAACATTTACAGGACAGTGAACATTTACATGACTGAACATTTACATGACTGAACATTTACAGGACAGTGAACATTTATATGACTGAACATTTACAGGACAGTGAACATTTACATGACTGAACATTTACATGAACAGTGAACATTTACAGGACAGTGATTTTTACAGGACAGTGAACATTTACAGGACAGTGAACATTTACATGGTGAACATTTACAGGGTAATGAACATTTACAGGACATTGAACGTTTACAGACAGTGAACATTTACAGGACTGAACATTTACAGACAGATAACATTTACATGACTAAACATTTACAGTACAGTGAACATTTACAGGACAGTGAACATTTACAGGACAGTGAACATTTACAGGACAGTGAACATTTACAGGACAGATAACATTTACATGACTAAACATTTACAGTACAGTGAACATTTACAGGACAATGAACGTTTACAGGACCGTGAACATTTACGACAGTGAACATTTCCAGGACAGTGAACATTTACAGGACAGTGAACATTTACGACAGTGAACATTTACAGGACAGTGAACATTTACAGGACAGTGAACATTTACGGACAGTGAACATTTACAGGACAGTGAACATTTATGACAGTGAACATTTACAGGACATGAACATTTACAAGACAGTGAACATTTATGACAGTGAACATTTACGACAGTGAACGTTTACAGGACAGTGAACATTTACAGGACAGTGAACATTTACAGGACAGTGAACATTTACAGGACAGTGAACATTTACAAGACAGTGAACATTTACAGACAGTGAACATTTACGACAGTGAACATTTACAGGACAGTGAACATTTATGACAGCGAACATTTACAGGACGATGAACATTTACAAGACAGTGAACATTTATGACAGTGAACGTTTACAGGACGATGAACATTTACAGGACAGAGAACATTTATGACAGTGAACGTTTACAGGACGATGAACATTTACAGGACAGTGAACATTTAAGGGGAAAGCGCACATTTACAAAACAGCGAATATCTAACAGGACAGTGAACATTTACGAGACAGTGAACTTTTACAGGACAGCGAACATTTACAGGACAGTGAACATTTACATGACAGTTAACATTTACAGGACAGCGAACATTTACAGGACAGTGAACATTTACAGTACAGTGAACATTTACATGGCATTGAACATTTACAGGACATTGAACGTTTACAGGAGAGTGAAGATTTACAGTACAGTGAACATTTACATTTACATGACATTGAACATTTACAGGACATTGAACGTTTACAGGAGAGTGAACATTTACAGGACTGTGAACATTTACAAGATAGTGAACATTTAAAGGATGATGAAAATTTACAAGACGATGAACATTTACAAGACAGTGAACATTTACAGGACAGTGAACATTTACGACAGTGAACATTTTTTAGGACGATGAACATGTACAGGGCGGTGAACATTTACAGGACAGCGAACATTTACAAAACAGCGAACATCTAACAGGACAGTGAACATTTACGAGACAGTGAACTTTTACAGGACAGCGAACATTTACAGGACAGCGAACATTTACAGGACAGTGAACATTTACAGGACAGTGAACATTTACAGGACAGTGAACATTTACATGACATTGAACATTTACAGTATAGTGAACATTTACAGGACAGTGAACTTTTACAGGACAGTGAACATTTACAGGACAGTGAACATTTACAGGACAGTGAACATTTACAGTATAGTGAACATTTACAGGACAGTGAACATTTACAGTACAGTGAACATTTACAGGACAGTGAACATTTACAGGACAGTGAACATTTACAGTATAGTGAACATTTACAGGACAGTGAACATTTACAGGACAGTGAACATTTACAGTATAGTGAACATTTACAGGACAGTGAACATTTACAGGACAGTGAACATTTACAGTATAGTGAACATTTACAGGACAGCGAACATTTACAGGACAGTGAACATTTACAGGACAGTGAACATTTACAGGACAGTGAACATTTACAGGACAGTGAACATTTACAGTATAGTGAACATTTACAGGACAGCGAACATTTACAGGACAGTGAACATTTACAGGACAGTGAACATTTACAGGACAGTGAACATTTACAGGACAGTGAACATTTACAGGACAGCGAACATTTACAGTATAGTGAACATTTACAGGACAGTGAACATTTACAGGACAGTGAACATTTACAGGACGATGAACATTTACAGGACAGTGAACTTTTACAGGACAGCGAACATTTACAGGACAGGGAACATTTACAGGACAATGAACATTTACAGGACAGTGAACATTTACAGGACAGTGACATTTACAGGACAGTGAACATTTACAGGACAGTGAACATTTGCAGGACCGTGAACATTTACAGGACAGTGAACATTTACATGGCATTGAACATTTACAGGACAGTGAACATTTACAGGACGATGAACATTTACAGGACAGTGAACATTTACAGGACGATGAACATTTACAGGACAGTGAACTTTTACAGGACAGCGAACTTTTACAGGACAGCGAACATTTACAGGACGATGAACATTTACAGGACAGCGAACATTTACAGGACAGTGAACATTTACAGGACGATGAACATTTACAGGACGGTGAACATTTACAGGACAGCGAACATTTTCAAAACAGCGAACATCTAACAGGACAGTGAACTTTTACGAGACAGTGAACTTTTACAGGACAGCGAACATTTACAGGACAGTGAACATTTACAGGACAATGAACATTTACAGGACAGTGAACATTTACAGGACAGTGAACATTTACATGACTGAACATTTACAGTACAGTGAACATTTACAGGATATTGAACGTTTACAGGACAGTGAACATTTACAGGACCGTGAACATTTACAGGACCGTGAACATTTACAGGATAGTCAACATTTACAGGATGATGAAAATTTACAGGACGATGAACATTTACAAGACATTGAACATTTACAGGACAATGAACATTTACAGGACAGTGAACATTTACAGGACAGTGAACATTTACAGGACAGTGACCATTTGAAAAGAACAAACAAACAAACGAAAACAACTAACCACACAAACAAAGGAAAACAAAAAAACATGCGAACTGTCGATGATTTATTACCTGGAACCTTGTCAGCAGGTATCGTGTCTTTATCTGTTCCTGATGAAAGAAAACTATACAGTTAGTCCGTACTGTCTTGTACGTGTGTGCGCGCGCACGTGCACACGCGTGTGTATGTGTGTATGTGTATGTGTGTGTGTGGGTGGGTGGTGGTGGGTGTAGGTGGGTTGATGTGGGTGTGTATGTATATGTGAGTGAGTGTGTATATGTGTGAGTGTGTGTATGTATGTGTGGTGTGTGTGTGTGTGTGTGTGTGTGTGTGTGTGTGTGTGTGTGTGTGTGTGTGTGTGTGTGTGTGTGTGTGTGTGTGTGTGAACAGGGGTGGGTGTGTGTATATGTGAATGAGTGTGTATATTTGTGTGAAAATGCGCACGCGCGTGAGTGTGTGTGTGTGCGTGTATGTGTGTGTGAGTGTAGGTGTGCGTGCACGTCTTGTAATGTTTGTGTGTGTGTGTGTGTGTGTTGTGTGTGTGTGTGTGTGTGTGTGTGTGTGTGTGTGTGGCTGAGGAGTGGGACTGAACTCAAGACAAAACACCTTGGTTTAAAACTTTCAGTTAGAAAAAAGAAAAGGACGGTAAAGAAGAGAGAGAGAGAGAGACAGAGACAGACAGACAGACAGACAGAGACACAGAGAGAGACAGAAAGAGACAGAGACAGACAGACGGAGATAGAGAGACAGAGACAGAAAGAGACAGAGAGAGAGAGGGGCAGAGAGAGACAGGGAGAGAGAGACAGAGAGAGAGAGAGAAAGAAAGACAGAGAGAGAGAGAGAGAGGGAGACAGACAGACAGACAGACAGACAGACAGAGAGAGTGAGGGGTGACATGAAAGCTTCGGGACTTAAGATCTTCATGTCAAGGCAGTTTTTTCCCAACTGTATTTAAGTCTTAAACCACAAATGTTGTTTTGATATAGAAAAAAACACCAAATAATTTCTGTTTTGTGTCCAAGTTTACAGAGTTGTAACACACTGAACAAACATCTGACAGGAAGTAAAAGAAAAAATCAGGTTTTTTATGCACTTTTTTGTTTTGTTTTGTTATCTAAAGGTAAACATAAACACACAGGCACTTCCATACACCATTCACGGATATGACTTAAAGAAGGGTCGTTAACGTGCGCATGTGAATTCCTTAGGGGTTTTCAGAAGTCGACCTGGGCGATCCAAAAAATCTTCCCCTTTTAGCTATCAGTTGTGTCCGGATGGATTAAACCCAGGGTCTTTTGATGTGTGTGTGTGGGGGGGGGGGGGGAGAGCGAGAGAGAGAGAGAAAGAAGAGAGAGAGAGAGAGAGAGAGAGAGAGGTCAATTTAAGACCTAAAGTTTATCGTTGTTATCAATTTTTCCAGTCAGTTTATATTTTTTTTCTTGTTGTTATACCGTTGAGCATTGCCTTGACATGAAGATCTCAAGTCCCTAAGCTTTCATGTCACCTCTCTCTCTCTCTTACACACACACGCGTGAACGCACATACGCGCTCACACACACACACACACACACACACACACACACACACACACACACACACACACACAAACACGCATGCACGCACACACACACACACATATTTTATCTTTTGAACACATACTACCACCACCACAACCACAACCACCAACACCAACAACAACAGCTAACAAAATACAAAGCAGATACGAACCCTGACACTCTTTAACGAAGGAAGACACTCCGGCAGGTCCCTGGAATCTCCCCTCATCACCACCATCATCATCATCACCACCACCACCACCACCACCACCACTACCACCATCACCACCCAAAGGAGCAGCAGAAGAAGACGACTCATTAATCCACAGCCTCCGCAGCTCTGTTAGACGAACAAAGCCACACAAGCCTCCATGACCTTCCTCGTCACTGGCACCGACAGGCTGGACCAGAGAGTTTCTGGCATCGTAGAATAACCCCCCGCAGTCCTTGTCCTGTAGACACATCTTCTTGCATCCTTCCTCCGTCAGTATGCGCTGGACCAGCACCTTTGTCTTGAAGCTGTACACAGAGTCTGGAAACACAGTGCTCTGCAGGCGGTACTGTCGGCACTTCTGACCAGGGTCTGGGTTCTGGCAGTCTGTGGCAAAATGTTAGTTAGTTCAATAACTCACTGCCTACTGAGTGTGTGTTCTGATGTATATGTGTGTATTCTGATGTATGAGTGTGTATTCTGATGTATGAGTGTGTGTTCTGATATATGAGTGTGTGTGTTCTGATGTATGAGTGTGTGTTCTGATATATGAGTGTGTGTTCTGATGTATGAGTGTGTGTTCTGATATATGAGTGTGTGTGTTCTGATGTATGAGTGTGTGTTCTGATGTATGAGTGTGTGTTCTGATGTATGAGTGTGTGTGTTCTGATGTATGACTTTGAGTGTGCATTCTGATGTATGAGTGTGTGTTCTGATGTATGAGTGTGTGTTCTGATGTATGAGTGTGCATTCTGATGTATGAGTGTGTGTTCTGATGTATGAGTGTGTGTTCTGATGTATGAGTGTGTGTTCTGATGTATGAGTGTGCATTTTGATGTATAAGTGTGTGTTCTGATATATGAGTGTGTGTGTTCTGATGTATGAGTGTGTGTTCTGATGTATGAGTGTGTGTGTTCTGATGTATGACTTTGAGTGTGCATTCTGATGTATGAGTGTGTGTGTTCTGATGCATGAGTGTGTGTTCTGATGCATGTGTATCTCATGTATGAGTGTGTGTTTTGATGCATGAGTGTGTATTCTGATGTATGAATGTATATTCTGATGTATGTGTATTCTGATGTATGAGTGTATGTTCTGATGTATGAGTGTGTATTCTGATGTTGATGATGTATGAGTGTGTGTTGATGTATGAGTGTGTGTTCTGATGTATGAGTGTGCATTCTGATGTATGAGTGTGCATTCTGATGTATGAGTGTGCATTCTGATGTATGAAATGTGTGTTCTGGTGTATGAGTGTGTGTTCTGATGTATGAGTGTGTGTTCTGATGTATGAGTGTGCATTCTGATGTATGAGTGTGCATTCTGATGTATGAGTGTGCATTCTGATGTATGAGTGTGTGTTCTGATGTATGAGTGTATGTTCTGATGTATGAGTGTGCATTCTGATGTATGAGTGTGCATTCTGATGTATGAGTGTGCATTCTGATATTTGAGTGTGTGTTCTGATGTATGTGTGTTCTGATGTATGAGTGTGGGTTCTGATGTATGAGTGTGCATTCTGATGTATGAGTGTGCATTCTGATGTATGAGTGTGTGTTCTGATGTATGAGTGTGCATTCTGATGTATGAGTGTGTGTTCTGATATATGAGTGTGTGTGTTCTGATGTATGAGTGTGTGTTCTGATGTATGAGTGTGCATTCTGATGTATGACTTTGAGTGTGCATTTTGATGTATGAGTATGTGTGTTCTGATGCATGAGTGTGTGTTCTGATGTATGTGTATCTCATGTATGAGTGTGTGTTTTGATGCATGAGTGTGTATTCTGATGTATGAATGTATATTCTGATGTATGTGTATTCTGATGTATGAGTGTATGTTCTGATGTATGAGTGTGTGTTCTGATGTATGAGTGTGCATTCTGCTGTATGAGTGTGTATTCTGATGTAAGAGTGTGCATTCTGATGTATGAAATGTGTGTTCTGATGTATGAGTGTGTGTTCTGATGTATGAGTGTGTGTTCTGATGTATGAGTGTGCATTCTGATGTATGAGTGTGCATTCTGATGTATGAGTGTGCATTCTGATGTATGAGTGTGTGTTCTGATGTATGAGTGTGTAATCTGATGTATGAGTGTGTGTTCTGACGTATGAGTGTGCATTCTGATTATGAGTGTGCATTCTGATGTATGAGTGTGTGTTCTGATGTATGAGTGTGTGTTCTGATGTTAGAGTATGCATTCTGATGTATGAGTGTGTGTTCTGATATATGAGTGTGTGTTCTGATGTATGAGTGTGTGTGTTCTGATGTATGACGTTGAGTGTGCATTCTCATGTATGAGTGTGTGTGTTCTGATGCATTAGTGTGTGTTCTGATGTATGTGTATCTGATGTATGAGTGTGTGTGTTCTGATGCATGAGTGTGTATTCTGATGTATGAATGTATATTCTGATGTATGTGTATTCTGATGTATGAGTGTGTATTCTGATGTATGAGTGTGTGTTCTGATGTATGAGTGTGTGTTCTGATGTATGAGTGTGTGTTCTGATATATGAGTGTGCATTCACTCCTGTCTGGTCTTCCTGCCTCCACCATTCACATCCTACAGCGCATTCAAAACAATGCTGTACGCCTTGTACTGAAAAAGAAAAAAGCTGACCACATATCTCCTCTCCTGGCACAACTTCACTGGCTCCCTGTATCAAAGCGCATACAGTACAAACTAGACACCATGTGCTACAAAAGCCTCAATAACGCAGCCCCGATTACCTGTCAAGCCTACTTGAGATCTATCTTCCCTCACGTACCCTCCGCTCTGCCTCCGATCCTCTGACTTTTCGCTTTCCACGCACTAAGCTCAATACCTATGGTCCACGAGCCTTCTCTGTTTCTGGTCCACTCTCCTGGAACAAACTTCCTCTCTCAGTCCGTCAGCAACCTACTTTTGTCTCCTTCAAGTCCGCTCTCAAAACTCACCTTTTCTCCTCCGCATAAAATCCTAACCCCCTCTGCAGCCTGTCTCCGCTCGGAGGGAATCACATGGTTATAATATATAATTGTATATGCTATGCTCTCTATAATTTTCCATTGGTTTTATTCTTGCTTTTATTGCTTTTATTCTTTCTCCCCATTTATAGCCATGCGTGTGTGTGTGTGTGTGTGTGTGTGTGTGTGTGTGTGTGTGCGTGCGTGCGTGTGCGTGCGTGCGTGCATGCGTGCTTGCGTGTGTGTCTGCTTCAGCGCTTAGATTTGATTTTATCAAGATTTTGCGCTATATAAATATTGTAATTATTATTATTCTGATGTATGATTGTGTGTTCTGATGTCTGAGTGTGTATTCGTGTATTCTGATGTATGAGTGTGTATTCTGATGTATGTGTATCTGATGTATGAGTGTGTATTCTGATGTATGAGTGTGCATTCTGATGTATGAAATGTGTGTTCTGATGTATGAGTGTGTGTTCTGATGTATGAGTGTGTATTCTGATGTATGAGTGTGTATTCTGATGCATGAGTGTGTATTCTGATGTATGAGTGTGTGTTCTGATGTATGAGTGTGTATTCTGATGTATGAGTGTGTATTCTGATGTATGAGTGTGTGTTCTGATGTATGAGTGTGTGTTTTGATGTATGAGTGTGTGTTCTGATGTCTGAATGTGTATTCGTGTATTCTGATGTATGAGTGTGTATTCTGATTTAGGAGTGTGTATGTTCTGATGTGTGTGTTCTGATGTATGTGTATTCTGATGTATAGGTGTTTTTTTTTTTAAATCATTAAGAACCAATGGCCAGACACAATGCTGACCAAGACGTTTTTTGCTGACGATTCTTTTGATAGAGCCGTGAACTCATGCCTCGACTTTTTTCCTCAGTTTGACCGGAAAATCAAACTGAACGTCTAGTCCTTAGGAAGGGGACGAAAAACGAGTCGGACCCGTGTGCCTTCTGGCTGTGAACGCTAAAGATCCCACGGCAGTTGAAAATCGTGAAGAGCAGAGCATTGCCCGGCTGCCTTGAATCATTGGAGATATGGGTTGATTTCCCTGGTCCCACCCCTTGAAGACCAATTAGCCTTCTTGCCTTTATGAAATCTTGGTTTTAAAAAAATGTGAATATGAATATGACTTTGAAGCGAGGGAGAGGGGATGGGCGTCGTCCTCCTGGTACTGGTCCCGGGAAAAGCTGAGGTCTGTGCCACCTCACTCCCCTACGACTCCAGGGTTAAAGAACTATCTAGGTAGAAACCTCAGAACCTGGCCAGCTCATGGATTTATGTGCAGGCTTAAGGTTTGTGCCGTGATCATTCTGGATCTTCTCCATCACATGGCACCTATGACGTTAGTGCATATGGAAGTCGTTCCGAGCGCGGAGATATCGTCTTGAGAAACTGAAACTAAAACCGTGGACTCAAGGTCTGATATCTCGAGTTCTATTCCAGCCTGCAACATTAACCCTTTGACTCCTGCACTCTATCTACTATATAGTCAACCATGCTAATAAAGCAAAAACTTAACAAAGCTAGTGGATAGGGTGAGGGAGCCAAAGGGTTAAGTTTTTGCAGTTTGTGGATAGGGTGAGGGAGCCAAAGGCTTAAGTTTTTGCAGTTTGTGGATAGGGTTAGGGAGTCAAAGGGTTAAGTTTTTGCACTTTGTGGATAGGGAGCGGGAGTCAAGGGGTTAAAGACTGGCCTGTTCAGTGTTTGCTGCCTGTCTTAATGTTTCCATCATTCTGGTGGTGTCAGCTTCGTGTTTCATACGTCTCTTCTTCTCCTCACCCTTCCCAATCCAAGTCCTTGTAAGTGTATAGCATTTTGCGCCACAGGCTCGGAGTCTGTCGTGCAATTGCTGGCAGGTCAGGTGGAGCGCATATGGAATTGTCCGAGTGTGATGAATCCCTCTTGAGCAAACACTAAACTTCCAAGACTCACCATGTCTAAATATCAGGGGAAAAAACCATCACGTCCTAAAGCATGTTCCTTTTTTTCACCAGAAAATCAAGAGAGAACAAAACTATAGAATAGGCGTAACTGTGAGACGGCCACTCTGAGAATTATGTCCCCTCCTTGAAAAGAATTATGTCCCTTGTCATAACATATCAAAGATAGCTGCTCAGAGAATGATGTCCCCTACACCGAAGGAGTTATGCCTCTTGTCGTTACATACATGTATTAATGACAGCTGCTCTGAGAATTATGTCCCTTCCATGAAAGAGTTATGTCCCTTGTCATTACATATCAAAGATAGCTGCTCAGAGAAATATGTCCCCTACCCTGAAAAGTATTATGTCCCTTGTCATTACATATCAAAGATAGCTGCTCAGAGAAATATGTCCCTTCCCTGAAAAAAGTTATGCCCCTTATCATTACATATCAAAAACACACACTGCTAACCTCAAAACGACTGGGTTGTCTTTTTTGACGTGGTGTTAGCTCTGATGTGGCTCTAGTAGTCGACTGGACTATAAGCAATATCAACTGAGCTGAACCGAAGCCTCAAAACGAAACCTTGTAACGGTGCTGAAAAGCACTCTTAGCCCTCAACTGGAAAATGCGCTTTCAGTTTCATTGCACTACTATTTGGTATTCACTCTGCTGTGGGGTCAGTGCTTATGGAATGGAGTTTATTCCGAGCATGGGAAACGTTTACCTTGAGAACCCGACAGTTGGAATTCACTGTCAACTGATCTGAAGGCATCTGCCCACACTTTCTCGTCTAAATTCACGGTTACAGACTTTCCCTCTTCATCCAGGCCTTCCATTGTTGATACCATAATTACATCTTCACCAATATGTACTGTCACGTTCAATTAAAAGGCAAAGCAAGCTGACCGAGAAAGCGAAACGGAAATAAATCGTCGGCTGTTGAACAGATCTGACAAAACCTAAAGTATTACTTTGAGTTTGAGAGCAAAGTGTACACATCACGGGTGTGATACAGCGAAGATGCTATCAGTCCATAGCAAAAACCTGTGTCAAAAGCACGAAGAAACACACACACACACACACACACACACACACACACACACACACACACACACACACACACACAAAACACACACACACACACACACACACACACAACACAACACACACACACACACACACACACACAAACACACACACACACACACACACACACAAACACACACACACACACACACACAAACACACACACACACACACACACACACACACACACACACACACACAAGCATAGACCTACCTACACATCAGTTTTATCAATAATAAATCCCTGCCTTGAGTACTACGACTTTTTATCAGAAATAATGATGACTTTATACTGGATGGACTTGAGGACAGAGAGGGTGGAAGATGTACTTGCAATGACAAGAGATAGATGCATATGGAGGGCCATGATCGCCAAAGCCATGCGGCTGGGCACATGATGATGAATGATGATAACTTTGTGGCGCTAAATTTTGATCATCAAATAACACATTCTGATTGCTCACTCAAGTGAATAGACCTTCTTGAAAAAGACATCGACAACTTATAAATGATTAGATTAGATCTTCAGCATCCTGGATATCATAGAAGTTTACCGTGTTCTGGTATTGTGGATAGCTGAAGGAGAAGAACTAGTGGTACCTTATTTATTTCCACGCCTTGAAAAGACTTCATACTTGCACAGCTACGTCATTGACTAAAAGTGGGAAGTGACGCCATCGTATGTCAAATCATGACGAAAGATGTTCGCGTAATAGATCATAAAAAGAAAAAACTTACGTGAAGGCTTGCGTGAAAGAAAGAGGGAGCTTTTCTCTCTCTTCTTTCTTTCTTTTTAGATTGTGTGTTTCTTGTTGCTGTTATTGTTGTTGTTGTTGTTATTTGTTGTTGTATGTTGTTGTTGTTGCTCTTCTTGGTTGGTTGGGTGCTTGCTTGTTTTTAATGGAACCTATGCAAGTTTGTTTTTTTTTAAAACAGAATCTAATGCTGTCAATCTTGGGTTGAAAAAAATGTTTGTTTGTTTGTTTGTTCTTTCGTTCGTTTGTTTGTTTGTTTTAATGGAGCCTAATGCTTGTTTGTTTTTAATGGACTTCTAATACCGCTGTCCTTGAGTTATGCGTTTTTTATTGTTGTTGTGTTCAAGTTTTCTATCAGAGTATGTCACAGCTCTCTTCATGATAAAACCACATCATCATCATAATTGTCGTCGTCGTCATCATCATCATCATAATCATCATCACCACCATTACCATGATCATCATCGTCAACATCATCGTCGTCGTCGTCGTCATCAAAATCATCATCATCATCATCGTCGTCATCGTCGTCATCATCATCATCGTCGTCGTCATCGTCGTCGTCTTCGCCATCGACGTCGTCGTCGTCGTCACATCACCATCGTCATCATCATCACACACTTGGTCGATCTGAATCAGACAAGTAATAATTACCGTTGTTGTCATGACTTTTATCATCATTATATCGTTTATATCGTCATTAGTGAAGTCAAGCTCAAAACCAGCCAAGGAAGGGCTTTCTTTAAGAAGAGTTTGTTCAAGAGGGGATTAATCCCACTCATACAGTTCCATACATATGCGCTCCACTTCAATCTGCCAGCAATTAATAAGTAGATCTGGCAGACTTCCAGAACCTGCGCTGGCAAAGTCTTGAAATGGGTAGTGGAAGAGAAGGGACCTATCAAACACTATGCTGACACCACCAGAATGAGGGAAACATTAAGATGGGCAGCGAACAGACCAGTTTCTATGCTGCCGGCTGGGATTGAACTTGAGATATCTGATCTTGAGTCCGTATGGCTGTAAGAAAATAATAAATGAATAAATAAGTAAATAAATAAATAGATAGATAGATGGATAGATAAATCATACATACATACATACATACATACATGCATATATATATATACATACATACATACATACATACATACATACATGCATACATACATACATATATACGTACGTACATACATACATACATACATACATACATACGTACGTACGTACATACGTACATACATACATACATACATCATATATATGTACGTACATACATACATACGTACATACATACATGCATACATACATACATACATACATACATACATACATATACATAGGTAGATAGATAGATAGATAGATAGATAGATAGATAGATAGATAGATAGATAGATAGATAGATAGATAGATAGATGGATGGATAGAGAGATGGACAGATAGATAGATACATCGATAGAGAAATAAATAAATGAAAGAATAAATAAATAGATGAAATAAAATGAAACAAAATAAAATGAAATAAAATACATAAAAAATAAAATAAAATAAATAATAAATAAAATAAAATAAAATAAAATAAAATAAAATAAAATAAAATAAAATAAAATAAATAAAATAAAATAAAATAAATAAAATAAAATAAAATAAAATAAAATAAATTAAAAATAAAATACAATAAAATGAAATAACATAAAACAGCCGGTACAACAAGATGGCAGGAAACCAGTCCTTTACATGCTAACTTCGAGAGAGGCGGAATGTCATATTTTGTGTGTATGAGTATACTGACATTCGTGCATCGGTGTATGTGCAAGTACGCGCGCGCGCGCGCGTGTGTGTGTGTGTGTGTGTGGCTTGTGTGTGTGTGTGTGTGTGGCTTGTGTTGTGTGTGTGTGTGTGTGTGTGTGTGTGTGTGTGTGTGTGTGTGTGTGTGTGTGTGTTTGTGAGCTTGTGTGTGTGTGAGTATGTGTGTGTGTGTGTTGTAATCGTGTGTGTGTGTGTCTGTATTGGGCGCCTGTGTGAGTGTGCGCGGCATAATACCAAGATGATCCAATCCTTCAAGAAGAAATAAGTATAACAACAACAGCAACAACAACAACAATAACACAACAGAGTAGCCACAACAACATCCGATAAAAACGAACAAATAACAACAACAACAACAAAACAGACAAACGCAGAAACAAAACACACACACCACACACACACACACACCACACACACACACACAACACACACACACACGCACACACACACACACGCGCGCGCACACACACACACATACACATACACACACGCACACACACACATACACATGCACACATTATTATTATGTTGTTATTGTTAAAGTAGTAGTAGAAGTAGTAGTAATAGTATCATCATCATCATCATATCATCATCATCATATCATCATCATATCAACAACAACAACAACAACATCATCACATCATCATTATTGTTGTTGTTATTATCATTGTCATTATATTTTAACCATTATTATTATCATGATTATTGTCATTATTTATTATCATTATTATTATTATCATTATATGCCTGCTGAATGTGCCGGCCGCGTTGGGGAAAAAATAAGATATCAAAAAAGACTCGCACAGTTTGCTTCGCAAACATAATTTACGTATGATGTTAAACCCGTTGCTTTAAATATATATCTTCTTACATATAATCATGAACATGTATTTTCATAAATTTGTGTTAAATGTTGTTGACACCCCATTATAAGGGGTTATGGCATATTTGCATAAAACATCCCGTGTCCTTTCTCTCTTTCTCTGTCTCTGTCTGTCTCTCTACCTCTCTGTTTGTCTGTCTGTCTGTCTCTGTCTGTCTGTCTGTCTGTCTGTCTTGTCTCTGTGTCTCCGTCTGTGTGTGTCTCTCTCTCTTTCTTTATCTCTCTCTGTCTCTGTCTCTCTTTGTCTTCTCTTTGTCTTTTCTCTCTCTCTGTCTCTGCTCTGTCTCTGTCTTTCTGTTTCTCTGTCTCTCTGCTTCTCTATCTCTGTCTCTGCCTTTGCCTCTGTCTCTCTCTGCCTCTCTGTCTTTCTGTCTGTCTGTCTCTCTCGCTCTCTCTCTCTCTCTTTCTCTCTCTTTCTCTCTCTGTGTCTATCTCTCTGTGTCGCTCTGTCTCTGCCTCTGTCTGTCTGTATGTCTGTCTCTGTCTCTGTTTCTCTCTCTGTTTCTCTCTCTCTGTCTCTCTCTGTCTTTCTCTCTCTCTCTCTCTCTCTCTCTCTCTCTCTCTCTCTCTCTCTCTCTCTCTCTCTCTCTCCTCCCCTGAGGGAGGAAACATTGTGGAGGAGCATGTGTAAATCAGTGTGCACGGTGTGCGACACAACTGTCCCAGGTACAAGCACCAGCAGAAAGCTGTCTGTCAAACTAATTCTAACCCTTTATGTACTCAAGTTTATCTTGGCCTTTTACTGTGAGACAAGAACAGCCATTTAATTAACCCTTTGACTCCCGCACCCTACCACCAACTGCAATATTTTAACCCTTTGATTCCTTCACCCCACCCACCAACTGCAATATTTTAACCCTTTGACTCTTTCACCCTTTCCACCAACTTTCTGCAGGAAGCTGGTGGATAAGGTGAGGAATCAAATGGTTAAGTTTTGTTTTTGTCTCTGCCAGCATGGTTGGCAATGCAGGATGCTGATGAACATGGTGCAGGAGTCAAAGGGTTAAGAAAAAGGATCAAATGCCAGAAACATAAATTAGCATAAAATAAGATATCAAATGCCAGAAACATAGATTAGCATAAGATAAAATATCAAATGCCAGAAACATAAATTAACATAAAATGAAATATCAAATGCCTGAAACATAAATTAGCATAAAATAAAGTATCAAATGCCAGAAACATAAATTAGCATAAGATAAAATATCAAATGACAGAAACATAAATTAGCATTAGATAAAGTATCAAATGCCAGAAACATAAATTAGCATAAGATAAAATATGAAATGCCAGAAACATAAATTAGCATAAAATAAAGTATCAAATGCCAGAAACATAAATTAGCATAGAATAAAATATCAAATGCCAGAAACATAAATTAGCATAAAATAAAATATCAAATGCCAGAAACATAAATTAGCATGAAATAAAAGATCAAATGCCAGAAACATAAATTAGCATCAGATATAAAGATCAAATGCCAGAAACATAAACTAGCATAAGATAAAAGATCAAATGCCAGAAACATAAATTAGCATAAGACAAAAAAGATCAAATGCCAGAAACATAAACTAGCGTATTTTACACGTTTGCAGAGGGTGCTACGTGCAATCATACAAACACGCTCCGCTGTACCGTAACCTACACACACTACTTTCAGCTTCCGAATGGTGGATTTCCCGTTGAGGCCTTGACTTTTCTCCTCAGTTGGACCAGAAAATCGAACAGAACGTTACTTCTTCGGAAGGGGACGAAAAACGAATCGGATCCGTGTGCCTTCTGGCTGCGCACGCTAAAGATTGAAATCGTGAAGATTGGGGCATTTCCTAGCTGCCTCGGTATAAAACATAGGAGAGATAGGTTGATTTCCCACAGGTCCCTCCCCTTGAAGATCAGTTAGCCTTCTTGCCTTTCTGAAATCTTGTTTCAAAAGAAAAATGAATATGAATATGAATTTGAAGCGAAGAAGATGGGATAGCACCGCCCTCGTGGTGATGGTCCCTGGAAAAGTTGAAGTCTCTGCCACCTCACTCTCCTACGACCCCAGGGTTATGGAACTATCTAGGTAGGACTTCAGAACCTAGCCAGCTCATGGGTTTATGTGCAGGCTTAAGGCTTGTGCCGTGATCATTCTAGATCTTCTACATCACATGGCACCTGTGACGTTAGTGCATATGGAATTCATTCAAAGCGCGGAGACGTCATCTTGACAAATTGAAACTGAAATTGAAATGAAACTGAATGGTGGATATCCCAAGATGGCGGCACTATAGCATGCAGCGCGGAGTGAGATAGCCACTCCACATATTTTTACGATCTATGATTGTGCGTGGGTCTACTTGGTGCTCTCTTTCCCTCCAGTTTTCCTGTTGTGACCAGGTGCTCTAATTCCCGTTTCTTCATAGAATGGCTCATAAATGTTGCCTGTCTTTTCCTGACCATTCATAAGAAAGATGAGGAAAAGACAGGCAAAATTTATTAGACATTTTGTGAGGAAAGGGAAATTAGAGCACCTGGTCACAACAGGAAAGTTGGAGGGAGAGAGAGCACCAGGTAGATCCAAGGAAAAAAATATTGGAGGGACTTGCAGAGTAGCTGAGGACAGACAGGGTGGAAGATGTGCTTGAGGCAACAAGGGATAGATGCATTGGGGAGCCATGATCCCCAACGCCATGCGGTAGGGTACTTGATGATGATGGTGGTGAGTGTGGGGTGTGTGTGTGTGTGTGTGTGTGTGTGTGTGTGTGTGTGTGTGTGTTGTGTGTGTTTGTGTGTGTGTGTGTGTGTTTTGTGTGTGTGTGTGTTTTTTTTTGTTGTGTGTGTGTGTGTGTGTGTGTGTGTTGTGTGTTTTGTGTGTGTGTGTGTGTGTTTTGTGTGTGTGTGTGTTGTTTGTGTGTGTGTTGTGTGTGTGTGTGTGTGTGTGTGTCTGTGTCTGTGTCTGTGTCTGTGTTGTGTTGTGTGTGTGTGTGTGTGTGTGTGTGTGTGTGTGTGTGTGTGTGTGTGTGTGTGTGTGTGAGTGTGTATGTAATGTGTCTGTGTTTGTGTTTGTTTGTGTGTGCGCGTGCGTATGCGTTTGTGCGTGTGCCTTCGTGCATGTATGTGCGTATGTGCGTGCATGCGTTTTCGCGCGTGAGTGTGTGTGTATGTATGCTGTGTCCTCATGTGTGTGTATGTATGTTGTGTCCTCATGTGTATGTATGTATATTGTGCCGTCGTGTGTGTGTGTATGTATGAATAAACTTGTACTCATGATTCATTTATTCATTCATTCCTTTGTTCAATCATTTATTTGTTTATTTTTTATTCATTCAATCATTCATTCATTTAACGATTGATTTATTCACTCATTCATTCTAGCCCTGATATGGCTCTACGCAGTCGGCTGTGCTTTAAACAACAACAACAATAATAATTCATTCATTCATTCATTTATTTATTTATTTATTACATATTTATTCATTTGTTTTTTATTTTATCTTATTTATTTCATTATCTGTTTATCATTTATTTATTTATTTATTTATTTGCCTATTCATTTATTCATTCATTCATTCATTTATTCACTCATTCATTTATTCATGTGTTTATTCATTTATTTATTTTGGAGAGTGGGCCCCATTCTCTACGACACCTTGATAACCACATAAGATGTTACAATTTTTTGCAATGCGATGATGAAAATGTCGATGAGGATGATTCTCATGATGCTATGGAGTTCCATCTAGGATTAAGACTGTGTGACAGGGCTGTACTCTACCCTTAGTATCATAATATATCCTGGCATCAACTAGTACGAAAGATACAGACACCTGCGGCGATGAAATCATTATTAGCATCATCATTATCATCATCACCATCTTCTTCTTCTTCTTCTTCCCTATATGGCAAAAAGACGACAGCAGAGAGACATCCAAGAATCATGACCTGGATACCCTAATGTGTAAGGAGTTGAGGGACAAAACACCTCACTTTTTTCTTTTAAGTTTCTTTTTCTTTTTTTTAAGTTCATTTTATTTATATTATTTATTTATTTATTATTCATTTATTTATTTATTTATTTATTTACATATTTACATATTTATTACTTATCTATTTATTTATTTTTTACTTATTTATTCATGTATCTGTTTATTTATTTATTTATCTATCTATATATTAATTTAGATATATGTTTACTCTTTTTTTTTTTAATTGAGGGAGGGGGAGGCATTTTCTCTGAGGATTTTCTGTTGTCCAGCTGTCCACCGTGTTTGTTGCTATTCCAACGTGCACTGCACTTGTTAGGAAAAGAAAACCTCTATCATACTGCAACATCGTTTGTTGTTTACTTATTATTTACTACTTTTCATTTGTTTTGTTGTGTATTCATTCCTTATTCTATCCCATTTTAGTCAGTAAGACATATTTTCCATTTTTCAATCTGCCTCTGACACTGAACAGGGTGTGTAAAGGGAATAATCAGAAAAGTCGTTCACAACATACAGTATACCATTACTCCCTTGCATTACTAGTAGGCGACTAACGCTATTAGTCTCAGTTAAAAAAAAAAAAGAAAGACATTTTTTAAATTTTGTGTGTGAGTGTAGGTACGTGACTATGCTGTATGTGCATGTGTGTGTGTGTGTGTGTGTGCGGTGTCTGTGTGTGTCTGTGTGTGGTGTGTTTGTGTGTGTGGCGTGTGAGTATGTGTGCGTGGTGTGTGGGCCGCGCGCGCGCACGCGCGCATGTGTGTGGTATGTGTCTGCATGTGTGATTGGGGTGTGTGTAATGTGTGTGTTTGTGTTTGTAGTGTGTATTAGTTTGTTTCTGTGTGTGTATGTGTGGTGTGTGTGTGTGTGTGTGTGTGGTGTCTGTCTGTGCTGTCTATGCGATGTGCGTGTGTGTGTGTGTGGGGCGTGCGTGCGTGCGTGCGTGCTGGGACGGGCGGCGTGTGTCTGTGTGTGGAAAATGACAGTAGAGGACAAAGAAGGGACAGGCAGTTGGAAATGGCAGAAGAGGACAAGAGAGGGGCTGAGAGATAAAGATGGCAGTAGAGGACAAGAGAGGGGCTGGAGCTAAAGATGGCAGTAGAGGACAAGAGAGGGGCTGAGAGCTATAAGATGGCAGTAGAGGACAAGAGAGGGGCTGGAGCTATAAGATGGCAGTAGAGGACAAGAGAGGGGCTGGGAACTATAAGATGGCAGTAGAGGACAAGAGAGGGGCTGGAAGCTATAAGATGGCAGTAGAGGACAAGAGAGGGGCTGGGAGCTATAAGATGGCAGTAGAGGACAAGAGAGGGGCTGGGAGCTATAAGAATGGGCAGTAGAGGACAAGAGAGGGGCTGGAGCTATAAGATGGCAGTAGAGGACAAGAGAGGGGCTGGAGCTATAAAAATGGCAGTAGAGGACAAGAGAGGGGCTGGGAGCTATAAGATGGCAGTAGAGGACAAGAGAGGGGCTGGATAACTGGATAAGAAGTGGCAGTAGAGGACAAGAGAGGGGCTGGACAGCTGGAAAGATGGCAAGTAGAGGACAAGAGAGGGGCTGGGAGCTATAAGATGGCAGTAGAGGACAAGAGAGGGGCTGGGAGCTATAAGATGGCAGTAGAGGACAAGAGAGGGGCTGGGAGCTATAAGATGGCAGTAGAGGACAAGAGAGGGGCTGGAAGTTGAAAAATGGCATTACAGGACAAGCGAGGGACTGACAGTTGGAAAATGGCAGAAGAGGACAAGAGAAAGGCTGGGAATTGAAGATGGCGGAAGAGGACAAGAGAGAGGGGCTGGGAGTTGTAAGATGGTAGTAGAGGACAAGAGAGGGGCTGGGAGCTATAAGATGGCAGTAGAGGACAAGAGAGGGGCTGGGAGCTATAAGATGGCAGTAGAGGACAAGAGAGGGGCTGGGAAGCTGGAAAATGGCTGTAGAGGACAAGAGAGGGGCTGGAAGCTGAAAAATGGCATTACAGGACAAGCGAGGGGCTGACAGTTGGGAAAATGGCAGACGAGGACAAGCGAGGGGCTGGCAGTTGAAAAATGGCAGATGAGGACAAGAGAAAGGCTGGGAATTGGAAGATGGCTGAAGAGGACAAGAGAGAGGGGCTGGGAGTTGTAAGATGGTAGAGAAGGACAAGAGAGGGGCTGGGAGCTATAAGATGGCAGTAAAAGGACAAGAGAGGGGCTGGGAACTATAAGATGGCAGTAGAGGACAAGAGAGGGGCTGGGAACTATAAGATGGCAGTAGAGGACAAGAGAGGGGCTGGGAACTATAAGATGGCAGTAGAGGACAAGAGAGGGGCTGGGAACTATAAGATGGCAGTAGAGGACAAGAGGGGGGCTGGGAACTATAAGATGGCAGTAGAGGACAAGAGAGGGGCTGGGAACTATAAGATAGCAGTAGAGGACAAGAGAGGGGCTGGGAGATGGAAAATGGCAGTAGAGGACAAGAGAGGGGCTGGGAGATGGAAAATGGCAGTAGAGGACAAGAGGGGTGCTGGGAGCTATAAGATGGCAGTAGAGGACAAGAGAGGGGCTGGGAGCTATAAGATGGCAGAAGAGAAAAGGAGAGCATAAAGAGGAGTTAGGGGAGGGACTGGAGGGAAGGAAACCTGCATGTAGGAAAAGGAGGACAGTTATCGTTCAGAATTCTGTCGTTTAATTTGGATTAGTAACCTCGTTTTCCTGATAGGAACAAGGGCATTGACTGGTGGGGGATTATGACAGCGTGTGTGTATGTGTGTGTGTGTGTTGTTTGTGTGTGTGTGTGTGTGGTGTGTTGATGTGTGTGTGTGTGTATGTGTGTGTGTGTGTATGTGTGCGTGTGTGTGTGTGTGTGTGTGATTGTGGTGAGTATGTGAGAGAGTGAATGTGTGTTGTGTGTGTGTGTGTGTGAGTGTGTGTGTGGGTGCGCGCGCACGTGCATGTGTGTGTGAGTGTGTGTATGTGTGTTGTGTTATGTGTGTGTGTTTGTGTGTGTGTTTTGTGTGTGTTGTGTGTGCGTGCGTGTTTTTTGTCTGTGCGTTGCGTGTTTGTGTTGTTTTTTGTGTGTTTGTGTGTGTGTTTGTGTGTGTGTGTTTGTGTGTGTGTTTGTGTGTGTATGTGTTTGTGTTTGTGTGTGTGTATGTGTGTTTGTGTGTGTGTGTGTGTGTGCGTTGCGCGGCGCGCGCGCGTGCGTGCGTGTGTGTTATATAATCTTACGAGTGCCTGTGCATCTCTCTGCCTCTAGGTGGCTGGACAGACAGACAGACAGACAGACAAACAGACAAACAGACAGACAGACGATAGCTAGCTAGATGGATAGACAGACAGACAGATAGAGAGATAGAGAGAGATAGATACATACATATATACATGCATACATACATATACATACATACTATATACATACATACATACATACATACATACATACATACATACATACATACATACATACACATACATACATACATACAACAGCAGGCAGGCAGGCAGGCAGACAGATAGGAAGACAGACAGTCAGACAGACAGCTCCACCACCAGACAGACAGGCAGAGACAGACAAGGAGAGAGTGTTTTTACAAGGAACATCAGTCATATTTTCTTGAGTGTACCAACACTCGTATCACTTAGTGAAAATGTTGTCCAGAGCAAAAAGTACCTGGCCTATCCCTTAAAAACAGGAGTGCATAGTTTTTCAGTTTCACTTTCTCAAGACGACGTCTCCGCGCTCGCAACGAACCCTACATGCACTAACGTCACATTTGCCCTGTGTATGGTGATTATGGCACAAGCCTTAAGCCTGCACACAAACCCATGAGCTGGCCAGGTCTGAGGTCCTACCTAGCCTACGTTTTACCTTGTCTATATTTTATTTTGGTATTATGTCAGCCTATCACTTGAATAATCTTGGTTTATTGGTTATTCGCCGCTAACCTTCATATCTATTTTGAGGAGTGCATGTAAGTCAGGTCGGCTGAATGCGCCAGCAGTACCCTAGGAGCAAGGAACAATGGATGGTAAAGTAAAAGACTGAAGTGATTTCAGTGTTTTTAGATAACAGCGAGGGAAGACTGTACAATAGGAACTACCGACTGTATGATTACTATCACTCAGGGCGTATATGTACAAAACAAAAAAAACCACAGATTTATAGGTTTCTGGGCATGGGGCTTACCTCCATAAAAGAATTTTCAACCTGTTTCTATCTGTTTGAAGAAAAAGAAATCCCAAATGGTCAAGCCATTTGAACAATCTCCTATTTTATATAAACAGCATTACAGATGTGTACAGTTTATTCATTTTCTCACACTGGACGGAGCAGCAGGAAAGTTTCAGCCTTTTTCTCCTAATTTTTGTATCTGGTGTTTGTTTGTTTGTGATCTTACGCTTGACAAAGACCAATTAGCCGAAAATTTGCGCCTGCTTGTCTTTTTGTATTAAATACGCGTTTTGATTCTTGTTTCGTGTTTTTTTTTTTCTGGTTACGGTTTGCTTGAACGCGGGCAGTCATACTTGTTTTAGATTTTGTATGCTTCTGTTCTCTCCAATGAATGGATAAAATTAAATTTGATGTGAAGCGAGGACATTCTGTTACAACAACAAAATCAGAATGTAAATACTGCCAGAATTTCGTGAGGACGTGTTATTCCACATTATCCTCAACAAACGTACTGATTTCAGGCAATTTGTTTACACGCACGCACACTCACATGCCCATCCACTAAATATATAGAAAGAATCTACGATATCAGAGTTTCTTGACTGTTTTTGTTTTCAAACTTGTTTTTAAATCATTTTTTGTCAAAACACAAATAAAAACAATGATTGCTGAACATCATTACAATATCATTGACAAAACTGAACAAGATTTTTGTACAATGGATCAGGCAAAACTCATATACGTAGGTCATATCTACTAGTCTGTTGTTTGTTTTTAAAAACATAGTCATTTGATTTATACAGTTTTAGATTTTAGTTGTTGTTCTGTCCTCAGCCACTCTGCAACTCCGTCTACCTGATGCTCTCTTTCCTTCCAGTTTTTCTGTTGTGATTAGGTGCTCTAATTTCCCTTTCCTCATAAACTGTCCCATCAATGTTGCTTGTCTTTCCTAATCTTCTTCGTGAATGTTTTCTTTTTCTCTTCTCTCTCTCTCTTCTCTCTCTCTCTCTTCTCTTCTCTCTCTCTCTCTCTCTCTCTCTGTGTTGTGTGCCTCCTTCAAGACTCTCGTTTGTTTTCTTTGCTGTCCATGGAACTCTCAACATTAGAAACCACATTTCAGTTGCCTCAATCTTTAGATTTTGCGTTAGTTTATGGTCTAGACAGGAATTTCTTTCTACCCATGCACTAGAGCACGAGTGGCTGTGGTAGTCTAAATGTAGTGCTACTTTTTCAAATGACCTAGACGTGGTACGGTCCCCTTAGAGTTTAAAGAATTTAGTGCCTAAACACTTGCTTGACGGGGAGGTTTGGCCTCTGAGGATCTTCTGCTGTCCAGCTCTCCCCAGAGGTTCCTTTTTTTCTATTGATGAGATACTTAACGGAGAACCCATGTACATTAAGCTGTCAGTGCTGGAAGCTGGTGGATAGGGTGAAGGAGTTAAAGGGTTAAGATTTTACCATTGTTGAATAGGGTGTGGAAGTGAAAGGGTTAAGATTTACCATTGTTCAATAGGGTGTGGAAGTCAAAGGGTTAATGTTTTGCCATTGTTCAATAGGGTGTGGAAGTCAAAGGGTTAAGATTTTGCCATTGTTGAATAAGGTGTGGAAGTCAAAGGGTTAAGATTTTGCCATTGTTGAATAGGGTGTGGAAGTCAAAGGGTTAAGATTTTGCCATTGTTGAATAGAGTGTGGAAGTCAAAGGTAGATTTTGCCATTGTTGAATAGGGTGTGGAAGTCAAAGGGTTAGATTTTGGCATTGTTGAAGACGGTGTGGAAGTCAAAGGGTTAAAACCTGAGCTGTTCTCTGCCCATCTTGATGTTTCCATCATTCTGATGGTGTCAGCTTAGTGTTTCAAAAATCCTTTCTCCCGCCACCTCCCTCTTTCCCCTTCCGTTCCCTATTTAAAGATCTCGCCAGCGTAAAGGGTTTCGTGCAGGCTCAGGGAATCTGCCGAACAATTGCTGGCAGAGTTGGCTGGAGAGCGTATATGGAATTGTCCAAGTGTGTTGAATACCTCTTGAACTAACTCCAAACCCTAAACTCTTACGATCTGTCTATAACCTCTCCATTTGACACACAGTCATTCCATATGATGCTTAGGGTGTTATGTAGAAATATTGCAATCAAAGATTTTCAGTTTCTTCTGTAATTTCTACTCTTCTGTCATAATAGGATTAGAGCGATTAAAATGGGGATTACTGAGATTATAAGCATTGACATCGAAACCAACTTCACCGCAATATTTCCATTATCTTAGAGATTATGGTGATCCTTCACAACATGGATTAAAAATAGAGAAAGACAGTTGACGATTAAGCAGGGATTACTGAGATTATCACAGCATCCGAGATCAAAACCAATTTCTCTGTAATACTTCCCGTATCAAAGAGATATGCAACAATCCTTTATATCACAGATTAAAAACAAAATTAATAAAGATGGTTGACGATTAAGTAGGGATTGTTGAGATTATCAGCATCGAAATCAGAACTAACTTCACTGCAAATGTTTCTTGTATCAAAATAATACATAGTGATCCTCCACAACAAAGATCAAAAACAGAGAAAGATGGTTGATGATTAAGTAAGAATTACTAAGAATATCAGCATCCGAGATCAAAACCAACTTCACTGTAATACTTCCCGTATCAAAGAGATATGCAGTTATCTTTAACCCTTTGACTCTCGCACCTTATCCACCAGCATCCTACATTGCCAACCATGCTAGTAAAGCAAAAAAACTTAACCCTTTTACATCCTCACCCTATCCATCAACTTCCCACAGGAATACCTTGTTTACAAACGGAATGGCAAGGCGGAGAGATGACAAAGCCCGGGACATAAGCACACACCGCGCACCAACCAGGTCCATCCCAGCCACCAGAGCAAGAGAGAAAAATCGTAATTGTGTGACACCTGCAGGAAGCTGGTGGATAGGGTGAGGGAGTCAAAGGGTTAATGTTTTGCAGTTCGTGAACAGGGTGCGGGAATCAAAGGGTTAACAACACAGATCAAAACTAGAGAAAGATGGCGGACGATTTTACCGAGATTTTCAGCATCCAAATTACTGTAAAATCAATTTCACTGCAATACTTCCAATATCAAAGAGATACAGTACTCAGTGATCTGTTACAACACAGATAAAAAAAATAGAGAAAGATGGTTTTGTTTTATTATAACGACAATCTTTCAGTCGAAGCAAATCATACATGTACGAGTCAATCAGTCAATCTTGTCAGCCTTGATATACTGTAGCTCTAGTGATCGGCTGAGATTATAAGCAATATGAACTTGGGTTAGTTTTAAAATATCGAATGAATTATACAATGAAGACAAATACAGATGTCGTGCTTGTCATAATGTATCAGTTCTACGGTTGTTTACCAGTTATTGTTGGACATTTACCACATTTGTGTAAAGTGGGCAAACATAACGTTTAATGATAATTGGTCACAGCCGATATTTTTGGTCACAGTAACATCAAAGCCATGAAAGTTCCAAAACAGATTCACAACTGTTATGATAATAACAAGAACAAGGAGAAGCATCATAATCATATATTGGTGGTGATGATGATGATAATGTTAATGGTATTAACAATCATAATATTGGTGTTGGTGATGATAATGATAATGGTATTAATAATCATAATATTAATTTCATAATAATACAAGCAAACCTGTACTAATGTTTGGTACAGACATACACACAAAAAACAAGGAGTTTTTGCAATATGTGTGTCAATACTCATGGCTGGCTTTTTGCCCCAACAGTTTTTTTTAAACAACTGAAAGTGATTTTCACAGTTAAAGGGAGATTATTTTTCGTAATTGTATGATAACGTCTCTTTTCTCTCTCTCTCTCTCTCTCTCTCTCTCTCTTCTCTCTCTCTCTCTCTCTCTCTCTCTCTCTCTCTCTCTCTCTCTCTCTCTCTCTCAATGAAACGGAAAAAAAAAAAACACCACACAAAAAATTCCACAATGATACGTTTGTGCACGTGCGCGTTATGAGTAAGTGAGCGCGCGCGCGTGTATGAGTGTACACGTGTGTATAATTATGATCGTCTCTCGGTAAATCCCAGTGAGTCACCAGAAAAAACAATAACAACAACTACAACAACAAAATGATCAGGCCATACTGACAAAATTAACACAGAAAATCCAGATTTTGTACTTCTTAAGGTCACAGTGAACTTGAAAAATCTGCAAAATAATATGAAACTTGAACTCAAGCGAGGATGGTGGCAGACTTTTACAATACTCAGAAAACAAAAAGTAAATATTGACAGAAGTTGTTGAGAAAGGGCTGTTCACTCACCGTGCTGTAAAAGTGTTGATTTTAGGCACAGTTTCTCTCTCTCTCTCTCCTCTCTCTCTCTCTCTCTCTCTCTCTTCTCTCTCTCTCTCTCTCTCTCTCTCTCTCTCTCTCTCTCTCCTCTTTCAGTTTGTCCTCTCTCTCTCTCTCTCTCTCTTTCAGTTTCTCTCTCTTCTCTCTCTTTCACTCTCTTTCTTTCTCTCTCTGTCTCTCTCTCTCTCTCTCTCTCTTCCTTTCTCTCTCTTTCTCTTCCTCTCTCTCTTTCTCTCTCCCTCTCTCTCTCTCTTCTCTCTCCCTCCCTCCTCTCTCTCTCTCAAACACACACACACAATGAATACTCTTCTGTTTCTCCTTCTCTCCTCTCCCTCCTCCTCTCTATCCTCCTCTTATGCACACACGTGCATATCCACGC
>JAPXFY010000023.1:29321312-29331312 GCA_030674185.1 Monoplex corrugatus | reverse complement strand
ACAGGATAGATACAGCAGACAAAAAAGGCTGATTTAAATTTGAGCGCCAAGAAAACACAAGTGTTACATATCAAAGGCAAAGACACCGAAAACAATCATGACATCTTAATTAACAAAGTTCATTTACAAAATGTTAAGGATGTCAAGTATCTTGGCTCTGTAAAAACTGATGATGGAACCTGCTCCAAAGACATCAAAATAAGAATTGGAATGGCAAAGAAAAAATGATCCAAGTTAGACTTTTAAAATGTTTGATCTGGCCACTCATGATTTACAGCTGCAAAGTCTGGATGGAACACTGGTTGCAGAAGAATTGAGGCAGCAGAGATGTGGTTTTGTCGGAGACACGTACATGTAGGTGTCAAATGGACAGATAGAAGAACTAATTAAAGTGTCCTGGAAGAACATGATACCACAAGAAACCTACTAGCAGACATCAACAAGAGGAGACTAAAATACATTGGCCATGTGTCATGCAGCAAGAACATGGACCCCATGGCAACCATCTTTCAAGGAAAAACAGTGGCAAATAGGAAGAAAGGCAGACCTCCGATCTCATACGTCGAGAACATAACCAACATCATTGGCCTAAATATTCAAGAAATTGTCCTCAAAAGTCAAGACAGAGCGGCCTGGATGGAGATGGTGGTGTCTAAGTGTGCAGCGGCCAACACCAAACCCGGCAGGTGAGACAGGTGAGATTAACCAAGTTCAGTATCAATTGATCCAACTGGGCCTGTCTTGCGCCTGGTCCTTGCTAATTTACACATAAAAGCATATTGACATAAAGTGAGACAGTCTAGTCCTTAACACTAAATACATACAATAAAAATGAACTGTAGAAACAAATATTCAGCACATACAAACGAAAGGATTCATGGAATGAGGACAGTTAGAAACACTTTCAACGGATCACAATTTTGAGTATGTATTCATACTCACAGATACAGACACACGAACTCTTAAACAAAAAAGCTAAAGGTGTTGGTGCATTCAAAGTGAAAGACAAAGGAAACTGAAAGACAGAGTGTGTGAGAGGTCAGAGCGAAGTTTCTGCTACAGTATGACAGTAGACTGTATGACCTGCGCCTGTCTCCGCTGTCTTGTGGGTTACCCCTTGGGTGGGGAAAGGCTATGGGAGTAAACACAGACAGAAAACCCCACAGCCCGCATACTGCATAAAGGGCATTGCCACAGAGCACTGCTCGTGGTTCTGGCCATATGCTGTGACTTGCCATCTACTGTTCAGCCGTCTGTGTCTCCTATGAGAACAGTTGTCTTACCTTGGTTTGCCCTGGACTTGTTGAGGTAGATGGAAAGTCGCAGCATATGATAATGAAATGGACCTACAAAACCTTGTGAATATAACACAAATAGAAAACAAAAATAAAGGGTTGCAGCTAAATAGCCAGAAGACCGAAGACATGGTAATCAGCAAAAAACATGAAATCCCCTCATGCAAAATAACGACAAACAGCACAACCTTCAGACAGGCTGATAAGTTTAAATATCTGGGAACGAGCATCTCACCAGACGGCAGACACACATCAGATAAAGCCAGCAAAATCGACCAAGCCAAAACAGTATTCAAGAAGATGAAAAGCGTTTTTACCAACAAATGCCTATCAATTAATATCAGGAAGAGAGTTCTTGAATGTTAAATAAAACCGATAATGTTATACGGCTGTGAGGCATGGACAGTCAACACACAAAGCCAGAACAAGATTGAGGCAGCCGAGATGTGGTTTCTAAGAAGAATGTTGAAAGTTCCATAGACAGCAAGAAAACAAACGAGACAGTCTTGATGGAGGCAGACACAAGAAGGTCATTGATAAAGAAGATTAGGAAAAGACAGGCAACATTTATAGGCCATTTTATGAGGAAAGGGGAATTAGAGCACCTGGTCACAACAGGAAAGCTGGTGGGAAAGAGAGCACCAGGTAGACCCAGGGAGAAAATATTGGATGGACTAGCAGGGTGGCTGAGGACAGAGAGGTTGGAAGATGTGCTTGTGGCAACAAGGCATAGATACATATGGAGGGCCATGATCGCCAACGTCATGCAGCAGGGCACATAATGATATTGATGACTAATGCTAAAGGTGTCTTCACACTCACTCAACGCCGCGGCACTGTTTGGCTGCGTAGCTGCCATCATCGTCACAAATGGGATAAACCTGACCCTCCAGATGGCCTTTTTTCTCAGTTTCCTGCCTCTCCAGGTCACACGTCTTCGCTGCACGAGACAGGGAATATAATGGAATAATAGTTTTTTCATTGTTATTGTTATTGTTGTTTAAAGCCCAGCCGACTGCGTAGAACTATATCAGGGCAATAACCGCTTCAAAACATACAAAACTTCAACAGGAAATAAAAGGAAAAGAAAATTATGTACGCAGATCAATGTTTTCGCTCACATAATCTAAGGACATGTCCCCAGCATTGACCACTCAACCAATTTATCGCAAAGGGAATTTAAAAAACGCACCTGAATACAAATACAAGCATACCTAAGGACATCAAAACATTAAAAAAAATGGGCATAAATTACCTGAAATTACTTCCGCATATCTCACCTCCCTATAGCCAAAAATGCACGTAATACATGTACCCAATTATAAATCCTAAGAAAAAGTACGTAAGAATTTATCGAACATATACAGGTGAATGGACCATTAGGGCAGAAAATAATAGGTAGAAATGACAGAAAGCAAAAGAACAAGGCAGAAACAAAGAAAGTGACAGAAAAGAGGAAATTTCTAGCACAGAATTTGCAGAAGGTTGGGATACTATTTACACTGAAAGAGCCCCCGGCCCGGCATCCCCACAGGGGGTTGTGGGGGATAAAATGTGAGCAGATAATGAGGAAGTGTGGGATATGTCAAGGGCCTGTGGAAAACTCTTGAGTGAATGTGAGTGACGCTCGGGGACAATGGAAGAAACTTACTTAATGTGGAACACGCTCAAGGGATGTGTGGGAAAATGAGTGAATGCGAAAAATGATAATGGCATGTGGAAGACACTAAAGAATGTGGAAGATGCTAAGGAAAAGTGGAAGATGCTAAATAGTACGAAGACTGAAGTCATGGTAATCGATAAAAAAAAATTTAAAAAAAGAAAAGAAAAGAAATCTCCTCATGCAAAAATAACAGCAAATGACACAAAACTGAGACAAGTTGTTAAGTTTAAATATCTGGGAATGGTCATCTCACCAGACAGAAGATGCACATGAGAACTAGCCAGCAGAATCGGCCAAGCTAAAATAGCATTCAAGAAAATGAAAAACGCTCTTACCAATAAACGCCTGTCATTTAACATCAGGAAAAAGAGTTCTTCAGTGTTATATAAAACTGATACAGTTGTATGGATGTGAAGCTCGGACAATCAACACGATTGAGACAATTTGGTTTCTAAGAAGAATGTGAAGAGTTCCATGGACAGCAAATAAAACAAATTTAATGAGACGGCCTTGAAAGAGGCAAAAACAAAGAACATCAATGAAGGAAATCAAGAAAATTTAAGCACCGTTTATAGTACATTTTATGAGGCAGAGAAATTTGAGCACCTAGTCACAACAGGAAAGCTGGAGAGAAAAAGAGCATCTGGTAGACCCAGGGAAAAAAATATTGGACGGATTTGTGGAGTGAATGAGGACAGAAAGGATGGGAGATGACACTTGCAGCGACAAGGGATAGATTATGGAGGGCCATGATCGCCAACACCATGCGGCAGGGCACATGATGATAACAAAACATACAAACATAACGCCAATTAAATTCAGTCGTCAAATCTCTTCGCAACAGAAATATTGTGAGTGTCTTCACATAGTCTTCATTAAAAGAAAGACGCAATGACAGTTTCAATAGACGTGTGTGTTATACTAGTATCTAGTGCGGATGAATTCATTTGAGAAATCATTCAAAGGAAAACAACATAGAATAACAACTTCATCTCGAACAGATGACTGATAAAAGACGACTTCATCAATTTTGCTCATCAGAGTCTTTGAACTTTTGTGAATGAACTGCGATTTTGAAATGCCATGGCTGAATATTAGTAGAGCCTGTAAAATGAATGTATTTAACATCATCGAAATATACCATCCTAGAATTACTTGTCTTAGCCCTTTGATTCAAGCACCCTATCTAAGAACTCTAAACACTTAACCCTTTGACTCCTTCACCCTATAAACCAGCTTCCTGAAGGGAATCAAAGGGTTAAGTTTTTGCTTTGCTAACATGGTTAGCAATGCAGGATGCTGGTAGACAGGGTGCGGGAGTCAAAGGATTAACATCCTTTAGACTGAAAATCTATTGATACTGTGCATGGACCTCCCATTTCTGCCAAAAACAATACGTCTGTCTCTCTTTCAAAGACAGTATGAACTGTGCACAATTTGAAGGCTGTTTAGTTCATTCGTTTAGAGCTATGGACTCAAGATCTAACATCTTGAGGCTCAGACTACAAGCCCACAACATTAAAAACTGACCTGTTCTCTGCCCGTCTTAACGTTTTCTTCATTCTGGTGGTGTCAGATTAATGTAGGATTCTGATGATGTCAGGTTAGTGTAAGATTCTGGTGGTTTCAGATTAATGTAGGATTCTGCTGGTGTCAGATTAATGTAAGATTCTGGTGGTGTCAGATTAATGTGAGATTCTGGTGGTGTCAGATTAATGTAAGATTCTGGTGGTGTCAGATTAATGTAAGATTCTGGTGGTGTCAGATTAATGTAAGATTCTGGTGGTGTCAGATTAATGTAAGATTCTGGTGGTGTCAGATTAATGTAAGATTCTGGTGGTGTCAGATCAATGTAAGATTCTGGTGGTGTCAGATCAATGTAAGATTCTGGTGGTGTCAGATCAATGTCAGATTCTGGCGGTGTCAGATTAATGTAAGATTCTGGTGGTGTCAGATTAATGTAAGATTCTGGTGGTGCCAGATTAATATAGGATTATGATGGTGTCAGATTAGTGTAAGATTCTGGTGGTGTCAGATTAATGTAAGATTCTGGTGGTGTCAGATTAATGTAAGATTCTGGTGGTGTCAGATTAATGTAAGATTCTGGTGGTGTCAGATTAATGTAAGATTCTGGTGGTGTCAGATTAATGTAAGATTCTGGTGGTGTCAGATTAATGTAAGATTCTGGTGGTGTCAGATTAATGTAAGATTCTGGTGGTGTCAGATTAATGTAAGATTCTGGTGGTGTCAGGTTAGTGTAAGATTCTGGTGGTGTCAGATTATTGAAAGATTCTGGTGGTGTCAGATTAATATAACATTCTGGTGGTGTCAGATTAATGAAAGATTCTGGTGGTGTCAGATTGATGTAAGAATCTGGTGGTGTCAGATTGATGTAAAAGTCTGGTGGTGTCAGATTGATGTAAGAGTCTGGTGGTGTCAGATTGATGTAAGAGTCTGGTGGTGTCAGATTAATGTAAGGTTCTGGTGGTGTCAGATTGATGTAAGAATCTGGTGGTGTCAGATTGATGTAAGAGTCTGGTGGTGTCAGATTAATGTAAGGTTCTGGTGGTGTCAGATTGATGTAAGAATCTGGTGGTGTCAGATTGATGTAAGAATCTGGTGGTGTCAGATTGATGTAAGAATCTGGTGGTGTCAGATTAATGAAAGATTCTGGTGGTGTCAGATTGATGTAAGAATCTGGTGGTGTCAGATTGATGTAAGAGTCTGGTGGTGTCAGATTGATGTAAGAGTCTGGTGGTGTCAGATTGATGTAAGATTCTGGTGGTGTCAGATTAGTGCAAGATTCTGGTGGTGTCAGATTAATGTAAGGTTCTGGTTCTGTCAGATTGATGTAAGGTCCCTTTTGCTCCACCCACCACCCTCGATTTTGTTTGTTTGTTTGTTTGTTTGTTTGTTTGTTTGTTTGTTTGTTTGCATGTTTGTTTGTTTGTTTGTTTGTTTGTTTTAGCTTGTTTTTTCGTTTTTTAAATTTTTTTTTGGGGGGGGTGTTTTTTGTTTTCCTTTTTCAAGAGCTTGCCAGAGCATGTTTTTTTTCCCGCAGGTTCATTCAGCGAGTTTCTCTGATAATTGCTGGCAGATTTGAAGGGAGCACATACGGAATTGTCCAAGTGCGATGAATCCTTTCTTGAACAAAACTTCCAAACTCCAAATGCACACTTGTCTGCTGATCGGAATGACGTGGGTGTGTTGGTGTGGATGTGTGTGTGTGCCTTGGTGATCTGTGTGTCTTTTTAAGTGGAACAGACTCACGTGCTCTTTTGTTGGGGACTGGTTTGCAGGTTGAGGAGGTAGTTTCACAGAATAGACCATTGTGACACCGCAATTTAGGTTCAGACGTTGCCATTTTATCGTCCGGCGTGCATTCCTCGTCTTGATCTGTTTATACAAGGACAAAAAGAAAAAATAAAGGAATGACTTCCAGGAACCATATTGTAAAGTAGAATAAACGTGCATGTATGTGCACTGTTTCCACATGCCGGCCTCAATAGTTTAGTAATATGATTGTGGGTTTAAATCCCGGGGGTGAGCTATATTAGATTAAAACTGCCCTTTTCACTGTCCCATCTTAACCTCAGTGTTGCTCTGGTGGTGTCAGTATAGTTTCAGTTTCAGTTTCAGTTTCTCAAGATGACGTCTCCGCGCTCGGAACGAATTCCATATGCACTAATGTCACAGATACCATGTGTATGGTGATCATGTCACAAGCCTTAGGCCTACACATAAACCCATGAACTGGCCAGGTCCTGAGGCCCTACCTTAGTAGTGTCAGTATAGGATTAGATAAGTCCCCCTTTCCTCACTTCCCTGGGATGGTTATCCCCATCGGCCATATCACCTGAGGCGGGTGCCGACGTAAAACCTGAACCAACCTCTTCCCACAAAAGGAAGAGGGGGAGGGGGGTGTTCAAAGTCTCTGATATGAAGTCAAGCAACAATGCCACAAAA
Source organism: Monoplex corrugatus (assembly GCA_030674185.1). Lineage (NCBI taxonomy): Eukaryota > Metazoa > Mollusca > Gastropoda > Littorinimorpha > Ranellidae > Monoplex > Monoplex corrugatus. The sequence goes on along the minus strand of JAPXFY010000023.1, from coordinate 29,324,388 downwards.
AAAAAATTGAAGGATCAGTCTGAGTGATTTGGGGGACTTTTGTTTTAATGTGTTTGATATGATTGTTTTGTTTTGATATGAAATCCAAAACAAGTGTGATGGCCTGTGTTCAAGCAAACAGGAACACCAGAAAAAAACCACGAAAAAACAAAACGAAAAAAGAATCAGATTGCATGTTTAATACAACCAGACAAGACAGGCGCAAATTTTCGGCCATTCAACCGTAAGATCGTAAACAAACACCAGATACAAAAATTAGAAGAAAAAGACTGAAACTTCCCTGATGCTTCGTCCAGTGTTTTTTCGTGTTTTTTTGTTTTGTTTGTTTGTTGTTTGGATGTATCTTGTTTTGTTTTGATGTATTTCAGTATTCATTATGGAGGGCTATGATCGCCAAGGTTATGCGGCAGGGATCATACAGTGAGAATTCAAAGTAAAATTTGACCAGGAAATATGTTCAAATGGCCTTTTAAAATAACACATCCCCATCAAAACAAACAAGTTTATTAACCCTTTGACTCCTGCATTCTACCCACCAACTGCTAACACTTAACCATTTGACTCCCTCACCCTATCCACCAGCTTCCTGCAGGAAGCTGGTGGATAGGGTGCAGGAATCAAAGGGTTAATTTTTGCTTTATTAACATGGTTGACAATGTAGGATACTGGTGGACAGGGTGCAGGAGTCAAAGGGTTAAACAAAAAGCCAGAGTTTCCCACTGTATTTACAGTAATCAGACTGTAACACCGCAGGTGTCTGCATCACTCGGGCCTGGGTGACACCAGGATATATTATGAAAGCATTGTTAAAGTAGAGCCACGTCGTGCAGTTGGACTACAGCCCTGTCTTTCAGCTGGTCAACAATGAGAATCACTTCTTAAAAATAATGAGAACTAGTCAACGTGGTGTAGTGGTTAGCGCTATAGACTACCAACTGGAAGGTTTTAGGGTCGAATCCCATCAATTCTGTCAAAATCATTGTGGGATTTTTCGGCTCTGGTCGGCTCCTACCCAGAGTTGTGTTTGCTGTGGACTCATTGAGAAGAACGGGGACCACACAGTCTCATCCACTTCAAGGATGCATCACTGAGGCCTGCTCAAACGTCTCGACTGACACCGCAGGTATCTGGATTTCTCTAGGCTGGTTGACACCAGGTTATATTATGAAAGCTCAGCCATGTCACACAGTCTTAGTCCACAACGGATCGCCACATCATCATCATCATTACTCCCCTAGTCATGCATCGTCACAGCGTTGTGAACAATTGTTCAAGATTCTGTGACCACTCAAGTTGGACAGCAAAATCATCATCATCATCATCATCGTCGTCGTCGTCATCATCATCGTCATCATCATCGTTGTCGTCGTCGTCGTTGTCGTCGTAGCCATCATCATCATCATCATCATCATCGTTGTCGTCGTCGTCGTGGTCGTCGTCGTCATCATCATCATCAGTATATTTACTAGTAGCAGCAGCAGCAGCAGTAGAAGTAGTAGTAGTATTTGTAATGGTGGTGGTAGTAGTAGTAGTAGTATTGGTAGTAGTAGTAGTAATTGTAATAGTAGTAGTAACAGTAGTAGTAGTAGAAATAGCGGTAACAGCAGCAGTAGCAGCGCCAGTAGTTGTAGTAATAGTAGAATGATGATGAGGAGGAGGAGGACGACGACGGTGATGACGATGATGATTATGAGAAGAAGAAAATGGAGAAGAAGAAGATGAATGATAATAATAACATTAGTGATGATGATGATGATGATGATGATGATTGTCCTTAGAACCAAGAGCTAATCTTCGTGTGATAGAAAGCCTATCATGCGCAGTTCGATAGGTTTAACCTTCTGACTCCCACACCCTGTCCACCAGCATCCTGCATTGTCAGCCATGAAAACTTCCCACAGGAAGCTGGTGGATAGAGTGAGGGAGTCAAAGAGTTACATTTTTGCAGTTGGTGAATAGGGTGTGGGAGTCAAAGGTTGCTGAAGAAACTCAAAGGATTATTGATTGCTGAAAACAGATGTTTTCGAAGTTTTTCTCCCAGAAAAAGCCTAAAAGCTGTTGGTTGGTTCTTTTGGACTAACAACGTAACAAGGAGGAATTAAAATAGTAACATATACAGAGAGAGTTACGGTATCAATTTGAATCAAATGTCCAAAATATCAAGAATCGGAAAAAAAAAACAGGAAAAAAGAATCAGAACGCGTAGTTAATACAACCAGATAAGACAGGCGTGAACGTTTGGCCAACTGGCCTTTGTCAAGCGTAGACGTAAGATCACAAACAAACAAACATTAAATACACAAATTAGGAGAAAAAGATTCAAACTTCCCTGCTGCTTTGTCCAGTAGGAGAAAAGAACCTGTTAGCCGAAAATTTACGCCTGTCTTGTCTGGATGTATTAAATACGCGTTCTGATTCTATTTTTGAGTTTGAATTTTGTTTGTTTTGTTCTGTTTTTGTTGGGTTTTTTTTTTCATTTTTCCTGTTTGCTTGAACACGGGCATCGCACTTGTTTTGGATCTCAAATTTTTGTTTTAGGATCATCGCAATGAGGGAGGTTACCTTTTGTTCTCATCATTTTTTTTCGTCCCATTTTCTGCACCACTTAAAGACCACAGAAGTTGGCACACTTTTGTTTTGCAATGCAATGATGATGATGTCGATGAGGATGATAATCATGATGCTATGGAGTTCCATCTAGGATGGAGATTGCGTGACAGGCTGTACTCTACGCTTACTATCATAATATATCCTGGCGTAAACCAGGCCCAAGAAATACAGACACCTGCGGTGCTGGGTGCCGGTCAGAAGGTTTGAGCAACACCCTCAATGACGCTTCTGTAAAGTGGATGAGAGTCGACTGTGTGGACCCAGTCTTCCTAATGAGCCCATAGCACGCCCAACTCTGGGTAGGAGCTGGGGTTAGAGCTGAAAAAATCCCACAATGACTTTTAACAGGGACTGATGCGGATTCGAACCCAAACCTTGCAGTCAGTAGTCCATTGCGTTAACCACTACACCACGGCAACAGGTGGATTCCAAAATATCAGTCTGAATCAAATCTCCAAGCCGACTT
>JAPXFY010000023.1:29263812-29316312 GCA_030674185.1 Monoplex corrugatus | reverse complement strand
TGGGTCTCTTCAGTCTGCAGTGTCCGTCACCCCATCGCTATCACCGGTCTTCAGCAAGCATGGTTAACGGGCGTTTCCAACAGCAACTTCCTGCAGGATTCAGCAATTAAGTGCAGGCTTGTTGCCCCCGCGATGGCCGCTAGGGTATGGGGTGGCAAGCCAGTACTCGCCACGCTACGAGCCTTCTGCCCAGCTGCTTTCATCTCGGTTCATTCCTCATCATCGTCCTGCTCGGGTTTCATCGTTCTACTGACTTGTCAGTCTTCTGTCTACATTTATTGATCGTTCAGTCAACACCTTTTGCCATTCGTTCGTCTATGTGACGCAAGTAAGATTCGAAATCAGTGTCCGAACGTTTGTGTGAGACAGCGAGCGTCACCCTTCGTGGGTCTATGTTATGAACGTGTATTCCTCCTCATGAGGTTTGATACACATGTGAAGCAGCTGATGAGAGCAATTGAAAATATTTACGTTGTTAAACGCATTTATTCATTGTTTACATTGATTTTGTTGGGTTTTTGTGTGTTTTGTTGTCGTTCCAAGGACTTCTTGAGGCTGTTTTGTGTAATGCAATGTCGGTTTCCTACTGCTACCACTACTACTTCTTCTTCTTCTCTTCCTCCTCCTACTACTACTACTACTACTAAAACTACTACTACTACTACTACTCTCTCTAAACCTCGTGAAAAGCCGTCGGGGCGTCGCACAACTGTTCATCAGAATCCTCTAGATCTGTCGGTTGTGCGCCAAAGCCTGGTTTTCTGCACATGTTTCTATTTCCAGTCCACGATATCGTCAGTCCATGCAACTTGGCTTCAAGGTCTAGCTAAACAGCCGTTCTTTCATCATGAAATTACATCAACTTTTGGTTGTTGATGTTTCGTTTGCTGTGGCTTAACAACAACAAACAACAACAACAACAGAAAAAACAATAACAACCACAACTACAACAATAAAATAATCAACCCATGCTGACAAAATTAACACAGAAAATCCAGATTTTGTACTTCTTAAGGTCACTGTGAACTTGAAAAAGCTGCAAGTCAATATGAAACTTGAACTGAAGCGAGGTTGCTGGCAGACTTTTACGACAATCAAAAAACAAAAAGTAAATATTGACAGAAGTTGTTGAGAAAGGGCTGTTCACTCACCGTGCTGTAAAAGTGTTGATTTTAGGCACAGCTCTCTCTCTCTCTCTCTCCTCTCTCTCTCTCTCTCTCTCTCTCTCTCTCTCTCTCTCTCTCTCTCTCTCTCTCTCTCTCTCTCACCCTCTCTCTCCTTTCTCTCTCTCTTTCTCTCTCTCTCACCCTCTCTCTCTCTTTCTCTCTCTCTTCTCTCTCTCTCATCTCACCCTCTCTCTCTCTTCTTTTCTCTCTCTCTCTCTCTCACCCTCTCTCTCTCTCTCTCTTCTCTCTCCTCTTTCTCTCTCTCTCTTTAATTCTAGTGACATCCATGGTTCCATGAGTCCAAATTTATGCATTGATGACCCCTTAATGGTCCATATCTTTGATATTAATTTGGTAAAGATCCATCAATATACGGTAGAGAAATTCTTGACAACACACTTTGATCTCTCTCTCTCTCTCTCTCCTCTTTCACACACACACACACACACACACACACACACACCACACACACACACACACACCACACACACACACACACACACACAAACACACACACACACACACAGAAACACAAGTAAATACTCTTCCTTCTCTCCCTCCCTCTCTCTCTGTGTCTTACACACACACGTACATATCCATGCCGCGCATTACATACCACACATATACACACACGCAAATAAACACACACACAGAGACACACACACACACACAGGGGCACACACACACACAAACACACACACACACACACATTCTATCTCTCTCTCACTCTCTCTCTCTCTCTCTCTCTCTACTCCACACACACACACACAACACACACACACACACACACACACACACACACACACACCACAACACACACACACACCACACACACACACCACACACACACACACACATCACACACACACACACACACACACACATACACACACACACACACACACACACACACACACACAACACACATACACAAAACACACACACACAACACACACACACACACACACACACACACACACAACACACCACTCATACACACATACACAAACACACACACACACACATCATACACACAACACACAACACACACACACACACCATACACACATACACAAACACACACACACACACATACACACAACACAACACACACACACACACACACACACACACACACCCACAAACACCACACAAAACACAACACCACACACTCCATACACACATACACAAACACACACACACACACTCATACACACATACACAACACACACACACACACACACACACACACACACACACACACACACACACACACACACACACACACACACACACACACGTAGAGAAAGATGTAGACATATATACAGATACGCACACACACACACACACACACACACACAACACAACACATATATTGTGAGTGTGTGTGTGTGTGTGTGTGTGTGTGTGTGTGTGTGTGTGCGTGTTTGTGTGTGTGTGTGTGTGTGTGTGTTGTGTGTTAATATATATATATATATATGTATATATATATATATATAATATATATATATATATGTATTATATTATATATATATATATATATATATATATATATATATATATATATATATATATATGTATACACGTGTGTGTGTGTGTGCATGTATGTGTGTTTTATGCATTTAAATACCTGCATGATGAACACATATTATGAATGCATTGTTTCCATAATTATGACAAAACTTGTAACACATACTACCTAACAAAAAAACTTGATAATACAGAGCAATGAATTAAAATCAAATACAATAAAATGATTCTTTTTGGGAGTCAGCTGACCAAAGAGAAGGCAATGTTTTAGTCTTTCCTGGACAGACAGGTTAGGAGCAGCGCCTATTTGGTAATCAAATGACCCCTGCAAGGAATCATTTTTACTATGCGTGATCTTTTCTCACAAGAAGGGATACAGAAGTCGTATATGTGCAAACCAAGATACATTCTCAGAAAGGTGGTAAGGGACTAAGCTGAGTATCAATCAGATTTAAACTGCAACTTGTTCTCTGGGCTTTTCTTTAACTGTGCAATAAACTTCACGGTCACCCTCAAAAAGCATTATCATTAAATGTTCATGGTGATAATGTGTTAGTGTTTTACTGGAAACTTTATTTAATGTCTGTTCACAATAGTGATTTTACACACACACACACACACACACACACACACACGCACGCACACACACAGCACACACCACACACACACACACACACACACACACACACAGAGGAAAAAAGGTGGGGGTGGGGGGTGGGGGATGGGGATGGGAAGGGGTAGTGGAAGTTTGAATGTAAGAAAGGGAACAAGAAGAATAATGTGGATTTGTCGAAGGGAAAGGAACTATTGATGCCATATACATCCTATGAACTATGATAGAGAGGTCAGTTGAGATGAATAAGGATTTATATTCATGATTTCCGTACTGGTATTCGCTACTTCTTGTTTATTGTTGAGGTCCATGGGGCTTTTCCTGCTTTCATCTTTTTCAGTGCTGCTCTAACATCATCTTTCATTATGGGTAGTCCTTCTACGTTCATTCTTATAATGTATTCTTTGTTTCTGTCATCTTCAAACAGGTCTTTATTGAAATTACCTAAAATTGGCTGTTTTATACCACCAGCATAACTCTACCCCTTAAAGAGAATCAACAGTCCCAAGTTTATTATGTTAACTTCTGAGCGCTGCACACAGTTCAAAATAACCCTTTGACTCCCGCACCCTGTCTACCAACATCCTGCGTTGTCAACCATGTGAGCAAAGCAAAAAGTTAACCCCGGCCTTTGACTCCCTCACTCTGTCCACCAGCTTCCTGCAGGAAGCTGATGGATAGGGTGAGGGAGTCAAAGGGTTAAGTTTTTGCAGTTGGTAGATAGCATGCGGGAGTCAAAGGGATAATGCCAAATACTTTTGTCATAGTAGGCCCTAGTCACCAAGGAAGAGCTGTCAATGTATGTTCTCATACTGTCTACTCTGTCATCTCCAGACAAGGATTAAGCACCAACTTGCCCCTCTCCTGAAACACCCCAGCATTCCCACCAGCACTAAGGCGAAACTCATCAACGCCATTTTTCTACCAACGCTGACATACCAGTGCCAGACATGGTCCCTAGCTAAAGTCCTCGAGAGAAAACTGGTCACCTGTGAAATGAAATGCCTGAGGAAAGCAGTAAACAAGACAAGGCGGGACAAGATCAGAAACGAGGTGATACGAGACATGGAGCAACACCAATCCTACAACACATCGAACATATGAGGATCAAGTGGTTCGGACACCTCACACGTATGCCCCTAAACCATCCAGCTCTTCGGGCAAAACAACACAGATACTCTGGCTGGAAAGCCAGAGGAAGACCAAGACGACGATGGAGCGACTCCGTGGCAGAAACCCTCAGAGCTCACGAGATGTCCCTTCTCCTAGGCCACCCGCCTTGCTGCTGACAGCGACTGTATCTCCCCGCGACGCCCACCGGTACAAGCGGAAGGAAAAAGTAAAGTAAGTAAGACATTTCAACTGGCTACAACTTCTACAGTTTTGCTCCTTGAGACTGCATCTATGATAATATTTCATAGGAAAGGGAATTCAACGCGCCATTTATTGATATCAATTACTTGATATCATCAAACAGTGATGTATGACCCTCTGTGTGAGAATACATCACATATAAAGCATGGTGACGTCAAGTATCAATATCTGCATTCATAAGTAAGAAAAACATAATTCAAAAACAATAAATCATGATCAATACAAACCATACAAATACTTGTTCTCCAGAATATCATCAGACTCTCTTCCCCAAGGCATCGAACCATTACTACACCCAGATGGCATTCCGTTATAACCGATGCCAACAATCTTGTTCTCATTGTTGACGATGCAAGCACCTACCTGAACAAAAACAAACAGCATTTATCCTCAATACAACTGAGTCATTAATCAGAGTCTATACTAGACCATGCAATGGTATAGATTCATGTTATTAACTTTTAGTAGCAGAAGTACATATTCCATTTTTCATTTTCAAGCAAGAAACAGGAATTGGTTGAAAGGAAAGTGAAATCAAACACGACTTAGAGACCATTCACACTGTGAACAGTATCAGTTCTGTACAGTTTGCAGCCTGTCTAGCACATATGCATGCACACGTGTATACACACACACACACACACACACACACACACACACACAACACATAAACACACACACGCACACACAACACATACACATGCACACACACACACACAACACACACACACACACACACATACACAACACATACACACACTACACACACACATACACATACACATGCACACACACACACACACACCACACAACACATACACATGCACACACGCACACACACACACACACACACACCACACACACACACACACACACACACACACACACACATAGTGAAAAGACGTTAAATCAAAGAACGAACGAACACACACACTAACAATCTTTTCACAATTATCTTCTTTGCAAAGAAGTAACTGGAAAAGATTGTTATTGTTGTTGTTGTTGTTGTTGTTGTTGTTGCTAAAAGCCTGGCCGACTACGCAGCGCCACATCACTATCAGTTTATAACTATCTCACAATGTGCACCATTCCTCACTGAAGGAAAAAGAAAATGGTAAAGAAAGTTAAGTGCAAACATCAAATGCAGTCATGTAAATAATCTGAGGATATGCCCCTGGAGTTGACCACCATGTCCAATATATCAACAGGTGGAGGGGGGGGGGGGGGTAGAAAAGTAAACCTGAATACACATGTAAACATAACTAAGGAAATAAACAAAAAACATATAGAAGTGGGCTTATATTACCTGAAATTGCTTCTGTACATCACATTTTCTTAGAGCCAAAAATACTTGTACCCAGTTATCAATCCTAAGAGAAAGTATAAGGCTTCATGGAAAACATACAGGTGAATGGGCCAGCAAGGCAGAAAATGACAGGAAAAAATGACAGAAACTGAGAAAGCAAGAACGCAAAGGAGAAACAAAAAGAGTGACAGAGAAAAGGAATTTTGTAACACATAATTTCCTGAAGGTGTGGATACTATTTATACGAGGGAGAAAAACTGGAAAACATGGAAAATGTGTGTGTGTGTGTGCTTATACTTCTTCAAAATCAAAACATAGTTGGAAAGGATTTTTCATACAACATTTCATTAAATTTCCATTTCTATAGCTCAAGCTACATAGTCTATTTCTCTGACATTGACTGACTCAGTGATTTACATTAATATATGTACATTTTAATAACTATTGCTCTCAGGGTCTTACTAAGCTGTCTCACTCTACAAGTCACAAATGTTCATTAAATTATCTCCGAGTGCCTGAGGTGGCCAATGCACTGTTTTGGTACTGGTAGCCTGACAAACTCAAGTTGTACTTATTCCTAAGATTTGAAACAAGAGAATAAAAAAGCCTACAACAAATCTGGCCAACGTTGTAAGTGTCTAGATATCTCAAGGGCCAGGATATTATGATAGTAAGTAAGCATAGAGTACAGCTCTGTCAAGCACACACACACACACACACACACACATACACACACACACACACACACACACACACACACACACACACACACACACACACACACACACACACACGGCTCGTGGAGAAAACACCGAAAGCAAAAATGAAAGGATGAACAGAGCTTGATAGTATACACACTGCATGAAGCATACTTTAGCTGAGACAATCACATTCTGGCATCCATCAGGTCTTTATGTCCAAACATCAAGGATCCAGCCTGAAATTAACAGCCGATATGCCTTCAGACTTTTGTAAGCCCTGAATTCGTCCGGTCCCATAAACAAAATAATTAACGATGCTGATATAGTTTACATCAGTGGGATTGTCTGGATGGGCAGACAACGATTGTTTTGGAATATCATAAGTATCAACTCCATCTATATCCATAAATTTTAAATGATACCTATGTTTCTCCTTTTCATTGAGTTTTTCTGAGTATTTCAATGCCGACGATGCTTGCGTTCGCTCTGTGGCGTCCATGCCTACAGCCGTCGCGTACCGTAGGGAAGGGGAGGAACTCCCGATAACTTGTCGAACTGCACACAGCCCATTGGACTCAATAAATCAATAAGTTTACAGCTGAACTCTTTGCAGTTTTGTTGACCTTAAATTGATCGGGTTTTGTAAAACTATATTCCAAATACTTTTTTTACGTTGATTCATAATCAGTACTTCAAGCTCATGAATTATTAAAATCTCAAACAAGATCTGAAATGATTTTTAGCCACTTAATGCATGTCTTATCGAGGCAGATTTGTTACTTTCTGTCGGATACAATCTCATTGTTCGTTTCATTATAATGATATGGTTGACAAGGCTACCAAACGGAGGGCTAAGGGCGCAATAAGATCGAATAATGCACAGCTTTCTCTGTCTTTGAATGAGTATATATCTTAGTAAATGCCTATGTTTGGAAGAAGTTCCAAGATAACCAGAAAAAAAAATACAACCCAAAACAATACTGATAACAAATTTTGTAATCAGCAAACTACATAAGCAGCTTACTGTCAGTAGAACTATACAATCCCTTATGTATAGGTGGAAACTTGATGCACTGAAAACAAAAAATACCAAGAATATAGAGTGTCTGTGTGAACGGTAAATAACAAGTGGTCATCTCCTTTCTGGCACTAGGATAAAACGACACATTCCTTTACTTTCTAGGAACACTTTCCGAGATATTTGAATCAGCATCATTACTGTATACATTCTTTTGTCAGCCTGTCAAAACCTCCAATAGCAAATATTTGTAATTTGCTCTATTTGATGTAAATTGTTACATTTAGCTAGTTTTTTGTTTTAATTGATGGTTCTTAGTAGAAGTAGTAGTATCAGCATCAGCGTCATTATTATTGTTATTATTTTCATTATCATCATCATCCTCATTATTATCATCATGCCAGCAGATAAAGGTGGCGCAATTGTTGTACTCAAAAACACATTATGTGTCAATTCAGTCAGTTTAATTCCTTCTCCCACAATAGACAGAGCAGCAGGGAAGTTTCAGTCTTTTTCTCCTAATTTATGTATATGGTGCTTGTATGTGATCTTACGCTTAACAAAGGTCAGTTTGCCGAAAATTTGCGCTTGTCTTGTCTGGTTGTGTTAAATACGCGTTCTTATATATATATATATTTTTTTTTTTTTCGTGTTTTTCCTGTTTGCTTGAACGCGGGCAGTACACTTGTTTTGTATTTTATGATTATTATTGCTATTATTTTTTATCCTTATCATCTATCATAGTTTTTCAAACCATCATTATTATTGATATTATCATTATCCTTATCCATCATGGTTTTTTCTCACGAACACAGAAAGGCCTGTATCTGCACGAACTAGGACATGTCCTAGAACTGGTGCACAAGCATCAGCTGCCTGACAGAGACCACTACATTGATATCCTGCTTCAGAATGTGGCGCCATATTTCAGGATCTTCTTCAACAAGTATTCTACGGCGTATGTCAATCAGTTCCACGTGCCTTACGAGTACTCATCTGTCATGCATTATGGCATTACGGTAGGTGATAGTTTTGACCATTTAACACAGACAGACAGACAGACAGACAGACAGACACGCACACAGACAGACAGACACACACACACGCGGTTGGTGATGGTTTGATCATTAAACACGCACGCGCGCGCGCACGCACACACACACACATAACACACACACACATACACACACAGTGACACACACACATGCACACAGTCACACACACATGCACACACACACACACACAGTGACACACACACACAGAGGGTAGGTGATGGTTTGACCATACAACACGCGCACACACACACACACACACACATGCACACGCACACAGACACACACACAACACACACACACACACCACACACCACACACCACACACACACACCCCACACGTACACATACACACAGGCACACACACACACACACACACACACACACACACACATACAGTACATACACAGACCCAGTTGATTGTTTCCGCACGAGCGATGGGCCTGCGTATAATAGTGTAGCCGGCCTATCCTTTTGCATCACATGCCTATCAGTTAACCTTTTAACTGCCGCACCCTGTCCACCAGCACCCAATATTCTCAACCACGCTAACAAAGCAAAAACTTGAAGCTGGTGGATAGGGCGAGGAAGTCAAACAGGTTTTTTTTTTGGTTTTTTTTTCAATTTGTGGATAGATCTAGGGAGCGGGAGTGAAAGGAATAAAGCCGCAATGTTAGTTTCTGTTTCAGTTTCTCAAGACGACGTCTCCGCGCCAAATACGTTATAAAAACTGACGCCACAGCTGTCACGTACCTAATGGAGAACATCCATAATGATTATCGCGCCAACACTATAGGCCTATTGTCTGCGCACACGTCCTATGAGCTGTAGAGGTCTTGGGCATGTTTTGACCAAATTCAGCGGTTCTGTGCCAACCGCGGTATCTGCGCAATTATTTAGCCTGCTCGCAACACCGAGCCAAAATGGCTAGACTCTATATTTAGATACAAGGGCTGTGACCGAAGCAACGCTCGGCCTATACACTTCGCACTGCAATCATTCTCTTTGCTGCAATGCACACCAAACCGGACCTTCTTTCGGGTAATCCCGGAATCCCGATACAGACAGGCTACACTCCACAAAATTACGCTGAGTGACCTCTTTTGGAGATTGGCTGGCACAAACAAGTCGATTCGCACATCGTGGGGAGTTTGTTCAAAAATGGATTTACAGCACTCGGACAGCTCCATATGCGCTCCAGCGAAACATGCCAGCAATTCTCTAGCACACTCCCTGAACAGACGCAAAAACCTATACGCTGGCAAGGTCTCGAAATGCTGGTGGGGGAAGGGGGGGGGGTTGGCAGGGGATGGGGGATGGGGAAGTAAAGAATCAGGCAAGAATTACGAAACACTAAACTGACATCACCAGAATTATGCAAATATTAACCCTTTGACCCCTGCACCCTATCCGCCCAGGGTAAAAATATTGGACGGACTTGCAGGGTGGCTGAGGACAGAGAGGATGCTCTCTATAATTTTCCATTGCTTTTATTCTTTCTCCCCATTTTAGCCGTGTGTGTGTGTGTGTGTGTGTGTGTGTGTGTGTGTGTGGTGTGTGTGTGTGTGTGTGTGTGTGTGGCGTGCGTGCGTGTGTGTCTGTTTTAGCGCTTAGATTTGATTTTATCAAGATTTTGCGCTATACAAATAAAATATTGTATTGTATTGTATTGTATGTGTTTGCGGCAACAAGGGATAGATATATGTGGAGGGCCATGATCGCCAACACCAAGCGGCAGGGCACTTGATGATAATGATGATGACCCTATCTACCAACTACAGAAACTTAACCTTTTGACTGTCTCACCTGATCCATCAGCTTCCTGCAAGAAGCTGGTGGATAGGGTGAGGGAGTCAAAGGGTTAAGTTTTTGCTTTGCTGGCGTTGGTTGACAGTGTCGGGTGCTGATGAACAGGGTGCAGGAATCAAAGGGTTAAGGTAGGCAACGAACAGGCCAGTTTCTTTCTTTTTTCATTTTTTTCAATTCTGCAGGCTGGGATTGAAATCAATTATCTTTTCATGAGGCAATAGCTCTATCAAAAGAACCAATCAACCCAAGTGCAAAAAAAAAATATATATATATATAAAAAATAAAATGAAAACCACAAAACAACAACAACAACAACAAAACCACACACCCCCAAAAACAAACATCAACAACAAACAAATAAAAAACAAACAACCAATCAAAAACAAATAACAACAACAACAAAAAGGTATAAGTACACTTAGAAACACATACCGATACAATCCGTTAAGCGCATAATTGTGCGAGGGAATCAAAGGGTTTAGTTTTTGCTTTGCAGGCATGGTTGATAATGCAGGATGCTAGTGGATAGGTTGGGGAGTCAAAGGGTTAAGTTTTTGCTTTGCAAGCATGGTTGATAATGCAGGATGTTAGTGGATAGGTTAGGGAGTCAAAGGGTTAAGGTTTTGCTTTGCTAGCATGGTTGACAATGCAGGATGCTAGTGGATAGAGTGAGGGAGTCAAAGGGTTAATCTACAACAGCGTTCCTTCACGTTGAAGAGGAAATGATCAGTTTCAGTTTGTTCAAGAGGATTTTTTTTTTTGCACTCTGATAAGAATGTTGAGGGTTCCATGGACAGCAAAGAAAACAAACGAAACAGTGTTGATGGAGGCAGACACAAGTAGATCACTCATAAGGAAGATTAGGAAAAGACAAGCAACATTTATAGGCCATTTTATGAGGAAGGGGGATTTGGAGCACCTGGTCACAATGGGAAAGCTGGAGGGAAAGAGAGCACCAGGTAGACCCAGGGAGAAAATGCTGGACGGACTTGCAGAGTGGCTGGGGACGAGGAGGGTGGGGGAGATGCTGGGGGCAACGAGAGATAGAGGCAGATGGAAGTCCATGATCGCCAACATCATGCGGCAGGGCACCTGATGATGATGATGATAATTCCGTATGTGTTCCGCTCAAATCTGTCAGCAGCTACCTGGCAAATTCTTCAGTTAATCCTGTAAGAAACGCTATGGGCTGGCCAGGTCTTGAAACGGGGAGGGAGACAAGATTTTCTAGTATAAAACCCTGGTACCACTAGAATTATTTGATAACGATGATAATAGTAATTTAACCCTTTGACTCTCACACCCTATCCATCAGCGGCAAAAACTTAACCCTTTGACTCCCGCACTCTATCCACCATCTGCAAAAACTGAATCCTTTGACTCCCTCACCCTGTCCATCAGATTCCTGCAGGAAGCTGGTTGATAGGGTAAACGAGTCAAAGGGTTAAGTTTTTGCTTTGCTGGCATGGTTGGCAACACAGGATGCTGGTGGACAGGGTGCGAGAGTCAAAGGGTTAATGGACTGATTGACTGCCCTGTATTACGAGATCTATGAGTATAAAATCCTGGCACCACCAGAATGGTATGACAATTTTATTTACAATTGCTCAGAAGAATGATGATAATTATAATCTAATGGGCTGATTAATTGGTGGATAATCATCATCATCATCATCAGGTGCCCTGCCGCATGGCGTTGGCGATCATGGACTTCCATCTGTCTCTATCTCTCGTTGCCCCCAGCATCTCTCCCACCCCCCTCGTCCCCAGCCACTCTGCAAGTCCGTCCAGCATTTTCTCCCTGGGTCTACCTGGTGCTCTCTTTCCCTCCAGCTTTCCCATTGTGACCAGGTGCTCCAAATCCCCCTTCCTCATAAAATGGCCTATAAATGTTGCCTGTCTTTTCCTAATCTTCCTTATGAGTGATCTACTTGTGTCTGCCTAGGTGGATAATCATAGATGCTTAATTAAAGCCCTGAATTCAAGATGTGATTTCTAAATCTTTTTTTTTTTTCATTATCATTTGTATCACAAAATGTTTACTCTGATGCATGCATGCGCACTGTTCCAGGTTGTTTGGTCCAGACTGCGCATGAGTAATAACGCTGTACAGTCTGCATACGCTTCCTTTGTGTCAGTCACCCTGCCCTGTAGGTAGTCATAGTTACATCAGACGTAGCACTCACTCACACACACAGACACATACAGACACACAGACACAGTCACACAGACACAGACACACAGACACACACACACAGACACACACACACAGAAACACACACACATAGACACACACACACACACACACAGAAACACACACACACACAAAACACACACACACAGAAACACACACACACACACTCAACACAGACCCAGACAGGCAGACACACAACACACAGACACACAACACACACACACAGACACACACACACACAGCACAGATACAGACACACACACAGGCAGACACAGACACACAGACACACAAGACACACAAGCACACAGACACACAGACACACACAGACACACACAGCACACAGCACACAGCACACAGACACAGCAGATACAGCATACAACACAGGCACACAGACACACAGAAACAGACACACCCACCCAAACCAAACCTCCAACCGTCACACACAGGAACACGATCAACCGCACCAGAAAACGACGACGCAGCGACACCGACACAGAAGACACGACAAACCGCTCACACCCATACAGCACACAACAGAAGCACACAGCCCAATGCAGACACACACACACGCACACACCACACATGACACACACACCGCACGCACAACCACAAGCACGTACAGACACATACATGCACGTCATATAAGTCATATAATTCTAATAAGCCATCCTTGGATTGTCTCCCAGTATATTCACATACGTAAAGACCTAATGTGCACAAACTTAATGATTCCAGTTGGACTTAATAACTCTTCCAGATATCATCAATCATCATCATCTCATCATCATCATCATCATCATTGTTACTATTGTTGTTGTTGTTATTGTTGTTGTTGTAGTCATCGACGTCGTCATCCATTGGTATCATCATCATCATCATCATCATTGTTATTATTATCATTACTGTTGTTATTATTGATTGTCGTCATCATCATCATCATGACCACAACCACCACCACCACCACCACCACCATCATCATCATCATCATTGATTGTTGTTGTGGTTATCATTATTATATTCATTTTTATGCTGTTCCAATTTTTATGCCACATTAACCCTTTGACTCCTGCAGAAAGCTGGTGGAAAGAGTGAGGGAATCGAAGGGTTAAATTTTTGCAGTTGGTGGATAAGGTGCGGGAGTCAAAGGGTTAAATGGAGCATGGTGATCTCGAGCCGTTAGGCGAGCTGACAGCATTCCACTATGGTGTTGCACAGTTTAGATCCGATTAAGACGTTTGTGGCGTGCATGTTTCCTGTTGTCGTGTTTCTTTAAGTCAGCCATTGATATAACTTACAGTACATTCAATGTGCATGTTTGACATTCTCCATGGGCATACTTACGAGCAGGATTTAGGCACCAACAAGTTTGCATACATTTTAACCAGAAAGATGGGAACAGTCTCCTCTCTTTACCCACCAGGTGCAGTGAACCAAAAACTTTGTGATTTGAAGTCCGACTTGTAGAAAGACTATTTGACTACCCGGTACGTATCCCACTGCTTTACAGGCGAAAATATGTAAAATTGTATATGATATGCTCTCTATAATTTTCCATTGCTTTTATTCTTTCTCCCCAGTTATAGCCGTGTGCTGTGTGTGTGTGTGTGTGTGTGTGCGTGTGTGTGGTGTATGTGTGTGTGTGTGTGTGTATGTTGTGTGTGCGTGCGTGCGTGTGTGTGTGTCTGTTTCAGCGCTTAGATTTGATTTTATCAAGATTTTGCGCTATATAAATATTGTAATTATTATTACTATTACACGAAGTAAATTGTGTTGCATCCAAATTTCGACGGAGGGGTGGGGGGGGGGGGAACCCAAACAAACACAAACTGTCCTGTATGAATGTGAGAGTGCTCGGACAGGTAGGTAGTGGGTAGGGGGTGTGCTGGTAAGAGGGCCGCTGTGCCTACCCGTCTCTTCTCGACCCCTCTGATCCAAGTTAATGGGCAGGGAGTGTGTGAATGTGAGGAGCAATTTTTTTTTTAAAGTCAGGCAGCCGGTTCGTGAACCCCCTATTCTATTCTGTGGCAAAATAATCAAAGTGTTGATTGTGGCCACACAACAGAAGAAAAAGAAGAAGAACCCTCGAACGTGACAAAACGCCAAGGGTGTTTTAGTCAGTTTTTGCGTCGGTGACGTTATTGGCTTCCGGGTCACTGTTTTCTAGCAAAAGTTTTTCTTAGAACTGATTAATTTTGCATCTGGCGATCTGCACACACGCAGAAACTTGAACATATTGAGTCATTTCTGATCGAGAAGTCGTTGTGTGAGGTATGTCGCTGTATTGTGCTTGCATGCGATGCTTTTTGGTATGTTTTGTGCATATGGATATTATGATCAAGAGGCTATTTTCGGTTGTGCAGATGACAAAAATGAATTATGATCGGACTTTGAGGTCTGTGATAAGTGTATTAACTTCATAGATGTTTGTCAAATCTCAGATTTTTCAGCCAGGTCTAACTGGAAACTTGGGGTTGCAAGTTTGGAGTTTGTTGAAAAGCCAAAAGGCCAAAGGGATTCATCGCACTGGGACATTCCATGATGTACACGCTTCATCCAAATCTGTCTAGTCAAGTGTTCATATCACGATATGGCGAACTCCTTGAGCCTGCGCAAAACCGTGTACGCGGGCAAGTTCTTGAAATGGGGAGGTGTGGTGTATGGACCTGTGGGAACACAATGCTAACACCACCAGAATGATGGCAACATTAACCCCATTGACTACCGCACCCAATCCACCAACTGCAAAAACTTAACCCATTGACCATTGACTCCCTCACCCTATCCACCAGCTTCCTGCAGGAAGGGTGAGGGAGTCAAAGGGTTACGTTTTTGCTTGCTAGCATGGTTGGCAATGCAGGAGCTGGTGAGCGGGTCAAAGGTTAAGTGGTCAGTGAACAGACCATTTTAATGTTGTGGACTAGGATTGAACTCGAATATCAATGTTGCAGTCCACGACCTTCCAAAGAACCAAACCAGCTGGCACGTAAAAAGGGAATGATAATAGTTTCAGTCTAAGACTAAGAGTAAGACTAAGAGTAAGAGGAAGATTTAAATTTGGTTAACTCAAAAGTGTGCATCATCAGGCTTAACCTTGTTTTCTTTTGGTAAAGGTTGTTTGATATTCAGATTGATTTCACTTGGCAGTAAATCTAGTCTAGTCTAGTGAAGCAAAAGGAGGTTTTGAAATGCATGTGGCACTCTGTGTGTGTGTGTGTGTGTGTGTGTGTGTGTGTGTGTGTGCGTGTGCATGTGTGTGTGTCCATATATGTGTACAGTGTAGTCTATGCGTATGTGTTTGTGTATTGTGTGTATCTATATGTGTTTCTGTGTGTATGTGTGTGTATTGTTTATTTGTCTCACCTGTCTCTGCTGTCAATGTCACCGGGTTCAGTGTTGGCCGCTGTATTCTTTGACACCACCTCCCCCTCTCCAAGCTGCTCCATCTTGACTTTTGTGGAGAGCTTCTTGAATATTTATTTTAGGCCACTGATATTGGTTGTGTTCTTGATGTATGAGAATGCCAGTCTGCCTTCCTCGTTGCCTCTGTTTTTCCTTGAAGAATGGTTACCATGAAGTCTGTGTTCTTGCTCGTTGACATATGGCCAGTGTATTTTAGTCTTCTCTTGTTGGTCTCCTAGTAGTTTTCTGGTGATATCAAATTCTTCCAGGACACTTTTGTCAGTTCATTTGTATGTTTTTTTAATAGTCTATTTTTCTTGTTGGATGCTTGTATGCACATTCTGCCTATATAAAAGATATTGTGCAGTGGTAACTTCTTCCAGCACATTTTTATTAGTTTATTTGCATCTTCTTTTTTTAATAGTCTGTTTTTGTTGTTGGATGTTTGTATGCATATTGTTTTGTCTGTACTGTGTAGGTGGTATATTACTGCATAGTCTACATTCTCCATCTTTGGTGAGCTGGCATGCTGGGTGTTTTTTTGTGTTTCCTTAAGCCACCAAGCACAGACTTGACTTACAGGATCTTTAGCCCTTTGCCCGCATCCTGTCCACTAGCATCCTGCATTGTCAACCATGCTAGCAAAACAAAAACATAACCCTTTGACTCCCTCACCCTATCCACCAGCTTCCTGAACTTTGATTCCCTCACCCTATCCACCAGCTTCCTGAAGGAAGCTGGTGGGTAGGGTGAGGGAATCAAAGGGTTATGTTTTTGCTGTTGGTGGATAAGATGTGGTAGGCAGAGGGTTAACTGCATATTTCATGCTCATGCATATGCACATGAAGGGGGGCACTGAAAGGGCACTGACCGGTCTGCACTCATGCTGACCTGAGGGATTGGAAAAATCTCCGCCTTTTGTTCACCAGGCAGGAGATATCCTAGCAGGATCAAACCCCTGCCTTCTGAGTGCAAGTGTGATGACACACCGATTTGACCATTTTGCCCATCTGTTTGTGTGTTAATTTTCCCCAGAAGCAATACCTAGAGCTGCAAGGATGAACCTTGTGGTGAGAACAGTCTAGACTGTTACCATGAAACATGAAGAAAGAAAAACTTCAGTTGAAATGAAAAAAATAATGTGACGTATTGAGGCATGCATTGATGCAAGAAGAAGGAGACTAAAATGCAATAACAATAGCCATAACAGCAGTGTCACAACATACAGACACACACACACACAGACACACACACACACACTCAGAGACACACACACACACACACACACACACACACCACACCACACACACACACACACACACACACACCACACACACACACACACACACACACACACACACACACACACACCCACACACACACACACACACACACCAACACACACCACACGCAATCACACACACACACACACACACACACACAACACACCACACACACACACACACACAACACACAACACACACACACACACACACACACACACACACACACACAACACACATGCACACTTACATACTTATTTTAAAATTTAGTATTGCACAGATGACAGTTACAGTGTATTATGTATTCGAGAAATTGTGCAAATTATGCAAGGTCAGTGCTCAGCATTGCTGTGTATCAGTTGGATCTTATATTAGGCCTTTGACTCCCGCACCCTGTCCACCAGCATCCTGCATCATTAACCATGCTAGCAAAGCAAAAACTGAATCTTTTGACTCCCCTAACCTAATAATAATAATAATAATAATTATGATAGTAATGATAATAATAATTATAACAGTAATAATAATGATAATAATAATAATAATAATAATAATTATAATAATAATAACAAATCACTTTTGTATAGCGCTATTCTCCTACACATAGGTAAAGACTCACTGCGCTTTACATAAATTAGTTCATTTTTCCTAATCAGCCCTATGCCTAGTGGTCAATTATAGTATTTATACTGACTCCTACTCCTAGTCCCCCCCCCCCCCAACACACACACTAGCACATCTGTTGCAAGCAAGTACTAATATATACATTACTGAATCAGAAAGATCAAAAGTCATGTTTCGTTACTGGTAGTATTTATCAAAAAGATGAGTTTTGAGGCCCGCCTTGAAAGAAGAGAGATGATGAACAGCAGAGAGAAAAAGGCAGATCATTCCAGACAAGTGGGGCCTGGCAACGGAAGGCTCGGTGTCCAACAGGAAGCTGGTGGATAGGTTGAGGGAGTCAAAGAATGAAGTTTTTGTACTTGGTGGATAAGGTGCAGAAGTGAAAGGAATAGATGGATGAATGTTCCAGAGTAAAGTATCAGAATACCAAAGACTTGTTGTAATTAAACATTGTTAGGTAATGGAAGGTTAAATTTAATGGTATGTCCAGAATTTGCATGGAAATAGTAGGTTTGATCAATTCATTTGTGAGATGGATCCTTAATCCAAAACAAGTGTGACTGCCCGCGTTCAAGCAAACAGGAACCAGGAAAAAAAACATGAAAAAATAGAAACGTATATTAAATACAACAAGACAAGACAGGCATAAATTTTTTTTCATTTTTTTTCTCCAATTTTTGTATCTGGTATTTGTTTGTTTGTGATCTTACGCTTGACAAAGGCCAGTTGGCTGAAAATTTGCACCTGTCTTGTCTTGTATTAAATACGCATTCTTTTTCTGTTTTTGTGTTTTTTTTTTCTGGTTCCAGATGGATTCTTGTTCAAGTTTTTCCATACATATTTTGCTTTGTTAATTAAACAGCAAACAAGAGTGAACAAGAGGACAAAATTGATTGTGATCTGGCTATGATGAGTGGAAGAAAGACACTTGTAGGTTGCAACTAGGTCATTTCCTTCCACCGACATACATGTTCAAGTAAACCTTAATAGGCCTATAATGTAACTAGTCTCTTGGCTTTTCAGTCTTTAATACACCATCAGAATCATACATACAAGTTCAAGATTGTATTTTCATTTCCATTGTCTTTCTTTTTTTATGTGAACAGTCACCAAGTCACCAAGATCGTGATTTAAACCCGAAGCCCTCGCTGACACAGACAAGAGTAGGAATGTTGCCGTGGACCCAAATTCTACAGCACAAGAGGCTTTTGGAGCATGTAGGGCACTGCTACGACTTCCCCATTGAAGTCCGGCAGTACCTCCATGATTGGCTGGAGAAACAGCCCTGGTAAGATTGTTGGTGTTTTCTGTCTCATTTTCTGTTTGTGTTAAAAGGTAGGTTGTTTTATATTGACTGGAGGGTTCATTGTGTGTGGTTGATTCCATATGTGCTCCACTTGAATCTGCTGGTAATTTTCTGGTAGTCTTGTAGCTGCTTGCACAAAACCTTGGGGAGGGGAAGAGTGTATCATTGTATTGTGGTGTGGATGTGGTGGATGGGTGTGTGTGTGTAGGGGTGTGTGTGTGTGTTGTGGTGTGTGTGTGTTGTGTGTGTGTGTGTGTGTGTGTGTGTGTGTGTGTGTGTGCGTGCGCACGCGAATGAAAAAAAAACCCGGCACCTTAACAATGATTTCTCACTGGTTTGTGGACAGATTTAATCAGATTTAGTTTATAGATCTGTTTCAGTTTTTTTTTCCCAAGTGGCCAAATTGTTCAGTTGGTTGAATGCCATGCTGGGAATGCAGGTGTCATGGGTTTGACCTTCAGGGTCTTTTACTGGCTCTGACGATAGAGCCATGGACTCAAGCTCTGAGGCCTCAAGTTCAATCCCAGCCTGCAACATAAAAAATGGCCTGTTTTACAGCCCACTGCTGAGTTGAGTATTTCACATCCCCTGTCCCCCTGTCCCCCCTCCCCCTTCCATTTTAAATTCATACCAGTGTAAAGCAGTTTGCGCACGCACAAAAAGTCTGCCAGAAAATTACAGGCAAATTTGGATAGAGCATGTATAGAATTGTCTGAGAGTGATAAGTCCCACATGAACCAACTTCAAACCCAAACTCCAAATTCGGTAAATAGTTTTTTGTGAACACTTGAATCTTTACATGAATGATCCAGTGTGAATACTAGTTCACTTCAAAATGTTGTCATAAATCATTCTTATGTATTATTGTTGTCCAAACTCATTTGGACTCACCGCACTTTTTTTTGAGTGGAGCACAGAGAACTTAAGTGTTTGGCGAACTGACCACACTTTACTATGTTGTTGCACAAGTCTACATCTTCGGTGGGTGTGTATACTGGGTGTTTTCATGTTTCTGTAAGCCATTATACACTTTCATGACTTAACAAGACTTTTAACTTGCTTATTTGATATCCAAAACAAGTGTGACTGCTAGTGTAAATACATTCCTTTTCTCATACTGGACGGACCAGCAGGGAAGTTTCAGTCTTTTTCTCGTAATGTTTGTATCTGGTGCTTGTTGGTTTATGATCTGACGCTTGACAAAGGCCAGTTGGCTGAAAATTTGCACCTGTCTTGTCCTGTATTAAATATGCGTTCATATTCTTATGTCATGTTTTTTTTTCTGGTGCATATTTGATACTCTGTTTGTCTATACACACAAAGTTGATCTAGATACTGACAGGTGTGCCCATTTGTTGACGTGTGCGATTGTAAAAAAACAAAAACAACACTATTTCCGCACCAGGTGGAGGTATCGAGGCAGAATTGTGTATCACAGATTTATACCTGAAGTTGCCTCACCTGTTTGAGGATGGATGTCGGCTGCATTTTTTGATAAATGTATAATGCCCCAAAAAACTGTATCGTGGTTTCTGTTCCATTAATCCTTTTGTTAACAGACAAAATCATAATGGGAAAGGCATCATACAAATGGGAAACAACTACAGCTTTATTGTAATTGCTATAGTCCAGTAGAAGTTGTTTCCCTTGTCAAACGTTTTGAAGGTTTGCCATTTGGGTGTTGGCAGTTTTTAAAGTGATATTTAATTTTGTTCTGATGACTGAATTTGTAGTCGGAAGCCCTCAAAACAGAAAAAAAAAAGAAAAAAATGATGGTGACATGTTCTCCCAGTGGGGAGCAACCAGACCCTCTCCCCCATTATAATATTTCTGGAGGACAGGATAGAAGAATCCACAAGTCTATTCACCTCCTGTCATCCTATTAATCTGCAAACCTCTCGTATCTCTCATATAACAATCCACAAAATCTCTCTCAACTCCCTTTTTCATAATTCACATAACAACAAATGTCTCTCATCTCTCATCTCAGTAAGCCAAAAAATATGATCTCTCATCTCCCCATCTCAGTAATCCATAACAAAAATACTCTCATCTTTCATCTTAGTAAGCCACAAAATCTCATCTCTCCCATCTCAGTAATCCGCAAAAATCTCTCTCATCATCTCTTGTCATCTCAAATTGTCCACATTATCTCTTTTCTCTTTCATGCCAGTAATCCACAAAATCTTCTCATCTCTCTTATCTACAATCCTCAAACACTTTCATCTCCTCTCATCTCAGCAATCCACAAATTCTCTCATAATCACAAAACTTTCCCATCTCCTCTCATCTCAGCACCCCCCCCCCCCCCCCCCCCCCAAATCTCTTTCATTCCGTCTCATCTCAGGAATCCACAAAACTCTTCCATCTCCTCTCATCTCAGTCCCTTGCTCCAGGTGGAGCACAAGGTGTCTAATCACATTTGATTTAGTGAATGTAGTCAATTTTACATTTTTGATTGTCTTAATATGTGTTCACTGTGGTTTGAGCATATGATATTCACACTGTGGGTTTGAGCAGCCTGATATTCACATGTGGCTTTGAGCAACTGATGTTCACACTGTGGGTTTGAGCAGCATGACATTCACATTGTGGGTTTGGAGCATGACATTCACACTGTGGTTTGTGAGCATGACATTCACACTGTGGGTTTGAGCAGCCTGACGTTCACATTGTGGGTTTGAGCACCCTGACATTCACATGTGGGTTTGAGCAGCATGACATTCACACTGTGGGTTTGAGCAGCCTGACATTCACATTGTGGTTTGAGCAGCATGACATTCACATTGTGGGTTTGAGCAGCATGACATTCACATTGTGGGTTTGAGCAGCATGACATTCACATTGTGGGTATGAGCAGCATGACATTCACACTGTGGGTTTGAGCTGCATGACATTCACATTGTGGGTTTGAGCTGTCTTGACATTCACATTGTGTGTTTGAGCAGCATGACATTCACATTGTGGGTTTGAGCAGCATGACATTCACATTGTGGGTTTGAGCTGCATGACATTCACATGTGTGGTTTGAGCAGCATGACATTCACACTGTAGGTTTGAGCAGCATGACATTCACATTGTGTGTTTGAGCAGCATGACATTCACACTGTGGGTTTGAGCAGCATGACATTCACATTGTGTGTTTGAGCAGCATGACATTCACACTGTGGGTTTGAGCAGCATGACATTCACATTGTGGGTTTGAGCAGCATGACATTCACATTGTGTGTTTGAGCAGCATGACATTCACACTGTGGGTTTGAGCAGCATGACATTCACATTGTGTGTTTGAGCAGCATGACATTCACATTGTGTGTTTGAGCAGCATGACATTCACATTGTGGGTTTGAGCAGCATGACATTCACATTGTGTGTTTGAGCAGCATGACATTCACACTGTGGGTTTGAGCAGCATGATGTTCACATTGTGTGTTTGAGCAGCCTGACGTTCACACTGTAGGTTTGAGCAGCCTGACGTTCACACTGTAGGTTTGAGCAGCATGACATTCACACTGTAGGTTTGAGCAGCATGACATTCACACTGTAGGTTTGAGCAACATGACGTTCACGTTGTGGGTTTGAGCAGCATGATGTTCACATTGTGTGTTTGAGCAGCATGACATTCACACTGTAGGTTTGAGCAGCCTGACGTTCACACTGTAGGTTTGAGCAGCATGACATTCACACTTTAGGTTTGAGCAGCATGACATGCACATTGTGTGTTTGAGCTGCATGACATTCACACTGTGGGTTTGAGCAGCATGACATTCACATTGTGGGTTTGAGCAACCTGACATTCACACTGTAGGTTTGAGCAGCATGACATTCACATTGTGAGTTTGAGCAGCATGACATTCACATTGTGTGTTTGAGCAGCATGACATTCACACTGTGGGTTTGAGCAGCATGACATTCACATTGTGTGTTTGAGCTGCATGACATTCACACTGTGGGTTTGTGCAGCATGACATTCACATTGTGGGTTTGAGCAGTCTTGACATTCACATTGTGTGTTTGAGCAGCATGACATTCACACTGTGGGTTTGAGCAGCATGACATTCACATTGTGGGTTGAGCAACTTGACGTTCACACTGTAGGTTTGAGCAGCCTGACGTTCACACTGTAGGTTTGCGCAGCCTGACGTTCACACTGTGGGTTTGAGCAGGCCGACATTCACAATATGACCCTGTTCTGACGAAAAAAGAAATACAGTTAACACAAGAAAGACAGGAACAACAAAATGTTTATTTTGACAGGTGTTGTTGGACCCTGGTAACGTCACCCAACGGGCAGGTGGTTGCCAGTTACCTTTGCTGCAGTGGTTAGTTCAGTGGATGATGGACTGGAAGGTTGTGGGTTCAAATCCCCATTAGTCCTGTCAAAAATATTGTGGGAGTTTCTGGCTCCAACCAAACCTTACCCTTACCCAGAATTGAGCATGTGATAGACATGTTGGAAAGACTGGGACCACGTGGAAGAGCCTCATCCACTTCACTGATGTGTCATTGAGAGTGTTGATCACATCTCCTGACCCACACCAGAGGTGTTTGTATCTCTCGGGCCTGGTTTACATCAGGGTATATTATAATAGTAAGCATAGAGTACATTTTTGTCGTGCAGTCTCAGTCCTAGATGGAGCTCCGTAGCATCATGATTATCATCCTCGAGATGTTTGTATCTCTCGGGCCTGGTTGACACCAGGGTATATTATGATAGTGAACCTAGAGCACGTCTTTGTCATGCAGTCTCAATTCTTGATAGAATTCCAAAGCATGATTATCATCCTTGAGGTGTTTGTATCTCTCAGGGCTTGTTGTCACCAGAGTATATTTTGATAGTAAGCCTAGAATACTCCTTGTCTTGCAGTCTCAATCCTAGATGGAGCTCCATAGCGTCATGATTGTCATCCTTGAGGTGTTTGTATCTCTCGGGCCTGGTTGACACCAGGGTATATTATGATAGTAAACCTAATATAATCCTTGTAGTCTCAATCCTAGATGGAACTCCATAGCATCATGAGTATCATCCTCATCGTTATCACCTTAGCTCTGTAAAAACTGCCTCATTGTGATGATGGTATGAACTGATAATATGAAGGCATACTAATGGAACTGCAACATATGGAACTGCATACATATAATGGCATCTAAGAACTGGCATACATATAATGCGTACAATGGAACTGGCATACATAATGAGCATACATAATGGAACTGGCATACATAATGGAACTGCATACAAATGGAACTGGATACATATGGAACAAAAGGGGGATGGGGGTGGAGAAAACAGAAAAACAAAACAAAAGAAAACAAAACAAAAAAAACAGGTGAGAACAAATTAGACTGCCTAAGCACAATGATCTGTAACCCTTTGACTCCCGCACCCTATCTACCAATTTCAAAAACTGAACCCTCTGACTCTCTCACCCTTTCCACAAGCTTCCTGCAAGAAGCTGGTGGAAAGGGTGAAGGAGTCAAAGGGTTAAGTTTTTGCTTTGTTAAGAAAACAAAGATTAAAAAGAAGACATATTTTCACAGGCAGTGGTTGGATCCAGACAATGCCACCCATGAGCCGATGGCCGCAGAGCTGTTGCAAACGTTGATTACAAAACTTCGCGGCAAAATTCAAGAGTTAAACGGCGGCAACTTCGGACTGCAGAAAAAGCGACTGGAGCAAGCATGCAGTCAATTCCAGGTTCGGTCTGTAGAGTGGTGTGTTTAAATACGAAGGATGGTGGAGGTGATAGTGGTGGTGATGTGTGCGTGTGAGGGGGTCAGGGTAGTGGAGGGGAAGATGTATGTGTGATTATGTATACATGTATGTATGTGTGTGTGTATGTCTGTGTTTGAGTGTATATGTGTGTGTGTGTGTGTGGTGGGTGGTTAGAGCCTGTGTGTGTGTGCGTGCATGCATGTGTATTTGAGATATGATTGAGAGTGAGTGTGTCTGATTTTGAGGGAGTGCGTGCGTGCATGTGTGTAAGAGAGAGAGAGAGAGAGAAAAGGAGAGTGTGTGTGTGTGTGTGTGTGTGTTGTGTGTGTGTGTGTGTGTGTGTGTGTGTGTGTGTGTGTGTGTGTGTGTGTGTGTGTGTGTGTGTGTGTGTGTGTGTGTGTGAGAGTGAGTGTGTCTGATTTTGAGTGAGTGCGAATATTCTGCATTTTCACAATGTCAAAGGAAGGATTTTTTTTAGAAAATAGTTAACTTATTGCTTTGATTGCGTTGTGCAGAGTTATTAGTCAAACACTCTGCAGTTTCACAATGTCAACAGAAGGATTTTTTAGAAAATACTAAGAACAGAAGGATTTTTTTAGAAAATACTAAGTGCTTTGGTTGTGTTATGCAGTGTTATCAGTTAAACACTGCAATTTCACAGTGTCAGTGGAAGGATTTTTTAGAAAATAGTTAAATAATTGCTTTAGTCATGTTGTGTATAGTTATCAGTCGAATATTCTGCAGTTTCACAATGTCAACGGAAGGAATTTTTCAGAAAATAGTCAACTAACGTCTTTAGGTGCGTTGTGCAGAGCTATCAGTCGAACTCTCTGCAGTTTCTGCGAATGATGAAAAACTCCTTGGAACAAGAGACAGCATTGCTCCAGTCGATGCTGGCACAGGTGAGCAGCACAAGAAGAAGGTGGAGGGGAGATGGGGTGAGGCAGACAGACAGACAGAGAGACAGACAAACAGACAGACAAAAGTGGAATTGGTACAAGTGGGGTGTAAATATTTGCAGGCCAACAGAGAGACTGATGATACACAGAGGAAACCAAAGGGAAGTAGAGTGAGAGAGAGAGGAGGGGAGGGGAAGTGAAGGAGAGCGAGAGAGACAGAGGGAAGTAGGTATAGAAAAAGAGGGAAGTACAGACATAGAGAAAGGGAAGGAGAGAGAGTAGTAGAGATTGAGAGAGGGAATGAGAGAGAGAGAGAGAGAGAGAGAGAGAGAGAGAGAGAGAGAGAGAGAGAGAGAGAGAAGGAAGTAGTGAGGGAGATTGAGGAAAGTCACCGTCACCGATCCCTTAGACTGGCCTCCGAAGACTTGACAACAACCTTTCTCCACTCCTCCCTGTTCTCTGCTTTCCTTAGGGTATCCCTCAGTTCCAGGCCCGTCCACTCTCGAATATCATCTTCCCTTCTCTTGAGGAAAGTAAAGAGAGAGAAATTGAGGAAAGGGAAGTAGAGAGATAGAGGAAAATAAGAGAGTTGGAGGGAGGAAAGAAGAGAGAGAGAGAGGGAGAGCAAAGTAGAGATAGATAAGGAGGGATGGAAACAAAGAAAGAGAGTTTGAGGGAAATAGAGGGAGAATGAGAGGAAAGTAGGGAGAAGGAGAGAGAGAAGGACATAGAGAGAGAGATAGAGAGAGAGAGAAAGGAGAGACAGACTGGAAAGTAGAGAGAGGGAAATTGAGTGTGATATATACAGATAGAGAGGGGGAGGAGAGAGAAAGAAGAGAGAGAGAGAGAGAGAGAGAGAGAGAGAGAGAGATTTTTGATACTGATATGTATATTTAATGTAACTGTCAATTCTAACGCTTTTGTGTTTTGAGAATCCATTTGCTGCAAGCTCGTACACACACCACACAGCACACGCAACACCACCACACGCCACACACACACACACACACCCACACACACACACACACACCACACACACACCCACACACACACACACACACACACACACACACACACACACACACACACACTCCACACACACACACACACACACACACACACACACACACACGTCACACACACACACACACACACACACACACACACACACACACACACACACACACACACACACACACATACTGTCTCACACACACACACACACACACACCACACCCACACACCACACCACACATCCCCACCCACACCACACACACACACACACACACACACACCCCATACACATACATTGCTGTCTCATCACACACACACACACACACACACACACACCACACACACACACACACACACACCCCACACACACACACCACACAACACATCCCCCCCTCGCACACACGCACACACACAGACACCACACCAGACACCCCCCCTCCCCCCTCCCACACACACACACACACATACATGTACTGTCTCATTCACACACACACACACACACACACACACACACAACACACACACCACACCACACCACACCACACCACACCACACCACACACACACACACACCACACCACACCACACCACACCACACATCCCCCCTCCCCCATACACCACACACACACACACCACACACACACACACACACACACACACACACACACCAAACAAATAACAACATACAAAAACAGATTTGAAATGAAGCAAGTGGCTTTGTGCAGGAGGATGGGTCGATGGACACAGAGGTAACGGCTTACTCCCCTGTCTCTGCCATCAGCAAGGAACAGTGCCTCACAGAGAAGCTGCAGGAACTCCAGGCTACCAAACAGGTGGGTCCCGGGGACTTGTTATTGTTGTTTAACCCTTTGACTCCCGCACTCTGTCGAAAGTATGGTGTTATTGTTGTTTAACCCTTTGACTCCCGCACTCTGTCGAAAGTATCCTGCATTACCAACCATGCTTGCAAAGCAAACGCTTAACCCTTTGGACTCCATCACCCTATCCATCAGCTCCCTCACCCTATCCATCAGCTCCGCGTGGAAGCTGATGGATAGGGTGAGGGAGCCAAAGGGTTGAGCTTTGCAGTTGGTGGATAGAGTGCGGCAGTCAAAGGGTTAAAGCCCAGCCGACAGCTTTGAGCCATATCAGGGCTATAACCCGTTCAAAACATACAAAACTTCAACAGGAAAAAAAAAGGAAAAGAAATTAAGTACACATATCAATGCATTCGCGCACATAATCTACGGACATGCCCCCAGGGTTGACCGCTCCATCCAATTCATCGCACAGGGGAGATTTGAAAAACACATCTGAATACAAATATCAGCATACATAAGGACACCAAAACATATATGAAAACAGGCATAAATTACCTAAAATTTCATCCGCATATCTCGCCTCCTTAGAGCCAAAAATGCACTTAATACATATACCCAGTTATCAATCCTAAGAAAAAGTACATACGACTTTATCGAACACATACATGTGAATGGACCATTAAGACAGAAAATGATAGGTAAAATTACTAGAAATGATAGAAAGCAAAGCAACAAGGCAGAAAGAAAGAGAGTGACAGAAAAGAGGAAATTTCTAGCTCAGAATTTCCACAAGGTGGGGAGATTATTTATTCTGAAAGAGCCCCCGGCATCCCCACGGGGGGTACTCTGGGGACCAACTCCACAATACTGTTGCATCTTTCTATAATTATGCATATATGGTAATAAGTAAAAAACATGAAATCCCCTCTTGCAAAATAGCAGTAAATGGCACAACTTTGAAACAGGTTAATAAGTTTAAATATCTGGGAACGGTCATCTCACCAGAGGGCAGATGCACATCAGAAATAGCCAGCAGAATCGGTCAAGCCAAAACAGCATTCAAGAAGATGAAAAGCGTTCTTACCAGCAAATGCCTGTCAACTAACATCAGGAAGAGACTTCTTGAATGTTGTATAAAACCGATACTGTTATATGGTTGTGAGGCATGGACAGTCAACACACAAAGCCAGAACAAGATTGAGGCAGCCGAACTATGGTTTCTAAGAAGAATGTTGAGTTCCATGGACAGCAAAGAAAACAAACGAGACAGTCTTGATGGCGGAAGACACAAGAAAATCATTGATAAAGAAGATTTGGAAAAGACAAAGAACATTTGTAGGCCAGATTATGAGGAAAGGGGAATTAGAGCACCTGGTCACAACAGGAAAGCTGGAGGGAAAGAGAACACCAGGTAGACCCAGGGAGGGAATATTGTACGGACTTGCAGGGTGGCTGAGGACAGAGAGGGTGGAAGATGTACTTGCAGTGACAAAGGACAGATGCATATGGAGGGCCATGGTCGCCACTGCCATGTGGCAGGGCACATAATGATGATGATGATGATGTAGCATAGGAAAATAACGGTTGAAGACGCAACCAGCCAAGCCAAAGCTGTGACTAAAAATAGCTGGCCAGTCAAAATTGGGTCAGCTAAGATCTTTCTATATTTCAAAAATGTCTTCAACAGCTAATCTTTAATTTCCCAAAATTATGTCATATTACTGAAAGCTTTTTTGAAAAGAAGTTTGTTATTAAAGGATTTTTTCCCTAAATGTTATGTGTATTACTTCCCTTGTCAAAAACATGTTTAGATAGTTCAAATGCGTCTGATGAAAAAACTATTAGAGATAAATTATTTCTG
Organism: Monoplex corrugatus; assembly: GCA_030674185.1. Lineage (NCBI taxonomy): Eukaryota > Metazoa > Mollusca > Gastropoda > Littorinimorpha > Ranellidae > Monoplex > Monoplex corrugatus. The sequence continues at coordinate 29,286,627 of JAPXFY010000023.1, read as the reverse complement.
CTTTTTGCATGTTGATCTATAAACTTTGAGATGAATGAAAAACTCAAAATGAAAAATCCAAAACAAGTGCAACTGCCCGTGCTCAAGCAAACTAGAACCAGAAAAACCCCCCACAAAAATAGAATCAGGCCACGTATTTAACACAACCACACAAGACAGGTGCAAATTTTCAGCCAACTGGCCTGTGTTAAGCATAACTGTAAGATCACAAAGGAAAAAACATCAAATACAAAAATTTGGAGAAAAAGATATTTCCCTGAAAAATGAAAATGTTGCACTTAAACCTGGCTTTTCCACGCTGGGTCACATATTAGTAAAAGGTAACTTGTTGCGGGTGAATTCTGAGATAATATTATATACTTTCTGCCTAGTAAGATTGATAATTGGGTTGGGTGGTTGTTGGAACTCTTTATCACGAGGGAGAAGAGTTGGCAACTATGCGAGTCGGCGGCTGGGCAAGCTGACTAGAAGAGACATGAAGAACCAGAGCAAGGTAAGAGAGGGCTCTGGTATTCTGTTGGTACGGTAGCTGGGCTGAACATGGTTGGTGTGCATTGTGTGGCTATGTCCTGGGCTTTATCACCTCGTGACCTACCCCCTATGGGGATGCTGGGGGCTTTTTCGGTATAAATAGTATCCACACCTGGAAATTTTGTGCTAGAAATTTCCTTTTTTTTTCTGTCACTCTCTTTGTTTCTTTCTTCCTCCTTTGCTTTTGTAAATTCTTCCTATCATTTTCTGCCTTGCTGGTCCATTCACCTGTATGTGTTCGATAAAGTCTTATATACTTTCTCTTAGGACTGATAATTGGGTACATGTGTTAAGTTCATTTTTGGCTCTAAGGAAATGTGATATGTGGGAGCAGTTTTAGGTAATTTAGGCCCTTTTTATATATGTTTAAGTGTCCTTATTTATATGTAAATTTGTATTCAGGTATGTTTTTTAAATCCCCTGTGTAATTAAATTGGACAGTGGTCAGTGCCTTAGATTAAGTATGTGTGTGAATGTATTGATATGTGTACTTAATTTTCTTTTTCTTTTTCATCCTTTTGATTAAATATGTGTGTGAATGTATTGACATGTGTACTTAATTTTCTTTTTCTTTTTCATCCTTTTGATTAAATATGTGTGTGAATGTATTGACATGTGTACTTAATTTTCTTTTTCTTTTTCATCCTTTTGAGGTATTGTGTACATTTTGACATGGTTATAACTGTGATATGGCTGTACACTGTCGGCTGAGCTTTAAACAAAAATAACAATAATATAACAATAACATAACAATAACAAGAACTTAAAAAAATAACAATAACAATAACAATCTCCCCACCTTGCCATTCAGCTTGTAAACAAGATAAATTTTGACTGGGACTGAATGGGTCATGCAGCGCATAGACAATCCCCTTTGCTTGGTGACATGGCGAACATGAGGCCTTGGGACTGGGAGGTGATTGTCCAGAGAGTGGTGAGGCTTTGATGCTCTGCATCCCATCCGGCACTCTGGAATGTTTTTAATTGACAGAGGATCATCCTCTACACCACATTTCAGTAAACTTAGGATAAAAATTTCAAAAGTGATCCAGACAGTTCTGCATATTGTGGAACCCAGTTACTTACAATCACAGTGGAAACATTGCTCTTCAAAAACATTCATGCGCATATGAACATGCTGCGTTAGCAACAGATTTTTAGGGTGTATGCATGCGTGAGCTGCATCATGAAAAAGATAACAAAACAAGCCTTCAGATTTGATTTCATTTGGTTGGCATGAGAGCTGATGGTTGTTTTTGATTTCCGATGAAGGAAAATTCAGAATGATGTGGTGGTCTTCATGTTGTGTTCTAGATGATGGTCATGAAACACCAGGCAATGCAGAGCACCGAGGAACTCGTCAGCTGCTTCCATCAAAGTCAAACAGTTTCAGGTAGGCCATAGTCATGTATTTCATGTCATTTCTTGTTTGGCTGTTGTTGTTGCTGCAGGCCATATTCCCCGTTCAGAAAAAAAATGTACATTTTTTTTTTTTTTTAAATGATGGAATTCGAACCCAATGCTCCTCATTCATAGAACATTGCACTGACCATTTGCCCATCATGGCTTGTTCATTTCATGTCATTTCAGTTCACCCTTTGACTCCAAAGCAAAAGACAACCAACACCCAAACAAAAACAACCAACACCCAAACAAAAACAACCAACAGCCAAACAGAGAACAACCAACACCAAAACAAACAGAAAACAAACAACCAACACCCAAACAAACATAAACAAACAACCAACATCAAACAAACACAAACAACCAACACCCAAACAAAAACAAACAACCAACACCAAACAAACAACAAACAACCAACACCCAAACAAACAACAGACAACCAACACCCAAACAAAAAACAACCAACACTAAACAAAAACAACCAACACCCAAACAAAAAAACCCAACACCAAAACAAAACAAAAACAAACAACCAACACCCAAACAAACGAAACAAACAACCAACATCAAACAAACAACAAACAACCAACACCCAAACAAACAACAAACAACCAACACCCAAACAAACAAACCAACACCCAAACAAAAACAACCAACACCCAAACAAACAACAAACAACCAACACCCAAACAAACAACCAACACCCAAACAGAAAACAAACAACCAACAAACACAAACAACAAACAACCAACACCCAAACAAACAACAAACAACCAACACCAACAACAAACCAACCAACACCAACAAACAACCAACACACCCAAACACAACAACAACCAACACCCAAACAACAAACAACCAACACCCAAACAAACAAACAAACAACAACCAACACCCAAACAAACAACAAACAACCAACACCCAAACAAACAACAAACAACCAACACCCAAACAAACAACAAACAACCACACACCCAAACAAAAACAAACAACCAACAACCCAAACAAACAACCAACACCCAAACAACAAACAAACAACCAACACCCAAACAAACAACAAACAACCAACACCCAAACAAACAACAAACAACCAACACCCAAACAAACAACAAACAACCAACACCCAAACAAACAACAAACAACCAACACCCAAACAGAAAACAAACAACCAACACCAACTAAAAAAAAAACAAAAACCAAACAAGCAAACAAACAACCAACACCCAAACAAAAACAAACAACCAACACCAACAAAAAAAAAAAACAAAAACCAAACAAACAACAAACAACCAACACCCAAACAGAAAACAAACAACCAACACCAACTAAAAAAAAAAAAAAACCAAACAAGCAAACAAACAACCAACACCCAAACAAAAACCAAACGACCAACACTCAAATGAAAAATAACCAACACCCCAAAAAACAAAATAACAAAACAAAAAAACAACAACAACAACCAACCAACACCCTAACAAAAAGAAAAAAAACCTCACAAAAAACAAGCAAATAAACAACCAACACCCAAACAAAAAACAAACGACCAACACCCAAATGTAAAATAACCAATACCCCAAACAAAAACAACCAACCAACCAACACCCTAACAATAAACAAACAAACAACCAACACCCTAACAATAAATGAACAAACTTACAACCAACACCCAAATGAAAAATAAATGACCAACAACCAAACAAAAACAGCCAACCCACACCCACACCCCACACCCACAAAAATCACACGCACAAAAAATATAAACCCAACACCTGAGCAAAAAAAAACAAAAAACAAAAAAACCCCACCTCAGAACCCCCAAAACAATCAATGCCTGATCCCCCCCCCCCCCCCCCAAAAAAAAAAAAAAAAAAAAAGAAAAAAAGAAAAATAACCACCACTAAACAAAATGACGTGGCATGGTTGCAGAGAAGCTGCAGGAGATGTACAGCAAGAGCGAAGCGCTGCAGGCCCAGCTTCAGAACCCATCGTTTGCACATGACCAGGCAGACATGCACAAACAGCTTTTTGCAGAGTGGCAATTGACCCAGACAACCCAGAAGGAGCTTGAGACTGCCAAAAACAGCTATGAGGCCCACCTGGCCTCTCAGAGGAAGCTTAGAATGGTATGATGCCGAGCGTTTGTGAGTGTGTGGTCATCATCATCATCTTCAAGTGCACTGCCACATGGCGTTGGCGATCATGGCCCTCCATATGAATCTGTCCCTTGTTGCCGCAAGTACGTCTTCCACCCTCTCTGTCCTCAGCCACTCTGCAAGTCCGTCCAATATTTTTTCCCTGGGTGTACTTCGCTAAGTTTTAGACAGCCTGTATGGTATTTGGCTGTCTTAGCTGTATGCTGTCTGCTTGCTTAGTCTTAGAAAGCTGTGTGATAGTGGTCAGTAATCCTGTGACTCCCTCAACCTATCCATTTGCATCATGGTTGGACAACCATGACAGCAAAGCAAAGCTTTAACCCTTTGACTCCCTCACACTGTCCATCAGCTTTCTGATGAAGCTGGTGGATAGGTTGATGAGGGAGTCAAAGGGTTAAAGTTTTACTGGTGCTGGATAGGGTGCAGGAGTCGAAGAGTTAATTCAACCTTGGCCTGCCACACAGTTTGGCAGATAGCGAAAAACCTATTTGTTGGAAAAAAAATATTCAGGATTAAATTCGGAAAAAAAAACAAAAAACCCCCATGATGGTCCTTTCATGTTCTTTCCAGAGAATATGTTTCTTTACCTTTGTAAGCTCAAAAATTATTCCAGACTGTTTTGCAGCAGATAGTAGTAGCAGCAGCAGTAGTAGTGGTAGTAGTAATAGCAGTAGTAGTAGTGGTGGTGGTGGTAGTAATAGTAGTAGTAATAATAATAACAATAATAATAATGATAGTAATAATAATAATAATAATGATAATAATAATATAATAATAATATAATAATAAATAATTTCATTTGTGTAATGCAGACCATGTCAATGAATGCTCATTGCATTGTACACACATACACTCAAAAAAAAAAAAAAAGAAGAAACAAAGAAACAAACACACAAACAAACAATTTGTGCTGAGAACATCAAAAATATGGTCAAACTATTTGTGCTGAGAACATCAATAATATGGTCAAACTATTTGTGCTGAGAACATCAAAAATATGGTCAAACTATTCTTGCTTAGAACATCAACAATGTGGTCACACTATTCTTGCTAACATCAACATTATGGTCAAACTATTCTTACTGAGAACATCAACATTATGGTCAAACTATTCTAACAGTCTACCTTTTTAAACAAAAGTCATTAGAGAAAAACTCAGATTGTATGCTTTTCAAGGTCACTGTGATCCTGACACAGCTTCAGTGGAAATAAAACTTTATGTTAGATGATGGCAGTGGTAATCAGTGACTCTAGTATGTTAGATGAGGGCAGTGGTAATCAGTGACTCTAGTGCGGACAGATTTTTAAACCATTGTCGGAATAGTGAAGAAAAATTAATGTTCACATTCTTTCCGAAAAAAATGCTGATTTTAGGCTTTTTACAGTCCATGTAATCTTAACCCTTTGACTTCCTCACCCTGTCCACCAGCACCTTGCATTGCAACCATGCTATCAATGCAAAAACTTAACCCTTTGACTCCCTCACCCTGTCCACCAGCACCTTGTATTGCAACCTTGCTATCAGAGCAAAACCAACCCTTTGACTCCCTCACCCTGTCCATCAGCTTCTACAGGAAGCTGATGGATAGGGTGAGAGAGTCAAAGAGTTTAGTTTTTGTAGTTGGTGGATAGTTTGCGGGAGTCAAAGGGTTAACCTTAGACCATAATTCCCGGAATTATACATTCTAGAATCCTTAGCAGTCCACAAATTTGACACAGATTTGATCCAGAAATGGCTGAGAAAATCTGGGTGAAAAGTATTTGTCACAGGCACTCAGACACTCTTACAGACACACATCCCTGTCCACTTTGAATGTAATAATCTCCCTTTCTTTAAAAAAAAAATAAAGAAGAAAGAGACAGATTGGAAAAACAAAATGTTGTTGTGTGTGGGCAGGAATTAGCAGAGCTTTACAGCAGCACTGTCCCACTGCTGGAACAGCTCCATAAACAACTTGTGGATGATGAGATGGTATCGTGGAAGCGACGCCAGCAGGTGGGCTGCAACGGAAATCCCTCTCCTGCCAGTGAGCTGGACAAACTGCAGTATGGGTAAGCGGTGTTTTGTTTTGTTGTTCTGCGTTCCAGCATCTGCGCTTCTGCAATAGAGTTGATCTTGTACCACTTATTGCGGCTCCACAGCTTACCACCAGTCCTGAATGTCCTCCCCTGTTGGGATGCCAGGGGCTGTTCAATATAAGTAGTATCCCCCATCTTCTGGAAATTCTGTGCTAGAAAAGCTCAGAATTTGTTCTCTTTTCTGTCACTCTCATTGTTTCTGCCTCGCTCCTTTGCATTGTGTCATGTCTTCCTTTCATTTTCTGCCTTGCTGGTCCATTCACCTGTACATGTTCTATAAAGTCTTACATACTTCCTCTTAGGATTGATAATTGGGTATATGTATTAAATGCATTTTTGGCTCTAAGATAATGCCATATGCAGAAGCAGTTTTAGGTAAATTTAGGCCCATTTGTATGTATGTTTAAGTGTCCTTAGTTATGTTTACATATGTATTCAGATTCAATGTACGTATAGCACATTCCCAGTGGCCCATTTATGTTTCCAATTTTATATTCATGATATAATAATAATGATATAATAATAATGATAATAATAATAATGATAATAATTATAATATAATAATTATAATAACAATCATCATCATCGTCATCTTAATAATAATAATCTTAATAATAATAATAATAATAATAATGATAATAAATCTTAATGATGTTGATGATGATGATGATGGTGATGATGATATATAATCATCATCATCATCATCATATCATCAATCTCATCATCATCATCATAATCATAATCATAATGATGATGATAATAATAATAATAATGTTTAAGATAATAATGATAATAATAGTAGTAGTAGTAATAATAATGATGATAATAATAAGGATAATAATAATAATAATATAATAATAATGATAATAATAATAATAATAATAATAATAATAATAATAATAATAATAATAATAACAACAATAATAATGTGCCAAATCTTGATATATAAATCAAATCAAAGCACACTTTCACCATTTACCAAAGCATGCACTCACAATGTAGCCATAGTCAGAAGGAATAACATTAGACTTCTAATCATAAGGTCCAAGGTTTAATTCACCTAAATGTCTTCACCTGGTAGGTAAAAGGTGGAGAATTTTTGTGATCATCCAGGTTAACATGTGTACAGACCTGCCACTGCCTAAACCCCCTCCTTGTGTAAACATATGCAGCATTTCAATACGCATGTTACAACTTCTGTAAGCCACATTAGTGGCTGGCTTATTCACCTGTCTCATCTGTCGATGTCACCGGGTTTTGTGTTGGCCGCTGCACATGTGGACACCACCATCTCCCTCCTGGCCGCTCTGTCTTGACTTTTGTGAACAATTTCTTGAATATTTAGGCCACTGATGTTGGTTACGTTCTTGATGTATGAGACGGGGGTCTGCCTTTCTTCCTTTTTGTCACTTTTTCATTTTTTTCTTCTTGAAAGATGGTTGCCATGAAGTCCGTGTTCTTGTTGGGTGACACATGGCCAGTGTATTTTATTCTTCTCTTGTTTATGTCTGCTGGTAGTTTTCTGGTGGTATCAAGTTCTTCCAGGACACTTTCATTAGTTCTTCTGTCTGTCCATTTGACACATAGTAGTCTCGATAAAACCACATCTCTGCTGCCTCAATTCTTCTGCAATCAGTTTTTCTCAGAGTCCAGGCTTTGCAGCCATAAATCGTGACTGGCCAGATCAAACATTTTAGAAGTCTGACTTTCAGGCCATTTGGTATGCCTCTGTCTTTCCAGATGTTGTTGAGTTGGACTATTTTTGGTTTGCCATTCCAATTCATATTTTGATGTCTTTGGATCAGGTTCCATCATCAGGTTTTATAGAACCAAGATATTTGAAATCTTTAACATTCTTTAAGGGAATTTTGTTAATTGTGATGTCATGAATGTTTTCGGTGTCTTTGCCTTTGATATGTAGCGCTTTTGTTTTCGTGATGTTCAAGTTTAGAGCAGCCTTTTTGCCTTCTGCATCTACCCTGTAGAGAATTCTTTTTATGCTGGTAATGTTGTCTGCTATTAGCGCAGTATCATCGGCATAGTGCAAGTTTGCCAGAAACATGAAAACACCCAGCATCCACACCTTCCAAAGACACAGACTGTGCAACAACATAGTGTAGTCAGCTTACCTAACAGCTTCAGTTCTTCATGCTTCACAAAGAAATCTGATTATGTATGTAATGTGCAGTGAGTCCAAACTAGTTTGGGGAATAGTGCTATACAGAAATGATGTATAATGATAATGAAGATACATTGTACTGTGCTGTACAGAATGGTTATTTTCCAGATACGAATGTCTGGCGGAGGTGTTGTTGACCATGAAGCAGCAGATTCTGAGATTGGAGCCGCCTCATATGCTGATGACCAACAAAATGGTGTCCATTGTTCCAGAGTTTTTGATGCAGTATCATGATACTGTCCATCGCTTGTTGCTCTCACTCTTTGCCAGGTCTGCCTGTTTGTCTGTTTATATAATTCATTGCTTGTTTGTTTCTTTTATCTTTGTGTTTTATGTTTGTTTGTGTGTTAGTGTTTTTTTTTCTTTGTTGTTTTTGTTTTTGTTTTTGTTTTTTAGTGTTCCTTTTTTTTTTCTCGGTTGTGTTTGCACATTGTTTTTCCCCACACTGTGCAGGCAGTATGTTGCTGTGCGGTCTGCATGTGCCTGTCTTCAGTGAGCGTGCAGACTGGGTATTTTCATGTTTTCATTTATGTAGTATATACATAAATTATCTTAATCCGCCTGCAGAAACTGGCTGAACGCGTCTACCCGGAATCACAGTGTGGTTTTCGAGCAGAGAGATCCACGGTAGACATGGCCTCTCCCTTCGCCAAATCCAGGAGAAGTGCAGAGAGCAGCGGATGCCCCTGTATGTGGGATTCATTGACCTCACCGAGGCCTTTGACCTAGTCAGCAGAGATGGCCTTTTCAGGGCTCTCCGAAAAATCGGCTGCCCCCCCAAACTGCACAGCTTAATTGAGTCCTTCCACTCAAACATGAAAGGGATGGTACAGTTCAACGGAAACCTCTCCAAGACCTTCGACATACGCAGCGGTGTGAAACAAGGCTGCGTCCTGGCCCCAACCCTCTTTGGAATCTTCTTCGCTCTCCTCCTGAGGCATGCGTTCAGCACAGCGCAAGAAGGGATCCACCTGCGGACCAGATCAGATGGCAGGCTCTTCAACCTCGCCCGCCTCAGAGCAAGGACAAAGGTCCGTGAAGCCCTCATCAGAGACATGCTATTCCGACGATGCCGCAGTTGTGACCCATACTCAGCGGGACTTGCAGTCACTAATGGACCGCTTCTCCCAGGCCTGCAAAGATTTTGGTCTGACCATCAGTCTTAAGAAGACAAACGTCCTGGGCAAGACACGCCATCTCCACCAACCATCACCATTGATGACTACGAGCTTGAAGCCATCCATCAATTCACATATCTTGGGTCCACCATTACCGATAACCTCTCCTTTGACACAGAGGTCGACAAGAGGATCGGGAAGGCAGCCACAACACTAGCCCGCCTCACACAAAGGGTGTGGACAAATCCCAAGCTGACCATAAAGACAAAGATGGCTGTATACAACGCCTGTGTCCTCAGCACCTTGCTGTATGGCAGCGAGGCGTGGACCACGCATGCTCATCAGGAGAAAAGGCTCAATACCTTCCATCTGAGAAACCTACGGCGCATACTTGGCATTTCCTGGCAAGACAAGGTGACCAACACCGAAGTCCTACCCTGCGCTGGCCTCCCAACCATGCATACCATGCTGAGACAGCGTCGGCTGCGCTAGTTGGGCCACGTTCGCCGCATGGAAGATGGTCGCATCCCAAAAGACATCCTTTATGGTGAGCTTGCCACAGGGCAGAGAAACATTGGCCGCCCACAGCTGAGATACAAAGACGTTTGCAAGCGTGACATGAAGGCGCTTGAGATCAACACTGAGTCCTGGGAGGACCTCGCAGATGACCGCAACAGCTGGAGAACTACTCTCAAGAAACAGCTGCGGATTGGTGAGGACAAACTGTCAGCTGCTGCAGCAGAAAAGCGAGTTCGCAGAAAAGGGATGACAGCCAACAGACCAGCATCAGCATACACATGCGATCGCTGCGACAGAGACTGCCTCTCTCGCATTGGTCTGTACAGTCACAGGCGACGCTGCTTGGACCAAGCAGACAGCTCATCTAGACATTAGAATGGATGCACTTTGTCCATGGTCAGTCATGACCGAAGGAGGCCTACTACTACTACATAAATTATCTTATGTTATGTTATTATGTTATGTTATGTTATGTTATGTTATGTTATGTTATGTTATATTGTATTACATTATATTATATTATATTATGTTGTTATGTTATGTTATGTTATGTTATGTTATGTTATGTTATGTTATGTTATGTTATATTATATTATATTATATATATTATATTGTATCATATTATATTGTATACACACACACATATCCATATCTATACGTATATATGTCTGTGTGTATCTCTATAGATAGATAGATAGATAGATAGATAGATAGATAGATAGATATAGGTATGTATATGTGTGTGTATATATTCTATGTGTATGTAAAAAAACTTAGACATATTCATATTTGTATATGTCTGTAACCATATCTGTGTCTATCTATCTATCTATCTATCTATCTGTCTGTCTATCTATCTATCTATCTATCTATCTATCTATCTATCTATCTATCTATCTATCTATCTATCGATCTATCTATTTTATGTATCTATCTATTTTATGTATCTATCTATCTATCTATTTATCTATCTATCTATCTATCTATCTATCTATCTATCTATCTATCTACTATCTATCTATCTGTCTATCTATCTATCTATCTATCTATCTATCTATCTATCTATCTCTCTCGCTCTCTATCTGTCTATCTATCTATCTATCTATCTATCTATCTATCTATCTCTCTCTCTCTATCTATCTATCTATCTATCTATCTATCTATCTATCTATCTATCTATCTATCTATCTATCTATCTATCTATATCTATATCTATCTATCTATACATACATACATGATACATACATACATACATACATACATACATACATACATAATATAAAAAGATAGTTATATATGTGCATATAGTGAACAGACAAACAACAAACAACATTTCTTCTTACATCTGTATCAGAGTTGAATCTGCATGAACTGATCCCAATTTTTTGTGACATTTACATTCCTGCCAACGACCAGGCACTCACCGGTTAGGCTCGAACTCACCTCTTCCGACTGGAAATGCAATGATTGACCCATTTGCCAATGATAGCATCACTTCTGTTTCTGATTTACAGTGCCTTTGTCGTGGAACAGCAGCCCTCACAGGTGGTGCTCCAGAACTCCTTCTTCAAGGCCTCTGTGCGTCTCCTCATTGCCAAGAAGCTCAATCTGCCTCTTGTCCATCGTAAGGTCAAGGCCTCCATACTGAGGTAGGTGGGGTTGTATCAAATATCTCTGTATATCTTCAGATAGGTGTTGGGTGATATCTGCTTGCCGGATCCTGTGTTTGTTGGGTATTTGTGTTTCCATCAGTCAGGAAACCTAGGGTATGCATGCAGGGTATTTGTGTTTCCATAAGCCAGGAAACAGGGTATGCTTGCTGGGTATTTGTGTTTCCATCAGTCAGGAAACCTAGGGTATGCATGCAGGGTATTTGTGTTTCCATAAGCCAGGAAACAGGGTATGCTTGCTGGGTATTTGTGTTTCCATCAGTCAGGAAACCTAGGGTGTGCATGCAGGGTATTTGTGTTTCCATAAGCCAGGAAACAGGGTATGCTTGCTGGGTATTTGTGTTTCCATCAGTCAGGAAAGACAGGGTATGCATGCTGGGTAATTTGTGTTTCCATAAGCCAGGAAACAGGGTATGCTTGCTGGGTATTTGTGTTTCCATCAGTCAGGAAACTTAGGGTGTGCATGCAGGGTATTTGTGTTTCCATAAGCCAGGAAACAGGGTATGCTTGCTGGGTATTTGTATTTCCATCAGTCAGGAAAGACAGGGTATGCATGCTGGGTAATGTGTTTCCATAAGCCAGGAAAGATGATATGCTTGCTGGGTAATTTGTGTTTCCATAAGCCAGGAAAGATGATATGCTTGCTGGGTAATTTGTATTTCCATAAGCCAGGAAAGACAGGATATGCTTGCTGGGTAATTTGTGTTTCCATAAGCCAGGAAAGACAGGGTATGCTTGCTGGGTAATTTGTGTTTCCATAAGCCAGGAAAGACAGGGTATGCTTGCTGGGTAATTTGTGTTTCCATAAGCCAGGAAAGACAGGGTATGCTTGCTTGGTATTTGTGTTTCCATAAGCAAGGAAACATAGGGTATGCTTGCTGGATAATTTGTGTTTCCATAAGCCAGGAAAGACAGGGTATGCTTGCTTGGTATTTGTGTTTCCATAAGCAAGGAAACATAGGGTATGCTTGCTGGGTAATTTGTGTTTCCATAAGCCAGGAAAGACAGGGTGTGCTTGATGAGTAATTTGTGTTTCCATAAGCCAGGAAACAGGGTATGCTGATGGGTAATTTGTGTTTTCATAAGCCAGGAAACATAACATATGCTTGCTGGGTAATTTGTGTTTCCATAAGCCAGGAAAGACAGGTATGCTTGCTGGGTAATTTGTGTTTCCATAAGCCAGGAAAGACGGTATGCTTGCTGGGTAATTTGTGTTTCCATAAGCCAGGAATGACAGGGTATGCTTGCTGGGTAATTTGTGTTTCCATAAGCCAGGAAAGTTGGTATGCTTGCTAGGTAATTTGTGTTTCCATAAGCCAGGAAAGACAGGGTATGCTTGCTGGGTAATTTGTGTTTCTATTGGTTTGGAAAGACAGTGTATGCTTGATGGGTAATTTGTGTTTCCATAAGCCAGGAAACACAGGGTTTGCTTGCTGGGTATTTGTGTTTCCATAAGCCAGGAAACACAGGGTGTGCTTACTGGGTATTTGTGTTTCCATAAGCCAGAAAACATTTCTTGCCGGGTATTTGTGTTTCCATAAGCCAGGAAACATAAGGTATGCTTGCTGGGTATTTGTGTTTCCATAAGCTAGGAAACATTTCTTGCCGGGTATTTGTGTTTCCATAAGCCAGGAAACATAGGGTAAGTCTTGTCAGGTATTTGTGTTTCCATAAGCCAGGAAACATAGGGTGTGCTTGCTGGGTATTTGTGTTTTCATTGGCTAGGATGATGTCAGGCCACATCTGGTGATGATGCTCCTTCAGTGTGACAGTGACTGTGAGTTGTACAGAATGTGGATTTTTCTGTAATGTTGTATAACAGGGAAGATTGTTAAAATGACTTCAGTATCTGTTTTTGTTTAATGTTTTGTTTATTGTCTTTTTGTTGTTGTTGTAAAAATGACTTCAGTATCTGTTTTTGATTAATGTTTTATTAATTGTCTTTTTTTTGTTTGTCTTTTTTTTTTTTAAACAGCGAGGAGGAGGCCAAGAAATGGACAAGGGACCGAAGTCAGATAGGGTCACAGACTAATGACATGTCTTTGAACAACAATGAAGTGGCCCTGGAGTACCCAGAGACAGATCCCTCTTCACCCCAAACCCCCACCATCCTGCGTGCTCAGTTCCGCATGCAGCTGACAGGATCAAAGGGCAAGAACCGTAGAGGGCAGGATGTGAGAGAATAAACGTTTCTATTTATATAGATCTCTCTTAAAACATAGTTAAATTGACACGTGTATTACGTGGATTATCCAGTGAATAGCAAGAATGCCCTAATAATTTATAAAGCACTTGTTGTAGGGCTTTGAAACTTTGCACACATCTGTCTCAATTATTCTCTGATTTTGTTATGAAATAACTCGCATATATTGTGGTTATTTATTATGATGTAACATTGGGTACTCATAAATATTGTGGTTGTTTGGTATGATGTCACATTAGGTACTCATAAATATGTGGTTGTTTGGTATGATGTCACATTGGGTACAGTCATTCCAAGCATCATGGCTATGTTTAATTTTCAAGACGGTACGCATTTGTTGAACTGATTTATTAAAAATGAAATGTGGTACAGATATCTTAAAACACCACAGTGTGTGTATGGGACATAAGCTGTTTCACTGGCTGCAATTTATTCATGAGTTTCATTCTTTAATAAAGATGGATAAAATACCAAGGTATGACATAAACCCACAAAGTGAACATCAAGTCATCGGGTTGTTTTGCCCCTACAGCCATACCAAACTGTGACAGACACCCTAAAAGTGAACTGTAAGTCACTGGATGGCTTAGCCCTTATGGGCATACCAGGCTGTGGTATAAACCCACATAGTCTACATTAAGTCACTGGATGACTTTGTGCCTAAAGGTATACCGATGTGTGGCATACATCCATAAAGTAAACACCAAGTCACTGGATGACTTTACCCCTACAGGCATACCAAGCCTTGACATGCACCCTAAAAGTGAATCTTATGTCACTGGATGACTTTACCCCTACAGGCATACCAAAATGTGACACACACTCTAAACGTGAACTTTAAGTTACCCCTATAGGCATATCAAAGTGTGACACACACTCTAAAAGTGAACATTAAGTTACCCCTATAGGTATATCAAAGTGCGACACACACTCTAAAAGTGAACTTTAAGTTACTGGATGACTTTACCCCTACAGGCATACCAAGCTGTGACACACACTCCAAAAATGAACTTTTAGTCACTGGATGACTTTACCCCTACAGGCATAGCTAGCTGTGACATACACCCACAAAGTGTACATCAAATCACTGACCACACTCCACTATATTGTTGCACCGTCTGCTGATTTGGTGGGCGTGCATCCTGAATGTTTTCATGTTTTTATAAGCCAGCCATTGACATGACTTACAGTGTTCATGTGATATTCTGCATGCTTATACAAAAGAACAGGGTTTAATCACTGACAGGTCTCAATGTCCCTGTGGGGATGCCAGGGGGTCTTTCAGTACAAGTAATATCCCCACCTTCTGGAAATTCTGTCCTAGAAATTCCTCTTTTCTGTCACTCTCTTCATTTCTGCCTTGCTCCTTTGCTTTCTGTCATTTCTACCTATCATATTCTGCCTTGCTGGTCCATTCACCTGTATGTGTTCGATAAAGTCTTACGTACTTTTTCTTAGGATTGGTAATTGGGTACATGTAATAAGCGCATTTTTGGGTCTAGGGAGGTGAGATATGCGGAAGCAATTTTAGGTAATTCATGCCTGTTTTTTATATGTTTTGGTGTCCTTAGGTACGCTTATATTTATATTCAGGTGTATTTTTTAAATCCCCTTTACGATAAATTGGACGAATGCATTGATATGTGTACTTAATTTTCTTTTCTTTTTTTTTCCTGTTGAAGTTTAGTATGTTTCAAAGTGGTTATAGCCCTGATTTGGCTGTACACAGTCGGTGAGCTTTAAACAGTAAGAATAAAAAGGTCTGCACACATGTTAACCAAAGAGATCGGAAAAATCTCTGCCCTTTATGCGTCAGGCAGGGAGAAGAATGGCAGAATGGTTCAGGCGTTCGCCTGCCAATAACTAAACTTGAGGTTCCAGGGTTCGCTTCTCATGGAGGCCTCAACTTTTCTCCTCAGTTTGATCGGAAAATCGAACTGAGCATCTAGTCCTTCAGAAGGGGACAAAAAACGAGTTGGACCCATGTGCCTTCTGGCTGCGCACGCTAAAGTTCCCAAGGCAGTTGAAAATCGTGAAGAGGAGGGCATTGCCTGGCTGCCTTGGCATAAAACACTCGACAGATAGGTTGATTTCCCAGGTCTTACACCTTGAAGACCAATTAGCCATCTTGCCTTTTTGAAGTCTTGGTAAAAAAATGTGAATTTGAATATGACTCTTGAAGCGAGTGAGAGGGAATGGGCACCGCCCTCATAATGCTGGCCCCGGGAAAAGTTGAGGTCTTTGCCACCTCACTCCCCTACGACCCCAGGGTTAGGAACTATCTAAGTAGAACCTCAGAACCTGGTCAGCTCATGGGTTTTTGTGCAGGCTTAAGGCTTGTGCCTTGATCATTCGGATGTTCTGTATCACATGGCGCCTGTGACATTAGTGTATATGGAATTCATTCGGAGTGTGGAGACGTCATCTTGAAAAACTGAAACTGAAACCATCAGGCAGAGAGGTGTCTAGATGGATTGGATCCAGCACCTTCTGATCAGAAGTCCAGCATTTACCCACATGACTATTGTATCTATATTACTTTGAATTAAGGCATCTGCCAGTGTCTGTGGAACTCAGAATGCTGGAAGCAACAGAATGGAATTATAGTTTCAGTTTCAATTTCTCAAGACAACATCTCCGCGCTCAGAATGAATTCCATATGCGTTAATGTCACTGGTGCCATGTGATGGAGAAGATCCAGAATGATCATGGCACAAGCATTAAGCCTGCACATAGACCCTTGAGCTGGCCAGGTCTTGAGGTCTTACCTAGATGAACAATGGAATTATAAAGTTTATGCAATACTTTGACATTAATGTGTTGTGAATTACAGTCAGATGGGTTTGATTTCAGCGGGTGACCAAAATCAAGTTCTGCTTCCGGTTCCAGACAAGCTTGAATGTGGAAGGAACAGAGTTGGACCTGCAGGTATGACTGTGTCATTTGTTGGGAAGAATGGTGACATTTGGGCATGTAGACTGATATTTTAATGGCTGGCTGGAAGAATGGTGACATTTGGGCATGTAGATTGATTCTTATATGGCTGGCTGGAAGAATGACATTTGGGCATGTAGATTGATACATAAGTGGCTGGCTGGAAGAATGATGAGATTTGGGCATGTAGATTGATGCATAAGTGGCTGGCTGGAAGAATGATGAGATTTGGGCATGTAGATCGATATATAAAGTGGCTGGTTGGAAGAACAATGGTGTTTTGGTATGTAGATTGATACTTCAGTGGCCGGCTGGAAGAATGATGACATTTGGGCATATAGATTGATACTTAGTGGCTGGCTGGAAGATGGGTGACATATTTGGGCATGGAGTAATTGATACTTAAGTGGCTGATTGGAAGAATGGTGACATTTGGGCATGTAGATTGATAATTAAGTAGCTGGCTGGACGAATGATGACATTTGGGCATGTAGATTGGTACTTAAGTAGCTGGCTGGAAGAATGATGAGTTTGGGCATGTAGACTAATACTTAAATGGCTGGCTGGAGGAGTGGTGACACTTGTACTTGGGCATGTAGATTGATACTTAAGTGGCTGGCTGGAAGAATGGTGACACTTGTACTTGGGCATGTAGACTAATACTTAAGTGGCTGGCTGGAAGAGTGGTGACACTTGTACTTGGCATGTAGATTGATACTTAAGTAGCTGGCTGGAAGAATGGTGACGTTTGGGCATGTAGATTGATACTTAAGTGGCTGGCTGGAAGAGTGGTGACACTTGTACTTGGGCATGTAGATTGATACTTAAGTGGCTGGCTGGAAGAATGGTGACGTTTGGGCATGTAGATTGATACTTAAGTGGCTGGCTGGAAGAATGGTGACATCTGGGCATGTAGATTGATACTTAAGTAGCTGGCTGGAAGAATGGTGACATCTGGGCATGTAGATCGATACTTAAGTGGCTGGCTGGAAGAATGGTGACATTTGGGCATGTAGATTGATACTTAAGTGACTGGCTGGAAGAGTGGTGACACTTGTACTTGGGCATGTAGATTGATACTTAAGTGGCTGACTGGAAGAATTGTGACATTTGGGCATGTAGATTGATTCTTATAAGGCTGGCTGGAAGAATGGTGACATTTGGGCATGTAGATTGATACTTAAGTGGCTGGCTGGAAGAAAGGTGACGTTTGGCATGTAGATTGATAATTAAGTGGCTGGCTCGAAGAATGATGACATTTGGATATTAGATTGCTATTTACGTGGCTGGGTAGAAGAAAGATGATATTTGGACATGTAGATTCATGTTAAGTGGCTGGCTGGAAAAGTGTTGACATTTGGGCATGTAGATTGATTCTTATAAGGCTGGCTGGAAGAATGGTGACATTTGGGCATGTAGATTGATAATTAAGTGGCTGGGTAGAAGAATGATGATATTTGGACATGCAGATTCATGTTAAGCGGCTGGCTGGAAAAGTGTTGACATTTGGGCATGTAGATTGACACTTGAGTGACTAGCTGGAAGAATGGTGAAGTATGAGCATATAGATCGATTCTGAAGTGGATGGCTGGCTCTAGTGAGAGAGCTGTGTAAAAAGTGGTTTGCAGTGTGTATATGTGTAAAAAGTGGTATTGAATGTGTATCATGTGATGTGTAAAAAGTGGTTTGCATTGTGTATTATGTGTAAAAAGTGTATTGAATGTGTATTGTGTGATGAGTAAAAAGTGGTTTGCATTGTGTATTATGTGATGAGTAAAAAGTGGTTTGCATTGTGTATTATGTGTAAAAAGTGGTATTGAATGTGTATTATGTGATGAGTAAAAAGTGGTTTGCATTGTGTATTATGTGTAAAAAGTGGTATTGAATGTGTATTATGTGATGAGTAAAAAGTGGTTTGCAGTGTGTATTATGTGTAAAAAGTGGTATTGAATGTGTATTATGTGATGAGTAAAAAGTGGTATGCTTGTATTATGTAATGTGTAAAAAGTGGTATCAGTGTGTATTATGTGTAAAAAGTGGTATTGAATGTGTATTATGTGATGAGTAAAAAGTGGTTTGCATTGTGTATTATGTGTAAAAAGTGGTACGCTGTGTGTATTATGTGATGAGTAAAAAGTGGTATGCTGTGTGTATTATGTAATGTGTAAAAAGTGGTATGCAGTGTGTATTATGTAATGTGTAAAATGTGGTATGCAGTGTGTGTTATGTAATGTGTAAAAAGTGGTATGCAGTGTGTATTATGTAATGTGTAAAAAGTGGTATGCAGTGTGTGTTAAGTAATGTGTAAAAAGTGGTATGCAGTGTGTGTTAAGTAATGTGTAAAAAGTGGTATGCAGTGTGTATTATGTGTAAAAAGTGGTATTGAATGTGTATTATGTGATGAGTAAAAAGTGGTATGCTGTGTGTATTATGTAATGTGTAAAAAGTGGTATGCAGTGTGTATTATGTGTAAAAAGTGGTATTGAATGTGTATTATGTGATGAGTAAAAAGTGGTTTGCATTGTGTATATATGTGTAAAAAGTGGTACGCTGTGTGTATTAGTGATGAGTAAAAAGTGGTATGCTGTGTGTATTATGTAATGTGTAAAAAGTGGTATGCAGTGTGTATTATGTAATGTGTAAAATGTGGTATGCAGTGTGTGTTATGTAATGTGTAAAAAGTGGTATGCAGTGTGTGTTATGTAATGTGTAAAAAGTGGTACGCTGTGTGTATTATGTAATGTGTAAAAAGTGGTATGCAGTGTGTGTTATGTAATGTGTAAAAAGTGGTATGCAGTGTGTTTATGTAATGTGTAAAATGTGGTATGCAGTGTGTATTATGTAATGTGTAAAATGTATGCAATGTGTATTATGTGATGAGTAAAAAGTGGTATGCTGTGTGTATTATGTAATGTGTAAAAAGTGGTATGCAGTGTGTATTATGTAATGTGTAAAAAGTGGTATGCAGTGTGTGTTATGTAATGTGTAAAAAGTGGTACGCTGTGTGTATTATGTAATGTGTAAAAAGTGGTATGCAATGTGTATTACGTAATGTTTAAAAGGAGGTATGCAGTGCATTATAGGGGTTGTCAATACCTGTGGTGGTATGTGTACATGTGTTTTCTTTGTCTGTGGTGGTATGTTTACATGTGTTGTTACCTGTGGGTGGTGGTATGTTACAGGTGTTGTCTTTACCTGCAGTGGTATGTCACAGGTGTTTTCATCACCGGGAGTGATGCATTACAGGTGTTTTCATTACCTGTGATAGTGCACTACAGGTATTTTTGTTACCTATGGTGATGTGTTACAGGTGTTGTCATTACCTGTGACAGGTGTTGTCATTACCTATGGTGGTATGTTGCAGGTGTAGTCATCACTTGTGGTGGTATGTTACAGGTGTTGTTTTTGCCTGTGGTGGTATGTTTACAGGTGTTTTAATTAACTGTGGTGGTATGTTACAGGTGTTGTCATTACCTGTGGTGGTATGTTTACAGGTGTTTTCATTAACTGTGGTGATATGTTACAGGTGTTGTCATTACCTGTGGTGGTATGTTTACAGGTGTTTTCATTAACTGTGGTGGTATGTTACAGGTGTTGTCATTACCTGTGGTGGTATGTTTACAGGTGTTTTCATTACCTGTGGTGGTACTTTATAGGTGTTTTTGTTACTTGTGATGGTATGTTACAGGTGTTTTCATTACCTGTGATGGTATGTTACAGGTGTTTTCATGACCTATTGTGATGTGTTACAGGTATTGTCACTACCTGTGGTGATCACTGTTCATGGCAGTCAAAAGTGTCAGGCCATCGCCACCATCCTCTGGGACAACGCTTTCTCCCACCCTGTAAGTACCGTAAACTCTCTGAACAGTCCCCACAGATTTTGAACTCTTTACAAGATACCAAGCATATATCATAATGATAATATAACGCAAATGGTCCACGTCAACGCATGCTTATTGCATTTTTCAGAAATAGAACATTACAGTGGAGTCTACTCATAAAGAACTAGGGAGAAGAGTGGCAGAATGGTTCAGACGTTTGTCTGCCAATAACTGAACTGGTGGTCCCAGAGTTTGTTCCCTGTAGAGGCCTGACTTTTCTCCTCAGTTCGACCGGAAAATCGAACTGAACATCTACTCCTTCGGAAGGGGACGAAAAACGAGTTGGACTCATGTGCCTTCTGGCTGCGCATGCTAAAGATCCCATGGCATTTAAAAATCGTGAAGAGCAGGGCATTGCCCTGCTGCCTTGGTGAAAAACATTGGAGAGAGAGGCTGATTTCCCAGGTCCCACCCTTTGAAGACCAGTTAGACTTTTTGCCTTTTTGAAACCTTGATTAAAAAAAAAAGTGAATATGATCTGAATATGCCACCTCACTCCCCAACGACCTCAGGGTTATGGAACTATCTAGGTAGGACCTCAGGACCTGGCCAGTTCATGGGTTTATGTGCAGGCTTAAGGCTTGTGCTGTGATCATTCTGGATCTTATCCTTCACATGGCATCTGTGACATTGCATATGGAATTCATTCCAAGCGCGGAGACTCATCTTGAGAAACTGAAACTGAAACTGAACAGTCGCCATGGTGTAGTGGTTAATGCAACGAACTACCAACTGGAAGGTTGTGGGTTTTAATCCCCATCAGCACACTCAAAAATCATTGTGACATTTTTCAGCTCTAACCGGCTCCTACCCAGAGTTGGGCATGCTATGGGCTCATTGGGAAGACTGGAACCACACAGTCGAGTCTCATCCACTTCACGGATGCATGATGGAGGGTGTTGCTCAAATCTTCTGACCCAACACTGCAGGTGTCTGTATCTTTGGGCCTGGTTGATGCCAGGATACATTATGATAGTAAGCGTAGAGTATGAACCTGTCATGCAGTCTCAATCCTAGATGGAACTCCATAGCATCATGATTATCATCCACATCGACATCATCATCATCGCATAATAAAAACTGTTTCAGCTTCTTGGCCATCAAAGTGGCATAGAAAATGGGACAAAAGAGAAAAAAAAAAAAGGAGAAAAAAAAAAAAAAAGAAACTGAACAGAGTGTAGGACCCACCAGCATCAACCTCCCATTTTTGAGTGGCTCAGGTTGTAGAATTTCACATCATAATGCAGGGGTTGCAGGTTCAACCCTTGGGCAAGCCACAATTCTTTTTTTTTTTTTTTTTTTTTCCAAAATTGTTTTTAATTCATTTTTGACTAAACACAAATAAAGACAATGATTGCTTAACACTATTACAATATCATTGACAAAACTGAACAAGATTTATGTACAGTGGATTGAGCAAACTCATATACATACATCATATCTATTAGTCTGTTTTATGTTTTTAAACAATATGAAATCATTTAATTTATACAGTTTTAGATTTTAGTTGTTGTTGTTGCTGTTTGTTTGTATGTTTGTTTGTTTCAAATTTATTTGTATTTGTTTTCAGCAAAATTTAATTATAAACATACTAGCGAAGCAAGATCATTTGTATCAGACTTTAAGTTTAAAATACAGAAATACAAAGTTTCTGTTTGCATGAATTTATGTCACTGTCAATATTATAAGAGAAATATCAAATATAAACAGTCCTGTCAATTATATAGAAGAGAAATATTCAAATATAAACAGTCACTGTCAATTATATAGAAGAGAAATATTCAAATATAAACAGTCACTGTCAATTATATAGAAGAGAAATATTCAAATATAAACAGTCACTGTCAATTATATAGAAGAGAAATATTCAAATATAAACAGTCACTGTCAATTATATAGAAGAGAAATATTCAAATATAAACAGTCACTGTCAATTATATAGAAGAGAAATATTCAAATATAAACAGTCACTGTCAATTATATAGAAAAGAAATATTCAAATATAAAGTCATTGTCAATTATATAGAAGAGAAATGTTCAAATATAAACAGTCACTGTCAATTATATAGAAGAGAAATATTCAAATATAAACAGGTAGGTCATACAGAAACCATGCATACATCTCATAAAGAAGCAAAATG
>JAPXFY010000023.1:29201312-29258812 GCA_030674185.1 Monoplex corrugatus | reverse complement strand
GTTCCTGTATGTATTTTAACGCAAATGCCAAAACAATTTCCCATTGTGATGCTCTGGGCTAAATAAAATTCTTGTATCTTGTATCTTGTATCTTAGTATGGTCTTTTGCCATCACTGAGCTTATGAATTGTAAGATATAGGAAATAAGTTTATTAAAATGGGATTTGTATTAAAATCCCCTGTTTAAAATCACAGAAGTAAGGAGGACATTTCTCTGTTTCTCTCTTAACACACACACACACACACACACACACACACACACCACACACACACACACACACACACACACATACACATACACACACACACACACACAGATTGAAACATTGGCTCACCCCACCTGTAGGGATGCTGGGGACTATTTCAGCATACATAGTATCCCCCCACCTGCTGGAAATTTTGTGCTAGAGATTTCCTCTTTTCTGTCACTGTCTTTGTCTTCTGACTTGCCTCTTTGCTTTCTGTCATTTTTTCCTTCTTCATTTTCTGCTTTGCTGGTTCATTCACTTTTGTGTTTTCCTTGAAGATTTTCATAATTTCAGTCTATCAGGATTGTAGGTTGGGCACAAACATTGTTTGCATTATTAATTCTAAGGCAATGTGACTGCTTAGTACCAGTTAAGGTAATGTAAACAGGCCATTTTATATAACCCTTTGGCTCTTGCACCCTGTTCATCAGCATCCTGCATCGTCAACCCTGCTAGCAAAGCAAAAACTCCATCCGTCAAAGGATTAAGTTTTTGCAGTTGGTGGACATGGTGCGGTAGTTAAAGTGTTGAATATTTTTCTGTATCTAATTGTGTGTATGCATTTGTATTCAGGCTTGGATTTTTAATCCCTTTGGTGATAAATTGGGAGGAATAGTGAATCCCAGGGGCATATCCTTAGATCATTTGTGTGAATGCAATGATATTTGTGACCTCCCACCACGAAATCAGTCTTAACTAGCATTTTGGGTATTTTGAGACATACATATCACTGGAAAGCGTACATTCTGCTCATTATTTTGGTACTTGAATAAAGCTTGAACTCAAAAAAAAAAATGTAGAAGTTATGTATGTTTAGTTTCAGCGCTTAGATTTGATTTTATCAAGATTTTGCGCTATATAAATAAAATATATTATTATTATTATTATTATTATTATGTTTAAAGGCATTAAGTTGTATGACGGCCATTTTGAGAAAACGGCCTCTAAAGTTTTTGTGTGCTGTCCTACACATTTTTCTTAAATTTCTTTATTTGGTGGCTTTGACCCAGTTTGTTTCTACTTTTCGCTGTCATTATCTGAAAGGTGCAACAAAGAGCTTTCATCAGTATATCACATGTGGGGGTACTGTACAGGTTAATGTTCATAATAAGAGACAAAAATAGGTACTTTTGGTCGGAAACTGCGTTCTGTCTGCTGCAATCAGTGCATTAAAATACCATTTTAAACTGATTAATAATATTTTTTTTCCAGAAAAAAATTTCTGTGGGGGATAGATTATAGTCTACAGAAATCAATTTTGAGAAAAAGTCAAAACACTCCAGATAGACCCCCAGTCACCTTTTCAGCTGCTAGTACTGTTCCACTGACTGCGAGTTAAGACTGATTTCCTGGTGGGAGGTCACATATGTGATAATGATAACAGGAAGAAGAAGAAGTGTAAGGATAAAAATTATTTATTTATCTACTTTATATGTGTGTTCCTTTTTTGAAAGTAAGATACACACATACACATGTCATTTACATGTAACAAAGTTTATTCTGGCGGTAGGCTGATAAAATACCAATATGAAATATAGACTAGGTAAAACATAGTCTAGGTAGGGCCTCAGGACCTGGCCAGCTCATGGGTTTATGTGCAGGCTTAACTCATTCAAGCTGCAACATTTCACACCGCGACAACCCCTGAAATCGCAGTACTTTGGGTGATTTTTAAAAAAATATTAAAAATTAACAGCAAATGTCATACACAAAAGGAAAACAGTTTTGGAAACATTGAAGTGTTCACATACAGACATTACTAGCTTCAAAACTGGTAGTCTGTTCATCTTGAAACCAATTATCCACAGGAATATTTACACAAGAATGTACAGTTTATGTGCAATAACACAAACACCACCTCCTATTTACTTGGTGTAATCAAGAACAGTGAATTTGCATGCAAATCTGCGGGTGCTTCTTGACGCCATCTTGACAGTCAGACGAAAACAAAGAACCGCATATAGCATCGAAAAACTGCTACTAAAGCAAAAATACAACTCACAACACGGTCTAAGGGAAGGAACTGTGAAATAAAAGACCCAAGATCACTCTAGTGCATGATTTACTTCCCTTATTCCTTTATTATGGCCACCAAAAAAGTTGAAACTCAGATGTACACCTGCGTATGGCACAGCTCCATGCAGTGTGAAAGGTGACGTACAGCCTTGTACGGCACAGTTCGATTGAGTTAAGGCTTGTGCCATGGTCACCATACACATGGCACCTGTGACGTTAGTGCATATGGATATGGAATTTGTTCCGAGCGCGGAGATGTCATCTTGAGAAACTGAAACTGAAACTGAAACTGACGTGATATGTGTGCGTAATTGTCTTTCCCAGGTTTTCTTTTTTCCGTGGTCATCGACGTGCTAGGGTGTGTGTGTTTTGTTTGAGATGATTTTAGACCTGATACGGCTCTCAGCATTCAGCTGGGCTTTGAACTGTAATAATGATAATGATAAAAACAGAAGTAATAATAATATTAATAAGAAGGAGGATAATATGATAATAACAACAACAGTAATAATAATAAGGAGAGTAAGGATAAGAATAAGGGATAACAATGATATATTGATGATAATAACGACGATAATAATGAAAATAATAATGATGATGATAATAGTAACAACAACATAAAACAACTACAACATCAACAACAACAACAAAAACACAAACGGCTACCACATCAACAATGACAACAACAACAGTAGTGACAACAACAACAGCTATAATGATGATAATAGTAACAATAATGATAATGATTAAAATAATGATGATGATGATGATGGTGATGATGATGATGATGATGAAGAAGAAGAAGTGGTGATATAATAGTACTACTACCACTACCACTTTTTTATCACTTCTGCCACTACAGTACTACTACTACTACTACTACCACCACCACCACCACCACCACCACCACCACCACCACCACCACCACCACCACCACCACCACCTCCACCACCACCACCATACTACTACTATTACTACTACTTCTGCCATTGCCTTGTTTTTGTTTTCCAGAAGCCCCTGCTGGATCACCCATGCCAGAAACGTGAGAAGAAGAAAGGCAAGAGACGATGCACATTCTGGGATTGGTTCTACGACGCTCTCATTCTGATCCACAAACATTTGAAGGGACCTTGGGAAAATGGGTCAGTTATTGTGTGTGTGTGTGTGTGTGTGTGTGTGTGTGTGTGTGTGTGTGTGTGTGTTTGTGTGTGTGTGTGTGTGTGTGTATGTTAGTGTGTGTATGTGTGTGTGTGTTAGTGTGTGTATGTGTGTGTGTGTGTGTGTGTGTGTACGTGTTTGTGTGTGTGTGGTGTGTGAATGAAAGAGTGACTGCGTATGTACACGCATAGTATATGTGAGTGAATGTGTATGTGTGTGGATGAATGATTGAGTGAGTGATTGTGTGTGTGTGTGTGTGTGTGTGCGTGCGTGTGTGTGTGTGTGTGTGTGTGGTGTGTGTGTGTGTGTGTGTGTGTGTGTGTGATTATATGTGTGTTGTGTGTGTGTGTGTGTGTGTGTGTGTGTGAGAGAGAGAGAGAGAGGAGAGAGAGAGAGAGAGAGAGAGAGAGAGAGATTCACAAGGTCAAGGCCTATGCATCACAAACATTATGGAAACACAAAATGGACCATAGTTGTTGTTCTTCAATAATGACTCTTAAACATTAAGGAAATACAATATAGGTCAAGTCTTCACTAGTACAATAAATGCATGCAGATTGGTTGTAATAGATATTTGTGTAAACCGAGACATGGCAGTCGCTCCTGTTAAGAGCTCTATACATGTACATTGCCAGATTTTTAGTGGCAGGTTAAATTTTTGAAGCGATAAGTATAAATTGGATGAGTGGCAGAATGGTTCAGACGTTCACCTGTCAATAACTAAACTCAAGATTCCAGGGCTCGCTCCTCGCAGAGGCCTTGACTATTCTCCTCAGTTTGACGGGAAAATTGAACTGAATGTCTAGTCCTTCAGAAGGGGATAAAAAACGAGATGGACCCATGTGCCTTCTGGCTGCACATGCTAAAGATCCCACGGCAGTTGAAAAGAGTGATAAGCAGGGCATTGCCCAGCTGCCTTGATATAAAACATTGGAGAGAGAGGTTGATTTCCCAGGTCCCACACCTTGAAGACCAATTAACCTTCTTGCCTTTCTGAAGTCTTGGTAAAAAAAAAAGTGAATATGAATATGACTTTGGGAATAACAGAAAGGAGGAAATTTCTAGCACAGAATTTCCAGAAGCTAGGGATACCAGGGCTTAAAACGTTCCGCGTCTGGGCGGAATTCCGCGATTTCGGTTTGTAAAAAAACAAACAAACAAACAAAAAAACTGAAAGGAGCAACGCATCCGTGATCGGCTTGCAAGCGTTCATAGCAGCAGCGCGCAAGTTATGGCCCCTGATTTGCCCCCGGACCCCCGTAGTTTCAGTGGTTTTTTCCTCCTCCTGTTTTAAGCCCTGGATACTAATTATACTGAAAGAGCCCCGCAGCATCACTACGAGGGACCTTAAGCCCCCTTACATTAACATAGCATGCATAATCATTAACATGTGTATTTGATGATCAACTAAGTAACATAACTCTTGAGTCACGGAGTTATCTCCCATGTAGAATTTCTCAAACCCAACACAGTTTGCGCTACCCATTCAGCTAGCATAGACGCAGCCACAAAGCATAAAGTGGTAAGCTCAGAACATTCCATGCATCTACAAAGCATAAAGTGGTAAGCTCAGAACATTCCTTAAAGCATAAAGTGGTAAGCTCCACTTTATGCTTTGTGGCTGCGTCTATGCTAGCTGAATGGGTAGCGCAGACTGTGTTGGGTTTGAGAAATTCTACATGGGAGATAACTCTGTGACTCTCAAGAGTTATGTTACTTAGTTGATATTTAAAATTCTCCCTGCTTCCCTCTTATTTCCTTTGGTATTATGTGTATTTGATGTTATGCATGCATATATACACAAGAGTGTCAGGTACTAGCAGGACTTCAAATGGCTGGAAACGTTGGGGGAAAAAAATGGGGATTGAAAAGATAGGAAAAAATATTTTGCTTTTATTGATATTTTCAGATACATCATGGGCTTCATGAACAAAGTACAGGCGCAGGAGGCCCTGAGCTGTCAAGACATTGGCACTTTCTTGTTCCGCTTTAGTGATTCAGAGTGTGGCGCCCTCTCCATTGCTTTCGTGGAGGGAGAAAAATGGCAGTGAGTTGTCTTTCTTGACATTTCAATTTTCTTTTGTTTGTCAATGAAAAACAAAAGTTCAACAAAACAAAAACAAAAATACATATTGATTGGAGGTGTCTGTGTGCATGTTGTCTTTGTGTGGGTATGTGTGTGTGTGTCTGTGTGTGTAGGTATGTGTGTTTGTGTGTGTGTGTAAGGTATGTGTGTGTGTGTGTGTGTGTGTGTGTGTGTGCGCTGTGTACATGTGTTTGTGTGTGTATATGTGGGTATGTGTGTGTCTGTTGTAGAGTGTTGTGTGTGTCGCTATGTGGTTAATGTTTTTGATGGTTGTGTGTGTTGTGTGGCATGTGTTGTGTGTGTGTACATGTGTTTGGGTGTGTGTATATGTGGGTATGTGTGTGTGTCTGTGTGTAGGTATGTGTGTGTGTGTGTGGTTTGTGTGTGGTGCGCCGTTGTACATGTGTTTGTGTGTGTATATGTGGGTATGTGTGTGTGTCTGTGTGTAGGTATGTGTGTGTGTGTGTGTGTGTGTGTGTGCATGTACATGTGTCTGTGTGTGTATATGTGGGTATGTGTGTTGTGTCTGTGTGTAGGTGTGTGGTGTGTGTGTGTTGCGCGCGTTGTACATGGTCTGTGTGTGTATATGTGGGTATGTGTGTGTGTCGTGTGTGTGTGTGTGTTGTGTGTGTGTAGTGTGTGTGTGTGTGTGTGTGTGTGTGTGTGTGTGTTGTGGTGTAATGTGTCTGTGTGTGTATATGTGGGTATGTGTGTGTGTCTGTGTGTAGATATGTGTGTGTGTGTGTGTGTGTGTGCGGTTGTGTACATGTGTCTGTGTGTGATATATGTGGTATGTGTGTGTTTCTGTGTGTAGGTATGTGTGTGTGTGTGTGTGTGTGCGCGTGTACATGTGTCTGTGTGTGTATATGTGGGTATGTGTTTGTGTCTGTGTGTAGGTATGTGTGTGTGTGTTTGTGTGTGCGCGCGCGTGTACATGTGTTTGTGTGTGTATATGTGGGTATGTGTATGTGTCTGTGTGTAGGTATGTGTGTGTGTGTGTGTGTGTGTGTGTGTGTGTAGGTGTGTGTGTGTGTGTGTGTGCATGTGCGGCAGCCATGTGCATGTGTTTGTGTGTATA
Organism: Monoplex corrugatus; assembly: GCA_030674185.1. Lineage (NCBI taxonomy): Eukaryota > Metazoa > Mollusca > Gastropoda > Littorinimorpha > Ranellidae > Monoplex > Monoplex corrugatus. Next base: position 29,252,226 of record JAPXFY010000023.1, on the reverse strand, counting down.
TGTGTGTTTGTGAGAAGAATGTGTGAATAATCAGAAATGATTATTTCGTCACAGATCTGCTTCAGAATTTAAGAAATACATGGACATTTTTCAGTATGGTTGTTTCTAGGTCATAATTATGTTTTTTTACCAGCACAGCTCAGACCAGGGCCACCAAAGTATCCATAAAACTGTGTGCATCGTCACATATTTATAATGCGATTTGTTGTATGTAATGTCTATTGTCAGTGTAAAAAATGAGTAGTTTAAAGATACAGTCAGTTGTTTGTGTTTTTTTTTCCTGTGTTGCATGCAGTCCTTATGGTTGGCCATGCAGAACCTTAACCCTTTGACTCCCGCACCCTATTCACCTCCAGCAAAAATTTAACCCTTTGACTCCTTCGCCCTATCCACCAGCTTCTTGTAGGAAGTTGGTGGATAGGATGAGGGAGTCAAAGAGTTAATCTTTGGTTTTGCTCTCTTAGTTGACAAAGCATGATGCTAATCAATAGGCAGAGGGAGTCAAAGAGTTAATCTTTGGTTTTGCTCTCTTGGTTGACAAAGCATGATGCTAATCAACAGGCAGAGGGAGTCAAAGGGTTAAGCGGTTGTTTTTTTCCTGTGTGTTCTTTTTATTTATTTTCTTTCCTGTGAACAATTTCATTTACAGTATCAAATTAAACACAATTCAGCCCAAGGGAAGAACATCAAAATATGCCAAGCTAGGAATAAAGAAATACAAAAGAAACAGATGAAGGTGCAAGAACAGAACAACTGATGAATTAAGACATTTTTAACAGCACATAACCATATCTTACAAAAACAGAACAACTGATGAATTAAGACATTTTTAACAGCACATAACCATATCTTACAAAAACAGAACAACTGATGAATTAAGACATTTTGAACAGCACATAACCATATCTTACAAGTGCAGAATTAAAATCCCACGATTAAAAACATGGCAGGACTATATAGATCACCCTATGCGCAAGATGTCAGCTTCATTTCTAATCCTTGTAAAAGCAGACATCACATCTCTCTTAGGTTTTCTCAAGTAGTTTGATGCAGAAGCGATAACACAGCTTCATATTTGGTAGAATGGTTGCTGTTATCACCTTCTGATACTTCGTTAAACATAATGTTGCGTAAATGGAAAATGCTATTTGTCAATAGAAATATTTAAAAACAGGGCAGATTTGAAGTATGATGGGTGGAGTTAGTGTCTGGCATGTATGTCCCACCTGGCACCATGGACCTAAAAATAAATGTTTAGGTCTATGACACTGTTTCTGGGGCTGCAGTAAGGCTGCAGGCATACTGCTTTCAGTTTCAGCTTGACCAAACTATAACTCTGGGGCCTACCCAGTTTCTTCATGTGCATGTATAAATGTGTGTGGAGCCTTTGTAGTGCCCCACTCTGCTGTCCAAGCCAAAACAGCAATCATGAAGATGAAAAGCATTCTTACCAACAAATGATTCTGACAAAACATCAGGAAGAGAGTTCTTGAATGTTATGTAGAACTGATACTGTTGTACAGTTGTGAGGCGTGGACAGTCAACCCACAAAGTCTGAACAAAATTGAGACAACTAGAATGTGGTTTCTAAGAAGAATGTTCCACATGCAATGCGAGAACAAAATCGAGGCAACTGAAATGTGGTTTCTAAGAAGAATGTTGAGAGTTCCATGGACAGCAAAGAAAACAAACGAGACAGTCTTGAAGGAGGCAGACACATAAAGATCATTAATAAAGAAGATTACGAAAAGACAGGCAACATTTATAGGACATTATGAGGAAAGGGGAATTAGAACACCTGGTCACAACAGGAAAGGTGGAGGGAAAGAGAGCACCAGATAGATTCAGGGAGAAAAAATATTGGATGGACTTGCAGGGTGGCTGAAGTCAGAGAGGATGGGAGATGTACTTGAAGTGACAGGGGATAGATTTGTATGGAGGGTCAAGGTCGCCAACGCCATGTGGCAGGGCACATGATGATGACTATGCTGTCTCATGAGCGCAGCATGCATGCAGGGATGAAAGAACTGGCTCTGATCACCCAGTCTGTTGGATCAGCTGCGAGGTTTTTTAAAGTCAGCAATATAATACATGCAAGTTGTCAGAGTGAGGCATACAAGACAGAGAAAAACTTTACATCATCATTGTCATTAACAAGTACACACAACATGTAAAGAACAGTCATATTGTCATTAACAAGTACTACACAACATGTAAAGAACAGTCATAATTGACACTTTACATCATCATTGTTATTAACAAGTACTAGACAACATGTAAAGGACAGTCATAATTGACACTTTACATCATCATTGTTATTAACAAGTACTACACAACATGTAAAGAACAGTTATAATCGACACTTTACATCATCATTGTTATTAACAAGTACTACACAACATGCAAAGAACAGTCATAATCGACACTTTACATCATCATTGTTATTAACAAGTACTACACAACATGTAAAGGACAGTCATAATTGACACTTTAACATCATCATTGTTATTAACAAGTACTACACAACATGTAAAGGACAGTTATAATTGACACTTTACATCATCATTGTTATTAACAAGCACTACACAGCATGCGAAGAACAGTCATAATTGATCATTTTGCAAGGGTGGAGTCAGTGATTGTAGAATAAAACAGCCAATCTGCCTGAAATTTGATGTAGTTACCTTTGGATTTTGCATTATACTCTTTCAGTTTTGTATCAGGATTTCAGCTGGGTTCCTCCCCCCCCCCCCCCTTTCTTTTTTTAAAGCAGAAATGTTCAGTAAAGTGTTTTCCATCTTTCATTTATAAACCTGCATTTCATGAAATATTATTACTGCATCTGTCTTGAATCCAAAGTGTGTTTTTTCTTGTGTTGTGTGTGGGCGATCGGGAGCCACCATCAGTTGTTTCTTCATGTGTTGCATGCAGGTGCTTTGGTGGCCAACAGAATCACAGTCAATTGTTTTTTATGCATTGTATGCAGCTGTTTTGATGAAGCACTGGGAACCACTGTAAGTTTTTTTTAGTGCTGCATGTACGTCTTTTGGTAGGTTGCAGGGGGCGACAATTCTTTTTTACATGTGTGATGCAAATCTTTTGATGAGACACATGAAGCCACAATAACTCCGTTTTTGTTTTTTTGTTTTTTTTTTGTCTTATTTCATGTAGGTTTTTGGTGAGCCACACAGATCCACAGCTAGAGTTGGTTTTTTATGTGTTGTACGCAGGTCTTTTGTGGGTGGTAAGGAGCCATAGTCTGTTAGTGTCTTTATGTGTTTATGCGTTGTGTGCAGATCATGTGGTGGCCCATACGGAGCCGATGGATTCCTGTGATTTGGAGACCAAGCCTCTTGCAGACAGAATCCGGCCTCCCAACAAGCTAGTGACCCTTTACCCCAACATCCCCAAGGACACCGCCTTCTCCCAGTACTACACACCAGAAAAAGGTGACTTAACCATTTCACCCCCTCAATCTGTTCAGTGGCTGTAGAAAATTAATCCGCAGTAAATACTTAACCATTTCACTTGCTCAGTCTGTTCAGTGGCTGTAGAAAATTAATCAGTTGTAGATACTTAACCATTTCACTCCCTCAATCTGTTCAGCGGCTGTAGAAAATTAATCCGCTGTAGATACTTAACCATTTCACGACCTCAATCTGTTCAGTGACTGTAGAAAATTAATCTGCTGTAGATATTTAACCATTTCACGACCTCAATCTGTTCAGCGGCTGTGAAAATTAATCCGCTGTAGATACTTAACCATTTCATGACCTCAATCTGTTCAGTGGCTGTAGAAAATTAATCTGCTGTAGATACTTACCATTTGACGACTCAATCGTCAGTGTGTGGAAAATTAATCGCTGTAGAACTACATTTCACAACCAATTGTCAGTGGTGTGGAAATTAATCGCTGTAGATACTTAACATTTCATACCTCATCTGTTCAGTGGCGTAGAATTACGCTGTAGATACTTAACCATTTCACGACCTCAATCTGTTCAGTGGCTGTGGAAAATTAATCCGCTGTAGATACTTAACCATTTCATGACCTCAATCTGTTCAGTGGCTGTGGAAAATTAATCCGCTGTAGATACTTAACCATTTCATGACCTCAATCTGTTCAGTGGCTGTGGAAAATTAATCCGCTGTAGATACTTAACCATTTCATGACCTCAATCTGTTCAGTGGCTGTAGAAAATTAATCTGCTGTAGATACTTAACCATTTCACGACCTCAATCTGTTCAGTGACTGTAGAAAATTAATCCGCTGTAGATACTTAACCATTCAGACCTCAATCTGTTCAGTGGCTGTAGGAAAATTAATCTGCTGTAGATACTTAACCATTTCACGACCTCAATCTGTTCAGTGGCTGTGGAAAATTAATCCTTTCACTTCCTCACCCTGCCTGACAGTTGCCAGGGGCATGTGCTTGAACTATGTGCACGAATGCGTTGATATGTATACTTAATTTTCTTTTTTTTTTCCTGTTGAAGTTTTGGTTGTTTTGAAATGGTTATAACCTTGATATGACTCTACACAGTCGGCTGGGTTTTAAACAACAACAACAACTACTAGTACACATCAGTTTGGTAAAACCTCAGGGCCTCAGCAATGCATAAGGTTTATATGCAAGGTTATGGTACAAGTCATAGACATTTTGGACCATTCCATCACATGGAATTTGTGATATCAATGCACATGGAATCATCCAAGCACTGGAATACCATCTGGAGAAACTGTAACTGGAATTTTGTTTCTTTTACAAGTTACGTGGCAGTGTGTCTTGATGCCATCTTGAGAAACTGAAACGGTAATCTTGTTTCTTTTGACAAGTTACACCATTGTATGTCTTGCAACATGTCAGTGGCCATAACATGTAGAAAGCTCCACTTCTTGTGCAGTCATCAAAGTGAAGTAATGTCAGGACTATCCACTTACATCAGCCATACCTCTTGATTATGTATTTTCCCATTCACTCAGTCATTTGCTTATATTTTCTCTTATGCGTTATTTAATAGTAGGATTCTTTACATTCCAAACGCTACACTTAGCTGGTGCATCATACTTTTAATTTTAACCCTGAACCCTCTTCAGGATAAAACAATATTAATATGGCATGACTACTTTTCAAATTGCAGAATTCATCTCACTTCTGCTCTGACATATTTACTCAAAAACACATTATGGTGTCATTTCAGTCAATTTATTCCTTTTCTCACACTGGACAGAGCAGCAGGGTAGTTTCAGTCTTTCTCTCCTAATTTTTGTATCTGGTGTTTGTTTGTTTGTGATCTTATGCTTGACAAAGGCCAGTTGGCCAAAAATTTGCGTCTGTCTTGTCTTGTTGTATTAAATGCGTTTTCTTATTCTTTTTTCATGTTTTTTCAGGTTGTAGTTGATGTTACTGGTGACTATATCTCGAACAATACTGGCAGTTGATTGTTTGATATCTCATTGTTGATATTTTTTATATGGCAGACATCTTGTATGTAGCTGTTGTGTGTAAGAGAATGAGAGCATGATTTCATCCGAACTAAACTGTACATACACACATAGAGCTTCGATTGGTCTAAATTGATTTATACATACAGAGTTCGGATTGATGTGAACTGAATAATGCACACATATAGAGCACAGATTGATCTGAACTAAATTATACACATACATAGAGCATAGATCAGTGTAAGCCGAATTATTACACATATACAGAGCATTCATCAATCTTCACCTAATTGTACACACACAGACTACACAAGTGGACACATATACATACCCGCATGCACATAAACATCATCATCAAGTGTCTTGCCACATGGCGTTGGTGATCATGGCCCTCCATATGTATCTATCGCTTGTTGCCGCAAGAACATCTTCCACCCTCTCCATCCTCAGCCACCCTGCAAGTCCGTCCAATATTTTTTCCCTGGGTCTACCTGGCGCTCTTTCCCTCCAGCTTTCCTGTTGTGACCAGGTGCTCCCATACCCGTTTCCTGATAAAATGGCCTATAAATGAACACACAGAGAAAAACACAGGCAAAGACACATACATACACGGAGCAGGAAAGGAAAGAGGTTGGTGTGAATGTGAATACCATGAACATCTCTGCCGTAAACCAAACCTGGCTGACACTGTGACGCTTTAAATCTGAGGAATATGTGATGAAACAAACTGACGCTTGTTCATTGCCTAGTCGTACATAAAGGCCATTACAGATGTGCATTATTTTGCTCTGTTCATAAGAATGACAGCGGACAATCCCAACTTCGGGGTCAGAACTCAGGTCTTGCTTGGCAGATGAATGGTCAAATTGACAGTATCAACCAGTCAGCTGGCAGCTCAGTTTGATTCAGTCGCATGTGGTGGTGTCAGTGTGTACGAGGGTTGTTCAATTTAAGATGTCACCACCCCTTAAAAAACGTACCTCTCATCTCAGCAACTTGAAACTTTTACATCCCTCGAAGTATTCTCCGTTGGCTAGGATGCAAAGTTCAAGCCTCCTACGCCAATTCTCAAGCGCCCTCTGATAGTCGGTTTTAGGCAGACCAGACAACTCTGATCTTACGGCTTTGGCGAGGTCTTGTACCCGGTCAAACTTACGCCCAGCGAGCTTTTCCTTCAGAACAGGGAACAGCCAGAAGTCGCATGGGGCCAAGTCGGGGCTGTAGGGTGGGTGGTCCAAAACTTGGATCCCTTGCTCGCTCAGGAGGTTGTGGTGACCTTCGCCTTATGGGCACTGGCATTGTCATGCAGAAGAAGGGTCCTCTGGGTGCCGACGGTTGGGCGCTGCTCATGGATTTTTCCTACAACTTTGGGGAGCACAACTTGGTATAGTAGGAGGCAGTGATTGTTGATTTCTCAGGCAAAATGTCAATTGCCACAAGGCCTTGCGTGTTGAAAAAAATAGAAAACAGTCGCTTGCGACTCTGGAATCCTGGGCGAAGAACAACTGGTCGGTCTCCGTCAGGGCCAACCCACATGCGGTTGCAGCGTTTGTTGGGGATGCCGTAGAATGTGAGCCAACTCTCATCTCCCGTCACTAAGTCACACAGTCGTTTTGGCCTGTTGGGCTCAAACTCATCGAGCAGTTTGCGTGAACATGCCACCTGCTGCTGCTTCTGATCATCACTTAGAGATGTGGCACCCATCTTGCAGCCAGTTTTCTCATGTGAAGGTCTTTGTGCAGAATGTTGTTAATGGTGCCAATTGAAAGCTCACATGCCTCGCTTAATTCCCGCACAGTCGAATGTGGATCCTCCTCTATCAGTCTTTTCACATATGCAATGTTTTGTTCGTTCCGAGCTGGTAAAGCTCGCTCTGCACGATTACCCCAATCAGATGGCACTCTACCTGCTCCTAATTGTTTGACCCACCTGCAAACTGTGCGGTAAGACACACAATCCGTTCTGTAAACAGCTTGCAAATCTGCGTGTATCTTCCTACAATCGTCACCAAGTTGTAGCCTTGTGAAAGTGTAGAAACGAAATTGCTCATTGGTGACGTCCATTTTTTTCAGGCTCAGCTATTTGAAACACATTTGTAATTACGTCATACTCCGAGTTGCGTCATGATGTCAACTTTATTTTCTGCATGCTAATCAGGTAAACTTTAAAGTTGTGTTTGGTATAAACATTTTTCTGTGCGTTGCTTCGTTTTCAAACGGCAAGCCTAGTGTCATCTTAAATTGAACAACCCTCGTAGCATCTGTGTCATCAGTGCTTCTAGAACTCCCCCTGGGGGGTTGCCGGGGGCTCTTCCAATATAAATAGTATCCTGACCTTCTGGAAATTCTGTGCTAGAAATGTCCTCTTCTATCACTCTTTGCTTTTGCCTTGCCTTGTTTCTTTACTTTCTGTCATATTTTCCTATCTTTTTCTGCCACCCTCTTTGACTTTGCCTTGTTTCTTTGCTTTCTGTCATATTTTCCTATCATTTTCTGCCTTGCTGGTCCATTCACCTGTATGTGTGTGGTAAAGTCTTACATACTTTTTCTTAGGATTGATAATTGGGTTCTTAGGATTGATAATTGGGTTCATATATTAGGTGCATTTTTGGCTCTAGGGAAATATGATATGCAGAAGCAGTTTTAGGTAATTTAGGCCAGGGTTTTTTATTTTTTTATTTATGTTAGTTATTAATCAAAGGACATAACTCTCGAGAATTATCTCCCATGTTGTATAGAACTTCTCAAATCTGACACAGTTTGCACTACCCATGTATATGTTAGTTATGTTTAAGTTTGTCTTCAGGTATGTTTTTTTTAATCCCCTGTGTAATAAATTGGATGGAGTGGTCAACGCCAGGAGCATCTCCTTGATTATGTGTGCAAATGCATTGATACATGTGCTTAAATTTTCTTTTCCTTTTTTTCCTGTTGAAGTATTGTATATGTTTTATAATGGCTATAGCCCTGATATGGCTCTTTGCAGTCGGCTGGCCTTCAAACAAAAGTAACTATAACAAGCTTGTAGAATTTTACTCCCAGCAAGGAATATGTCATCTTCTGTGTCATCTTCTGAAACTGAAACTTGTAACATTGTTTGCTGTAAAAAAAAATTAAACAAATCTTGAATGAATATCTGTTTAAATCTGGTTTCTTCCTTTTTCATTTCCTTCTTCTTTACAGTTTACTGTGTCAATGTTGGAATATGAACCAGTTTTGTAGAATGAAGTCATTGTTGCTTTATCTTGCAGAACCAGACCCCAGAAGATCATACTGTCCTCTTGGCTATGCTGTTGAGGTCACAAGGTCAGTTGTTGTTAATGTTTCTGCTTGCATCTGTTGTTCTCGTGGCTCTCTCTGTATGTTTATCTGTTGTTTGGCTCTCTCTGTATGTTTATCTGTTGTTCTTGGTGTATTTATGTGTCTTTTAGTTGTTCTTGGTGTCTGTGTGTACCTCTTTATCTGTTGTTCTTGGTGTCTGTCTGTGTCTGTTGTTCTTGGTGTCTGTCTGTATCTGTTTATCTGTTGTTCTTGGTGTCTGTACCTCTTTATCTGTTGTTCTTGATATCTGACTGTGTCTGTTGTTCTTGGTGTCTGTCTGTATCTGTTTATCTGTTGTTCTTGGTGTCTGTCTGTATATGTTTGTCTGTTGTTCTTGGTGTCTGTCTGTACCTGTTTATCTGTGGTTCTTGGTGTCTGTATCAGTTTATCTGTTGTTCTTGGTGTCTGTCTGTGTCTGTTTATCTGTTGTTCTTGGTGTCTGTCTGTACCTGTTTATCTGTGGTTCTTGGTGTCTGTCTGTACCTGTTTATCTGTGGTTCTTGGTGTCTGTATCAGTTTATCTGTTGTTCTTGGTGTCTGTACCTCTTTATCTGTTGTTCTTGATGTCTGACTGTGTCTGTTGTTCTTGGTGTCTGTCTGTATCTGTTTATCTGTTGTTCTTGGTGTCTGTCTGTATATGTTTGTCTGTTGTTCTTGGTGTCTGTCTGTACCTGTTTATCTGTGGTTCTTGGTGTCTGTATCAGTTTATCTGTTGTTCTTGGTGTCTGTCTGTGTCTGTTTATCTGTTGTTCTTGGTGTCTGTCTGTGTCTGTTTATATGTTGTTCTTGGTGTCTGTATCTGTTTATCTGTTGTTCTTGGTGTCTGTCTGTGTCTGTTATCTGTTGTTCTCGGTGTCTGCCTGTGTCTGTTATCTGTTGTTCTTGGTGTCTGTCTGTATCTGTTTATCTGTTGTTCTTGGTGTCTGTCTGTATCTGTTTATCTATTGTTCTTGGTGTCTGTCTGTGTCTGTTTATCTGTTGTTCTTGGTGTCTGTCTGTGTCTTTTTATCTGTTGTTCTTGGTGTCTGTCTGTACCTGTTTGTCTGTTGTTCTTGGTGTCTGTATATGTTTATCTGTTGTTCTTGGTGTCTGTCTGTACCTGTTTGTCTGTTGTTCTTAGTGTCTGTCTGTATCTGTTTATCTGTTGTTCTTGGTGTCTGTATATGTTTATCTGTTGTTCTTGGTGCCTCAAGGCAAGAAACCCCCACCAAAGAGACTAAACACTTCAAAACTAAAAGAGGAAACCACTGTAGAGAACTTCATTAGTGACCTGAACGTCAAGCTGGCTGACCTTCATTTTGGTAATGCTAGTGTCGAAGAAGAGTGGGCAGTCTTCAGAGACAATGTCTATACATCAGCCCTAGAGAAAATAGGACCTGTCACACGAAAACATCAAGACTGGTTTGATGAAAACGACCAGCATATCCAAACCCTTCTGGATGAGAAACACAGACGCCATCTTGCCTACCAGTGTGACCCAAAGTCTGATTCAAAGAAAACTGCATTCATGGAGTGTTGCCGACAAGTCCAGGCAAAACTCAGGAACATGCAAGACAAGTGGCTAAGTGACAGGGCTGATGAAATCCAGCTATATGCAGACCGTCACGACTCGAAAAGGTTTTATGATGCCCTGAAGGCTATCTATGGGCCAACGTCATCTGGCACCTCTCCATTACTATCTGCGGATGGGGAAATGTTGATCACCAAGCGGTCAGAAATTCTTGAAAGGTGGGCGGATCACTTCAACAGTGTCTTGAACCGCCCTTCCTCAATAAATGAAGCAGCCATTGATCGCCTCCCTCAAATAGAAAAGAACAACCAACTTGATGTACCACATGACATACAAGAGGTCACAAAGGCCATTGGCCAACTCTCCTGTGGCAAGGCCCCTGGCGCTGACGCCATACCTGCTGAGATCTACAAGGTGGGAGGTCCAATGCTCACACAAAGATTAACTGAGATGTTTGTAACACTCTGGAACAGTCAATCACTCCCTCAAGACTTCAAAGATGCCTCAATAGTCCACCTATACAAGAGGAAGGGAAACAAACAATCATGTGACAACCACAGAGGAATATCACTACTGTCCATTGCAGGCAAGATATTAGCAAGGGTGCTGCTGAACCGCCTCACTAATCATCTTGAGCAGGGTCTGTTGCCAGAGAGTCAATGTGGATTTCGGGCTGGGAGAGGTACGGTGGACATGATCTTTGCTGCTCGTCAACTGCAAGAAAAGGCGCAGGAACAACACCGAGCACTGTACACAACCTTTGTTGACTTGACAAAGGCGTTTGACATGGTGAGTCGCGAGGGGCTGTGGAAGATAATGGCGAAGTTCGGCTGCCCTCCAGCCTTCGTAAATATAGTGCGACAATTCCACGATGGTATGATGGCACGGGTCCTTGATGACGGAGAAATGTCCAGAGACTTTCCAGTCAGCAATGGCGTGAAACAAGGATGCGTCCTTGCTCCTACACTATTCTCTATGATGTTCTCGGCAATGTTATCAGATGCATTCTCTCCAGAAGACCCTGGCATAGATATACGCTACCGCACAGACGGCAAGTTGTACAACACAAGACGCCTCAAGGTGACCACTAAATGCAGTTACAGCACTCTTCATGACCTCCTTTTCGCAGACGATTGTGCGTTAAATGCTTACAGTGGTGAACAGATGCAACAATGCATGGACAAATTTTCAACTGCTTGCGACAACTTTGGTCTTACAATAAGCACCAAGAAAACCGAAGTCATGTATCGGCCTCCTCCAGGTGTTCCATATACTGAACCAAATATCGAGGTCAAGGGCACAAAACTACATGCAGTCGACAACTTCACATATCTCGGCAGTTCCCTATCACGTTGTGTGCATATCGACGACGAAGTCAACAAACGCATAGCTAAGGCCAGCACTGCATTTGGGAGGCTGCGTCCTACTGTATGGGACAGAAGAGGTATCTCGGCCACAGCTAAACTCAAAGTGTACAAAGGGGTGGTCCTCACCACTCTCCTCTACAGCAGTGAGACCTGGACTGTTTACAGTAGACACGCAAGGAAATTGAATCATTTTCACAACAAAAGCCTCAGAAAGATTCTCAATATCCGATGCCAAGAGAAGATCCCTGATACAGAAGTACTAGAGAGAGCCAATCTCCCCTCCATCTACACTTTACTTCAAAACAGTCAAGTTCGCTGGGCTAGCCATGTGTACCAGATGTCTGACACCAGAATTCCGAAGCAACTCCTCTACGGGGAACTAGCTTCTGGCAAGAGAACAGTTGGAGGCCAGAGAAAACGGTTTAAAGACAGCTTGAAGGCATCACTAAAGTCCCTCAAAATAGACTGGGAGAATTGGGAAAACCTTGCCCTCGACCGTACAGTCTGGCGTAGAAGAATCAAAACCGGATGTACCACTTCAGAAGTGTCTCGTATCCAATCTGCACAAGAAAAACGAGCTGCACGGAAAGCTCGGGCTGCAAACCCTTCAACCACAGTAACTGACCATAGATGTCCAACCTGTGGACGTTACTTCTGTGCCTGGATCGGATTGATCAGTCACCTCCGGACACACTGACTCAAAGCAACTTCATGAAGCCGTGGTCATTGTCGACGACGACAGATGAATACCAGCGGTGTCTGTATCTGTTTATCTGTTGTTCTTGGTGTCTGTCTGTATCTGTTTATCTGTTGTTCTTGGGTCTGTATCTGTTTATCTGTTGTTCTTGGTGTCTGTATCTGTTTATCTGTTGTTCTTGGTGTCTGTCTGTGTCTGTTTATCTGTTGTTCTTGGTGTCTGTCTGTATCTGTTTATCTGTTGTTCGTGGTGTCTGTATCTGTTTATCTGTTGTTCTTGGTGTCTGTCTGTACCTGTTTATCTGTTGTTCTTAGTATCTGTATCTGTTTATCTGTTGTTCTTGGTGTCTGTCTGTGTCTGTTTGTCTGTTGTTCTTAGTGTCTGTCTGTACCTGTTTGTCTGTTGTTCTTGGTGTCTGTCTGTACCTGTTTGTCTGTTGTTCTTGATGTCTGTATCTGTGTATCTGTTGTTCTTGGTGTCTGTATCTGTGTATCTGTTGTTCTTGGTGTCTGTCTGTACCTGTTTGTCTGCTGTTCTTAGTGTCTGTCTGTATCTGTTTATCTGTTGTTCTTGGTGTCTGTCAGTATCTGTGTATCTGTTGTTCATGGTGTACCTCTGTATCTCCTTGTCTGTTGTTCTTGGTGTACCTCTGTATCTCTTTGTTGTCTTGGTCTTCTAGTCTTCTCTGGGGATGGCATTGAATTCTGATTTCACAGCTTTTGCGAAGGCTCCTTTGGATTTTTGTGCCATGATCACCATGCACATGGTGCCTGCGACTTAAAGTGCATATGCAATTTATTCTGAGCACGGAGACGTCATCTTGAGAAACTGAAACTGTCTTACATTTAGTCCTTGTTATACCAACACGTGTGATACAGCATAAGCATAAAGATGTAAAAGTGGAATGTGTTACTTAAAACGAAATAAAAATGAATTGTGAAGACATAAATTGCAAACATACAAAAGAAAGGATTTATGGAATAGGAATTGTTGTATGGATAGAGACAGTGACAATGACAGTGATGCATTATTTTCCAGTGATTGAAGTCATTAGCTAAAAGCCATTTTTAAGATGTAACATGAGACAGGAGAGGTTGAGAGAGATGAAAACAGAGAACATGAAAGCTTTCTCATTACCACTGTCATAAATTGTTCATATAAACGTCAGAGGAGGCAAGTAAATAAGTCATGAATGGTTAAATACTAACAAATTCGATTAAGCAGAAAAGTGGGAGAGAGAGAGGGAGAATGAAAAAGAGGGAGCTTTCTCATTACCACCGTCATAACTTGTTAACTTAACCAAGATAGTCAGCCTCTTCTTCAAGAATCAGAACAAGCAGAGGTCACATGGGGCAAGGTCAGGTCTGTAGGATGAGCGGGACAAAAGTTGGATCTTTTGGGTGTCTAGAAACTGAGTTACGACCCCTGTTTTGTGGGGGTTGGCGTTGTGGTGGAGAAGGACATTCTGGGTTCTGGTGTTTGGGTACGGACTGGTGATCTCTTGAGTGACTGTGGGTTGTACGGTTTGTATATACATGTAGTTAGTGCCAGAGACAGTTCTGTTAATATGCAGAATATCGACAGCAGTGGGATCTTAGTGGTCGGAAAATACTGTGAACTGCCTCTTCTCCTCTGAAACCATTGCTGGCAAATTTGGTGCCTCTTATGATTTTGCCCCAGCCTTGCTTTGCTTCTGTGTGTGTTGGTGATTCTATAGAAGGGAAGCCATGTCTCATTGCCAGTGACTACACCCGTCACACATTCAAGTCCGCTCGGTTCAAAATGGTGGAGTAGATTACGAGTAGCATGCACTCGTCATTTCGTCTAATGTAAATCAGGTTAAGTGACACTGTCTTTGTGGGCAGCTTTCAAAGCCAGAAATCATTGTGTAGAATTCTCAGGCCTTTTCCATTTCGAAGTGAAGGCTTTGCATTTCCAGTAAGTAGATGTATGGGTCTTCCTTTACAAGTCTGGACACAGCAACTCTCATTTAAAGCTCTCCTCAGAAGTCGCTTTGGCTTGTCAGAGTTGTTTCCCTTTTTCCCAGTTTTGAGTTCCTGTTTCCGTCATCGGACTGTAGAATATGAAGCAGCAGCAATCCCTGCAACTTTCATCAACTCTGTTTGTAGTAATTTTCATGGCACCATCACCCAGCTGCAGTCTCGTTAAAACGTGGAACTTTATTGAGTACTTGATAGACTCCTAAGAGAAAACTAAAATACATTGACCATGTGTCACGCAACAAGAACACATATCTCATGGCAACCACCTTTTAAGCAAAAACAGAAGCAAAACGGAAGAAAGGCAGACCTCCGATCTCATACATCGAGAACATAACCAACTTCATTGGCCTAAATTTACGAGAAATTGTCCACAAAAGTCAAGACAGAGTGGCCTGGATGTCCCGATGTGAAGCGGCCAATACCGAACCCGGTGACGCAGACAGGCGAGATAGACTCCAGTCTAAGGAAGGACTGGACAAGGCATGGGGATGAAATTTTGAGTTTTGGCTTTTGTGCAGTTTTGGCAAGAATAAACTATCAAAAATATCTTGGTGTTGCATTTTACTGTCAATTCATCTCCAAAATATGCTTTTGGAACAGTTTTCTTGAGTAACTACCCCCAAAATATCCTTCAAATTAATCCTCCACCCTGAAATTGTGTGAAAATATGCCTCCGTTTGAGGCGCAACGCTCCTCGACTCCGTTTAACAACCTGACCTTGCCGCATGTCAAATCAAACCTCAGTTACTGCCCTTTACAATGAACGCGGTTGTTCATGGAAATTTCCATTCACACACTCCCAAAGGTCGTCCCGAAAAGTCTGGTAAAACCTCCGGGAAAATCCATATAAGGATATAGATTTGCATATTGGGGATCCGAGGTTTGCTTCGGCAGAGCCGAGCTTTGCTTCGGATTTCGGACTTGCCAGCCGACCAATGAGAATGCCGAAATGCACGACCGGGTCAAGGTCGAAACCGGTTTTCTCTACTCGCGGAACTTGCCGACAAAAGCCGATCGTTGTAGATGAAAGCGTCTTTTCGTCTACTCGATACGCGATTTTCAATCGAGTGTCTGATTTCGATGCAATTATCAACAATGTCGTCCGTACCTAGCCAAATTTTCCAGCGGAAAGGTGGCAAGAGATATCGACAGCAGCTGAATCGTGAAAAAGCATTGAAGAGATGGAAGAAAAATGACCAGGAATCGACTTGTGATTTGCAGCTTCGAAGGTACGCCCCAGGTTCATCATGATTATTATAGATCTATGAGAATTCAACTGCAAAAAAGTTTTGTATTCGTGATCAAACTTCTTTCACAGCAAATAGTAATTGCAAATTAGTATAATTAATTAATTATATCACTTTCTGAGAGAATGGCAGCAGTGTTGATTCAAGCAACTGTCAGGATTCATTTCATCACATCACTTGATTTCGATCAGCTTTCTGTGTGTGAATTGAAAATTGTCATGATGTATCAGTGTTTGTTTCTTGTTTTCTGTGTGTGAGGGTGTAAGAAAATGAATGAATGGATTGATCCTTTTAGTTTCACAATGGTAAAGACAAAGTATGTGTGTGTGTGTGTGTGTGTGTGTGTGTGTGTGTGTGTGTGTGTGTGTGTGTGTGTGTGTGTGTGTATGTGTGAATAGTGTAAAACAGATATGCTTTTGTATTGGTTATTCACTCATTGGCATTTATTTTTCTTTATCCAGTGTCACACCAGAATCCAAGCCAGTGGCAGCCAAAAGGAAACTGGACCTCATGAAGTCTGCCACACCTCCTTCAGTCTGCCACACCTCCTTCAGTCTTCCCTCCAGCAGTATCCAGTGGGGCTGAACCAGGTCCCAGCACTTCAGGTGAAAACAATCAGAGTAAAGAAGGTATGTCTCGGGATTGGTGTATTGTTGACATGGGGCAGCTGAATAAACTGATGACTTTTGTGGTGTGTCCTGAGTGCATGACACCAGGCTGCCTGACAATGGTAAAGGGTGGTACACAATCCATGGGATTTTCTGAATCTTTGCATCTGCAGTGCAGATGTGGTTTTGATACTGATTATGTGTATTCTTCCCCCAGGGTTGGTGACGTTGAAAGAGTTGATGTGCCATTTGAGATCAACAGGGCCATGACTCTGTATGCGAACAACTTGGTAAAGGTTATGAAGCATTAGAAAAAATGACAATAGTACTAGGAACTGAGAACATGGATCAGAAAACGTTTAGTAGGCACCAGAAAAAAATACAAGCTGCATGTCAAACAGCAGTAACTAAACAGTTAGAGTCAGTAGCAGAGATCATTCGTTCTGCTTATCCTGATGTAGACAGTGACGGTGTGCTGGACATTACCGTCAGTTATGATGGTACATGGCAGAAGAGAGGATTTTCATCACGCCATGGTGTCGGTGTTGCCATAGAAGTGCAGACAGGACTTGTGATAGACTTCGAAGTTCTCTCCAGTTACTGTCATGCCTGCAGCCTGGCAAGAACAAAACTTGGCAGTGATACCCCAGAGATGGAAGAATGGCTGAATAAACATACAGACTGTGATGCCAACTTCACTGGATCATCAAAGGCCATGGAAGCTGAGGCAGCAAGAAGAATTTGGAAGCGCTCTGTAGAACTCCACAAATTGCGCTACAAAAGCATCCTCAGTGATGGAGATTCTAGCACTTTTGCTGCACTTCAGCAACTGCAGCCCTATGGACCTGATCACCCCATTGAGAAATTGGACTGTGTGAACCATGTTGACAAGAGAATGGGCACAGCACTTAGAAAGGCCATTATGGATCACAAGCTTGGTGGAAAAGGTCAGGGTCGTCTAACCAATGCCAAAGCCAGCAAGCTTCAAAAGTACTATGGCCGAGCTATTCGCCAAAACATTGGCAACCCTATTACTATGAAAGAAGCTATTTGGGCCACCTTCTTCCACTCCATCTCCACTGATGATGATCCTCACCATAACAGTTGTCCAAGGGGTGCTGACAGCTGGTGCATTTTCAACAAGGCAGAAGCTTTGGGTGCAGAAATGCCGAAACATGGTCCTGACACAATATCTACCTGGCTATCCAGAGATGTTTCCCAGCACATCAATCACATCTATCACAGGATGTCAGATGAGAGTTTGTTAGAAAGGATGATGACAGGAGCCACACAGAATGCTAATGAGAGTCTTAACCACTTGATATGGGTTTACTGCCCAAAGAATGTTTTTGTTGGGAGACCACGGCTGCTGACCGCTGTGCAAACGGCCGTTTGCCAGTTCAATGCGGGCTCAGAGTCTTTTACTGCAAAACTGACAGAACTTGGCCTTCAGATCTCTGAAAAGCAGTCTTCCTATTTGCAGCAACAGGACAGAAGGAGGGTAAGAAAAGCTGAGAAAGCTTCAGAAGCTCTGATGAAGGAAGCAAGGCATGCTCGCCACCTAGCCAACCGCCAGGCACTTGCTCAGCTTGAAATGGAAGAGGGGTTGCAGTATGGTGCAGGGCAGTTTTAGATAAAAAATCTAAAGCTAATGCAGTTAAAACATACTGGACAGATATATCACATGGCATGGTAGCAAGATTTCACAGCAAAACATCTCTGTAACTTATGAATATTGTTTATGAACATTTTCAAAACTTTACGGCCCGATTTCTCCGATTTTGCATTTTCGGTATCAATAGCACATAAAAAATATCATAACTTTTGAACAAATGCACAGATTGCCCTGAAACTTGGTAGAACACTTCTTCAGTGTGTGTTCATCAATTCTGAGCATACATATGAGTCTACAAAGTATATGAATGTAATTTCATGACAGAAACCTAAGTATCCCCCCATCCGATTAGTGATTTTATTGACATTTACTGTTCATAAGGCAAAATTCCGGGAAGAAAGTCAAGGAACATGACATAAATGCCCAATGTTAAAGAACAGGAGCTAACTAATAAATTAATAGCAAAAACAAAGTGGTTTGTCAATTGATTTGTTAGTGAGAATGTTTGAAAGAATTGTGTGTGAATTGCTATTTTATGCTTTTTCGGCATTATTTTAACCCATTCCGGACAGTTATCATGATAATTCCTGCTCCAGAATTTTTTTTTTGATGGTTTTCTATTATAACCTGATGAGAAATAATGGTCTAGGCACTCCTATACCCCAAACAAATTTTGGTGTCCTGTCTGTAACAGATTCTGGCACCATGTCATTCTGTGATGTATACATGCTAATGATGTCATCTCTGAAAGCAAGATTAATGGTTTAGCCTTTCAAATGTCTTTTATTATGGTCATTGAGCTGAGACATCTGTAAAAGTGGTTTGATCATTTCTTGGGTCTCACATCTCTATAATGGTATATCTCAGTGTGAATCAGGCATAAGACTTAACAAGCATTTGAAGTTGGTAAGGAAATGAGAATAACGATTGTAATAATGATACTTATAAGGTGCCAGATCTTGATACGAGAATCAAAGCAGTGTGCACACACTTATCATTCACCAAAGCAATCATCCAACAATGACCAAAACTCCAAGGCACAAAAGCACATGCAGAGCGGGTGAGGGTGGTGAACAGTAGGGGCAGTGGGCCAAAAGGGTGGGCACGTAGAAAGGGAAATCACTGCTAGATAAAAAGGTATTTCTTCAAGGTAGACTTGAAGGAGCACAGAATATGTGACTGTTGAATAGATAGGGAAAATTGTTCCAGTTGTATGGATCAGACACAGAAAATGAGCTGCAATCACTGTGGAACATCTGTATCGAGGAATTTGTAAACAACTAATACCAGAAGTAGAACAAAGAGGTCAGGCAGGAGCGCACATTTGGAGTTGGTCACAGAATAGGATCTAGGAGCTCACAAAGATAAATAGGTGCAGTATCATTGATACATCTGTAGCATTATATATTGGTTTTGTACGAAATTCTTTGAGAAATGGGTAACCAGAGGAGAAGGTAAAGCAAGGGAGTAACATGATCATGTCTTTTTTTTTATGAAGGACAAGACGAACCACAGAATTCTGAATACACTGGAGGCTTGCAACAGAAAAAGCAGGCAAGCCAGAGAGCAGAGTTTTAATAATCAATGCGAGACAAGATCAGAGAAGTCACAAGTTTAGATGCTGCTGAAGTTGAAAGATAACGGTGAATAGAAGAACTGAAACGTTGCAGTTGACAGTAACAAGACTGACAGGTTTGGGTGATGAATTTCTGCATAGATAGTTGAGGATCAAAAACAACTGTAAGGTTCTTGGCTGAACCAGGAAGTACAGTGGTGTTTTCACCTAGATGGATAGAACAAACACTTTTATGGTGGAAAGCTTGTGCTTTGTACCAGGGACATATCCATAACATTTTTGTTACTTTTTTGAGGACTTTAGTTGCATGCAGGTCTAGGAGAACTGTGCTGTTTTTATTTTTGTTTGTTCATGTCTTTTTTTTCGGTGAGTGCGTCACATGCTTTTCATTGGTCTTTTTTTTTATAACTTTACAAACTAGTGGTTTGTGTACTGTTTTTTATTTGTCTGTTACATTGCATGGACAGTTCTGATTTTCATTCCTGTTTTATGCTTGCAATTACTCAAGTCAGGATGTTATCATGACCTTGCATGTATACAATTATTTAAGTGTGCCTGTCTGTTAAATCCTGACTTCCAGTGCCACATGTCTAGGGGTAGCCATTTCACCAAACACTTGGGGTTGTCCACACACTTTATGGCCCATTCGAACCCAGTCATCAATTACCTTATTTACAAGTGAATGGTCTGGTGGAGAGATGACAAACCCAGGGAGATAGCCACAAAATGGGCTCCAACAAGATCTAGCTCAGTTACCGGATCAAAAAAGAATGAAATGGCCCATCTTTATCACACTCAGGGTGTTCCTTTCTCTCTTCTGGTCAGCCTGCCTGCTCTCAAGTTCTACTTTCCTTCTTAAAGTCACAACACTACAAAGTAATGTATATTGCATGTAAAGTGGCTTCAGGTCCTAAAACGTTAAAGCCTGAAAGTAACTGATTTCACTCTCTTATGAACATTTTTTTCTCTCGTATGAACTATCTGACAGAATCAGGATTAAAGATTTACTATTACTCACAAACCAATTCATTTTTTCAGGCCTTGGATGTCAGGTTTTCACAACTCACCCAAAATGAATTAGAGTGATGTCCACCTGCCCCAGATAGGGTTGTGTGTCCTACCCTGATACTGGGGCAGTTCGCGAAGGTGAGAATAGGTGCTTTTTCCCTTTCTGTGGCTGCCAAACTTTGCTTTTGAAATAATGGCTGATTGTTTTGCAAAGCAGTAAAAAGATTGTGTTGAAAAGCCGTAAAAAGATTATTGTTTTGCGAAGCAATAAAAAGATTGTGTTGCCAAGCAATAAAAAGATGAGTGTCTCTCTTAGGTGCTTCTATTTTGCAAAGCAAAAAAAAAAAAAAAAAGGATAAACTGCATGTTTTTTTTAGGTATTTCATGAGTGTACAGTACTTGTGTTCCTTGAAATAAAAGGAGACTTCATGTTTATGTTGCATGGTGCATCAGTCTTTTTTTGCGATGCACTTTGTTTTTGTTCTTTGTTCGTTTTGCCGTCTCCATGGTCAGGTCACATCTTGCGATGAATGGCCATTTCCCCCCCAGTTCCTGTTGTTTCAGTTTCTCAAGATGACATCTCCGTGCTCGGAGCGAATTCCATATACACAAACGTCACAGGTACTATGTGTATGGTGATCATGGCACGAGCCTTAAGCCTGCACATAAATCCATGAGCTGGCCAGGTCCTGAGGGACTACTTAAGACTATATTTTACATATGGTGCATATTTTCGGCCAACGGCCTTTGTTGAGCGTAAGGTCACAAACAAACACCAGATACAAAAATTAGGAGAGAAAGACTGAAACTTCCCTGCTGCTCTGTCCATTGTGATAAAAGGAATCTTATGCTTGACAAAAGCCAGTTGGCCGGAAATTTGCGTCTGGCTTTTCTTGTATTAAATAGTGTTCTTATTCGTTTTTCGTGGGTTTTTTTTCTGGTTCCTGTTTGCCTGAACGCAAGCAGTCACACTCGTTTTGGATTATGTTTTACCTAGTCTATATCTTATACTGGTATTTTATCAGCATACCGCTGAAATCCCACTGGCTATCATGGGCTTGATGGCAAAGGCTACTGCATCCATTTTGGTTGCGGGGCAGCCATTCCCAGCCGATCTGTTTGCAGGTAGCTGATGGCAGGCAGATGGTCTTCAGATCTGGAGGCTAGCTGCGAAATACACCAGACGTACCTGGAGGAATAAGCAAGTTCACTTTCCTTATAGCCCAGCCGACTACTAGAGCCGGATCAGGGCTAACACCACGTCAAAGACAACCATCAGGTTGAGGAATAAGCAGTCGTGGACCGACTGACCTTGTTTTTTTTTTATCAGGACGGTCAAGAGTGGCACCTGGCATGGATACACATAGAAAATTCTCTATGTGTCCTGTTAAGGAGCCATCAGGTGGATACAGGCCACCCAACGCCTTAGCTTAGCTCACAGAGTAGGTCTTTTTGGCCTTGAGTTAAGAGGGGGGCAGCCTGCACAGAAAACCCAGAGGGTTGATATCAGAAGCACCGGGTCTGCTGACATCCTCTAACGAACCATGGAGCCATGCAATGTGGTGCAAAAATCCACAGATATGTGCTCTGTTTAATGAAAAAAATTGTTCAGAACATGACGGATAATAGAGGTATTTAACTCTTTGACTCTCACACCCTATTCACAACTGCAAAAACTTAACCCTTCGACTCCCACATCTGTCCACCAATTTGCTGCAGGAAGCTGGTGGAATAGGGTAAGGGAATCAGAGGGTTAAGTTTATGCTTTGCTAGCATAGTTGACAATGCAGAAAGAATGCTCGTGGACAAGGTCATCATCATCATCAGGTGCCCTGCTGCATGGCGTTGGCGACCATGGACTTCCATCTATCTCTATCTCTCGTTGCCCCTAGCATCTTCCCCACCCTCCTCGTCCCCAGCCACTCTGCAAGTCTGTCCAGCATTCTCTCCCTGGGTCTACCTGGTGCTCTCTTTCCCTCCAGCTTTCCCGTTGTGACCAGGTGCTCCAAATTCCCCTTCCTCATAAAATGTCCTATAAATGTTGCCTGTCTTTTCCTAATCTTCCTTATGAGTGATTTACTTGTGTCTGCCTCCGTCAAGACTGTCTCGTTTGTTTTCTTTGCTGTCCATGGAACTCTCAACATTCTTCTTAGAAACCACATCTCGGCTGCCTCAATCTTGCTCTGGCTTTGCTTGCTGACTGTCCACGCCTCACATCAAAATAGAAACAAACATTCCCATACTACATTGGAAGACATATAGTATGGGAATGTTTGTTTCCATTTTGAGTTTTCATTACTTGGAAGACATGTAAAATGTTTGTTTCCATTCTGACTTTACATTAATTGGAAGATATATAGTATCAGAATGTTAGTTGGAAGACATATAGTATCAGAATGTTTGTTTCCATTTTGAGTTTACATTAGTTGGAAGACATAGTATTAGAATATTTTTTTCATCATGAATTTACATTAGTTGGAAGACATGAAGTATTACAATGTTTATTTCCATTCTGAGTTAGCTTTAGGTGGAAGTTATCCCAAACAATGAATAGGCAGGTCCATAATCTAGGTAGGACATCAGGACCTAGCCAGCTCATGGGTTTATGTGCAGGCTTAGGGCTTGTGCCATGATCACCACACATATGGCACCTGTGACTTTAGTGCATATGGAATTCATTCCGAGCGTGGAGACGTCATCTTGAGAAACTGAAACTGAAACTGAAACCTGTCTGTCTTCAAGCTTAAGGCTTATGCCATGATAATTTTGGATCTTCCGTATCACACGGCATCTGCTATGTCAGTACATATGGAATTTATTCAGAGTGTGGTGACATTATCTTGAGACACCGAAACAGGATGAACAGTCATGAAGCAGTAGCGACAACAAGAACACAACAGCAGAAACAACAACAACAACAACAGTAATGACAGCTACAGCAACATGATAACATTGATTGAAAAAAGATAATTTCTTCTTCTTCTTCTTCATGTTTCTTCTTCTTCTTCTTCTTCTTCATCATCATATTCTTTTTCTTCTTCTTCTTCTTCTTCTTCTTCTTCATCATCATCATCATCATCATCATCTATCATCATCATCATCATCATCTTCTTCTTCTTCTCTTCTTCTTCTTCTTCTCTCTTCTTGGTTTCAATCTGTCTCTGTTTGTATGTCTGTCTGTCTTTTTTGCTCTCTGTCATATCTCTTCTATCTGATCTCTTTTAGCCTATTAAACAGTTGTCTCTCTGTCTGTCTGTCCCCTCTTTCTGTCTGTCTCTCTGTCTCTGTCCTCCCCTTCCCCCTTTTCTCTTTCTTGTCCCTATCCCCCTCTCATTCTGTTTACTCCCACACTTTGAATCCTGTGTGTCTGTCTCTGTTTCTCCCCCTTTCCTCTCCTCCCCACTATGAATTCTTTCCTTTGTATGCTCACAATTTGTGTTTTAACAAATCTTTTCTAATTGTTTTATTTGGTTAGTTTTAAGCGATACGTTTCGCTTGTATGTCTCTATGCTTATGTTACATGTACATGTCTAGTGTAACAAGAACTTCCTGAAAGGTTGGTCCAGTGGGACCTGATGCTTTGATTAATAAAGCGTTTTGAGCTCTATGTCTGTCTGTCTCTCTTTCTGTCTTTGTCTCACTCTTCTGTGTCTCTGTCTGTCCATCTGTATGCCTCTTTCTTTCTCTCTCTATTCTCCTCTCTCCCCTCTCTACCCCCATCTCTCTCTCTCTACCCCCCATCTCTCTCTCTCTCTCTCTCTCTCACACACACACACACACAGAGAAACACACGCAGACACACACACACACACACACACACACACACACACACACACACACACACACACACACACACACACACACACGCCCACACACAGAGAAACACACACACACAAACACACATATGCACACACACACACCACACGCCACACACACACACACACACACACACACACACACACACACACACACACACACACACACACACACACATACACACGCACCATGACAGTTTTGTAGACTGTGTACAGAAGTTAATGGACCCGTTCTGTTTTTCAGCATCTTAGGTGCGGAAAATTGTCCTTCACCTGGGATGCCTTCGCCTCGGTGAGTTACTCAGTGACATTACTTTGTGTGTGTGTGTGTGTGTGTGTGTGTGTGTGTGTGGTGTGTGTGTGTGTGTGTGTGTGTGTGTGCATTTGTGTGTGTTGGCATTTGTGTGTGTGTGTGTGTGTGCATTTGTGTGTGTGTGTGTGTGTGTGCGTCTGTGTGTGTGTGTGCGTCTGTGTGTGTGTGTGTGTTTGTGTGTGTGTGTGTGTGTGTGTGTGTGTGTGTGTGTTATGTAGCAATCCAATTTTTCTCAGGTGCGTGTGTGCTTATCCTGTCTTTAGTAGGCATACTTGATGCATGGTTTCATGTTTCCGTAAGCCACCAGACATTGGCATAACTTACAGGATCTTTAACATGCATAATCGATACTCCAGGTATGCATGCACACGAAGAGGGATTCAGCACAAACAGGTCTGCAGACAATCATGTTGAACCGTGAGATCGGAACAGCCTCCATTCGTTACCCACCAGGTGGGAGGTACCCAGGCAGAACCAAAGCTCTTATCTTTCCATTCGAAGTTTTGACATCTTACCCACAGTATCCCCACCTTTTGGAAATTCTGTGCTGGAAATTTCATCTTTTCTGTCACTCTCTTTGTTTCTGTTTTTTTCTTTTGCTTTCTGTTATTTCTTCCTATCTTTTTCTGCCTTGTTGGTCCATTCATCTGTATGTGTTGGATAAAGTCTTACGTACTTTGTCGTAGGATTGATAATTGGGTACGTGTATTAAAACTGCGTTTTTGGCTGTAGGGAGGTGAGATATGCGGAAGCAATTTAAGTAATTTAGGCCTGTTTTTATATATGTTTTAGTGCCCTTAGTTATGTTTGAATTTGTATTCTGGCATATTTTTTAAATCCCCTGTGTGATAAATTGGACCAAATGGTCAGCGCCAGGGGCATCCCTTAGATTATTTGCGCAAATGCATTGATATGTGTACTTAATCTTCCTTTCGTTTTTTTTTTCCATTTGAAGTATTGTTATGTTTTGAAACAGATTATAGCTCTGATATGGCTCTACACAGTCGGCTGGGCTTTAAACAAAAATAACAGTAACAATAACCCACTTGACTATTTATTCAATGAAAAATATTCTGCCATCTACTAGGTTGACAGGCTGGTAATGCCATAAATCATGGCCCTCTTACGAGGCTTTAAGAGGTGAAGTGAATACTTTTCTTTTATAAATTATCTCCCATGTTGTATAGAACTTCTCATATTTATACAACATGGGAGATAATTCTCAAGAGTTATGTCCTTTGATTATATTATAAAAATTCTCCCTGCTTCCCTCTTATTTCTTTTTTCTTTTATACCTACAAATGGGGTTTTATATCCAGTTTCCCATGACACAAATGTGTGTTTGATAGTGTGTACTATTACAGCTACTATTGCTACAACAACAGCACTTACTATTATTACTACTGCTACTACAGTGACTGTACTTGTACTGCACCTCATCGTGCAAGAACCCTACACATTTCACTAAAGCATAAATGACAGAGGTGGATACAGATACAGCGAGCACATGTCAACCCATACTGCTGTAACTAAACAAATGGACAACTGAATAAAACAACATGCATAAACTTACACATGTAACCATTCTCTTACGCGATGTACACACACACACACCACAACACACACACACACACACACACAACACACACACACACACACACACACACACACACAGAGAGAGAAGAGAGAGAGAGAGAGAGAGAGAGAGAGAGAGAGAGAGAGAGACTTACACACACGCACGCACGCATGTACGCACGCGCACCAACACACACACACACACACACACCGCACACACACACACACACACTCACACACACATATCTATCTATCTATCTATCTATCTATCTATCTATCTATATCTATCTATCTACTGTCTATCTGTCTATCTATCTATCTATCTATCTATCTATCTATCTATCTATCTACATATTTGCATACACACCAAACATATGTACGCAGAGATGCGTGCTCGGACATATGCATGAATGTACACTCTCAAACACTTTCGTATTCACTTACAAACACATACACGTACAGGTAACTGTCAGTGGATGTGAGTGGAGTGTGTATGGAAATAGTTTGAGTGTAATGAATAAAAGAAATCAAGAATCCAAATTCTTGTCACATGCCAGATTGCTTCCCCAAGCAGGTGTCGACTACTTTTTAAAGGTAAATTTCATGTATAAAACGTTTGTTTGCATTTTGATTTTGTACTGTTGGGAGACATACATCAGCATGTTTATACTGTTTTTGAGTTTGCATTATTTGGAAGACAGATAATAGAATGTTTATTTCCATTCTGACTTTACATTAGTTGGAAGACAGACAGTATCAGATGTTTATTTCCATTTTGATTTTACACTAGTTGGAAGACATAGAGTATCGGAATGTTTGTTTCCATTCTGATTTTACATTAGTTGGAAGACATAGAATAACAGAATTTCTGTTTCCATTTTCAGTTTACATTAGTTGGAAGACATAGAATATCAGAATGTTTATTTCCATTCTGATTTTACATTAGTTGGAAGACAGATAATATTAGAGTATTTATTTCCATTCTGAGTTTCCATTAGTTGGATAACATATAGTATCAGAATGTTTGTTTCTAATTTGAGTTTATATGAATTGAAAGACATGCAGTATTGGGATATAAATTTTGTTTCCATCTTGAATTTACGATAGTTGAAAGACACGTAGTACCAAACTGTTTGTTTCCATTCTGACTTTACGTTGATTGGAAGACATATAGTATGGGAATGTTTGTTTCTGTTTTGAGTTTTCATTACTTGGAAGACATGTAAAATGTTTCCATTCTGACTTTACATTAACTGGAAGATATATAGTATCAGAATGTTAGTTGGAAGACATATAGTATCAGAATGTTTGTTTCCGTTTTGAGTTTACATTAGTTGGAAGACATAATATTAGAATATTTGTTTCCATCATGAATTTACATTAGTTGGAAGACATGAAGTATTACAATGTTTGTTTCCATTCTGAGTTAGCTTTGGGTGGAAGTTATCCCGAGTAATGAATAGGCAGGTCCATGTCTTTCCGATTATGCATGTTGTTGTATTTTGTGTGAGGCTGGTTCACCCCTTTATTGTGAAGTTCATAAGAGAGTGAGATGGTAAGGACCTCAACTTTTCTTGGGGCCGGCATTATGAGATGGTACTGTCTTCTCTCCTTCACTGCCTTACCTTCACTAACAGGGGTGGGATGCCCAATCACAGCTGGGTGGGCCAGAGGCCACATTCACAAAGCTTTTAATTGATTCTTTCACAATTAAATGTGCACATAGGTGTGCTGTGAGTAGCTGTATCATGCAAGACTGATCACAAAACACATACACTGAGGATTACGTTTTGCCAGTGTAGTGAACGTATGGTTCAGACGTTTCAGATTTACAGACTTTGGGCAAGAGGAGGTTAATCTGCGTATTTTGTGTACAGTCTGTGTGGAGCTCCTTTTCAGCATATATCAGTGTATGTTTTGTCTGTTCAGCTCCTTACAGCATATCAGTGTATGTCCCGTGTGCTGTCTGTACGAAGCTCATTGTATCATATCAACTGTATGTTTTGTGCGTTGTCTGTTTTAAGCTCCCTACAGCATATATCAGTATATGTTTTGTCTGTTCAGCTCCATACACATATCAGTGTATGTCCCGTGTGCTGTCTGTACGAAGCTCATTAAAGTATATCAGCTGTGTGTTTCATGTTTTGTGTGCTGTATGTATGGAGCTTCTGACAGCATATATCAGTGTGTTTTGTGTTCTGAGCTCCTTACAGCCTATCAGTATATGTTTTGTGTACTGGCTGTATAGAGCTCCTTACATTGTATATCAGTATATGTTTTGTGTACTGGCTGTATAGAGCTCCTTACATTGTATATCAGTATATGTTTTGTGTACTGGCTGTATAGAGCTCCTTACATTGTATATCAGTGTATGTTTTGTGTACTGGCTGTATAGAGCTCCTTACATTGTATATCAGTGTATGTTTTGTGTGCCAAACTCCTTACAACATACTGGTGTATATTTTGTGTGCTGTATGTATGGAGCTCCTTATAGCATATATCTATGTATGTTTTGTGTGTAGTATTGTATGGAGCTCCTTACATTGTATATCAGTGTATATTTTGTGTGCTGTATGTATGGAGCTCCTTATAGCATATATCTATGTATGTTTTGTGTGTAGTATTGTATGGAGCTCCGTACGACATATATCAGGATTCACCGAAAGGGGGAGAGAATGATGAATCCATCGGCACTGACTCCATCACGACTGGAAACGCACAACGGACCATGATTAATGACCAGTTGGAATTTCCGTGTGCGTGTGGAAGGAGATTCACCACCAAACGCGGCATGAAGATCCACAGGACAAAAATGGGCTGTTTGAAGACACATACGAACCAGCAGCAGCGCACTGCGATAGCAGGTGAGACGTTGGATGACCAAGGCCAGGAATTAAACCATAGTGCCAAGGACATCCACGCTGACGGTTCTGATGCGGATTTTGCACAAGCTCTTAACGCCAAACGTGGAAAACTCAATTTGCCGCCTGCCGGTGCAAAAGAACAATGGGAGAAATTAGACGAGGAACTTGTCCTTAAGCTGAATGCGCTAATAGGGAACAGTACGCTGGAACACAAACTTGACACATACGGAGACATCATATACTCTATCTGCAGGGACACTTATGGAGTGAAGCAGCCAAAGACAAAAACGCCTCCCCAGAAATCCAGAAGACAGCAACAGATGGAGAGCATCCGGAGGGAGAAAAGGAAGCTTAAAAAGCGAATGAAAACTGCCTCAGAATTCGAGAAGCAAGGGCTCCTGGAACTCTGGAAAGATCTGAAGGCCAAACACAATGCTCTCAGCAAAGTGGAATCAGCAAGGCGAAGAAAGAGCAAAAAGAAGAAAACTCAAGATCGTTTCTTCAAAGATCCCTTTGACTTTTCAAGAAAGCTGTTTGAACAACCCAAATCAGGGACTCTCACAGTGGGCAAGGAAACCCTAGAGCAGCATCTCAGGGAAACATATTCCGATTCTCAGCGCGAGGCACCACTTGAAATCCAGAATCTGGTTTGGCCTGCAGCGCCAGAAGGAAAATTCAATAACAAACCACCAACACTGGATGAAGTGAAGAACGTAGTAAAGAAAGCCAGAGCCAAGTCAGCACCTGGACCAAACGGAATACCATACCTGCTCTACAAGAAATGCCCAAAAGTGCTCGAGTGGCTCCACAAGATGATTCGATCAGCATGGAGGAACCAGAAGATCAGCGACCAATGGATGAGAGCTGAAGGAGTGTACATTCCAAAGGAGCAGAACTCCAGCAGCATCAATCAGTTCAGGCCAATATCACTTCTGAACGTCGAGGGAAAATCTTCTTCTCTGTTATGGCAGCAAGATTGACAAAATACCTGACTGAAAACAAGTATCTGGATATGTCAGTCCAAAAGGGAGGCATACCAGGAATGCCTGGATGCTTGGAACATGCCACGTTGATTTGGGATGCCATCCAAAAAGCAAGAACAGAGAAGAGAGACATTGACGTAGTTTGGCTTGATCTGGCGAATGCATATGGATCAGTTCCACACGATATGATCCAGCTGGCTCTTGAAATGTATCACATCCCAGAAAACATCCGAACAATGCTGAGGAAGTATTTCCAAGGGTTCTCAATGCGGTTCTCTACCAAAGAATACACCACGGACTGGATAGACCTAGAGGTGGGCATTGCAATGGGCTGTGCAATCTCTCCCATACTGTTCGTGTTGGCAATGGAAGTCATCTTGAAAGCTGCAATGAAGAGTTCAGGTCCAGTGAATCTGGGAGATGGATACCAGATGCCTCCTCTGAAAGCTTTCATGGATGACACAACAGTCTTGTCCACGGATGAGGAAGAGACACACCAAATCTTAAAGCAGCTGGATGAGCTGGTGGCCTCTTCAAGAATGAGGTTCAAACCTAAGAAATCCCGAAGTCTCTCACTGCGAAAAGGAAAAGTGGCAGATTCAGTCAAATTCATGGTAGCCAACCAAGCCATCCCCACTGTCACAGAAGAGCCAGTAAAAAGTCTCGGAAGATGGTATGATGACTCCCTGAAAGACACACAAAGGGGATGTGAAACCAAGCAAACAGCAGAAGAAGGCCTGAAGAAAATAGATAACTGCGGACTGCCAGGCAAATACAAAGTCTGGTGTCTACAGTTCATGCTGATACCAAAGCTGCTGTGGCCACTGCTAATCTATGACATTTGCACCAGCACAGTCGAAGCAATGGAAGCCAAAATCAACAAATACACAAGAAAATGGCTCGGTGTCCCACCTGGTCTCACTGATGTTGCATTCTACTGTCGTCAAGCAATGCTGAAGCTACCTCTCAAATCCATAGTGGAGGAATACAAAGTTGGAAAAGCAAGACTGTTGAGCATGCTGGAGGAATCGGAAGACAATATCGTGAGATCAGTTCATCCAAAGCTGAGAACTGGCAGAAAGTGGAAAGTCCAAGAGGCTGTAAACAATGCCAAGAGAAACCTCAGCATCAAAGAAATAATTGGACACACGCAAACCAACAGACAGGGACTGGGAGCAACAAAAATGCAGTGGTGGTCCAAAGCCAAAGGGAAGGAAAAAAGAGACATGATCATACAGGAGTTGAAGGAAGAAGAAGATGTCAAAAGAGTGCAGAAGGCAGTCCAGCAAGGTCAACAGGGGCAATGGACAACATGGGACAGTGCACTCCAAAGAAGTCTCAGCTGGAACGATATGTGGCACATGGCTCCTCTAAGGATAAGCTTCCTCCTCAGATCTGTATATGACCTGCTCCCCTCGAATGCAAACTTAGTGAAATGGGGGAAAGCAGACGACCCAGCATGTCCGCTCTGTCAGAAGAAACAAACAGTGGAACATGTCCTAAGCTCTTGCAAAGTAGCGCTAGCCCAAGGAAGGTATACATGGAGGCACAACCAAGTTCTGAAAGTGATCACAGATGTGGTTAGCGAAAAAACCATGACCCCAAACGCACCAATTGCTATGACAACGTTCTACAAAGCAGGAGGGAAACAGGTCTGGCCCGAAAGTGCTATGACAACCAGCACATTGCCAAAGGGTCTTCAGGATGGAGCAGTCGACTGGGAGTGTACAGCAGACCTCCCAGAGTGGAGAAATTACCCAGATGTCATCAGCAAGACAGGCATGAGACCAGACATCGCTCTCCACTCTGACTCCTCGAAACAAGTGATTCTGATAGAACTCACTGTGCCATACGAAAGCAGAATGGAAGAAGCACATATCTACAAGACCGAAAAATACGCCGGTCTTGCCAGCACCCTGAAGAAAGCAGGTCTGCGGGTCAAAATCTTCGCCATAGAGGTCGGGGCAAGAGGGTTTGTGGGCACCTCCGCTTATGATCTCATGAAACAACTCGCCATTTCTGGGAAGAAGAGGACTAGAGCCCTTAAAGCGATGGCAGAGGCAGCAGAAAGGAGCTCAAGCTGGATCTGGGCAAGGAGGAACGAAAAAAGTTAACTTCATAAGGATTAAATTCCCTACAGATGATGTGTGCCCCGTTAGCACATTGGTAAAACCGCGTACCGCAGTTCTGAAGCGCAGAATCGCCCAGGTTCGATCCCCGGCGTGGGAAAAAAAAAATAGACAACAGCAGAAGGGCATCCAGGAGTCGTGACCTGGATGTGGCCCGGTCCCCCGAGAGTGTAAGGAATTCAGGGCCGAAACACTTGTCTAAAGGGGGTTACTTCTCTGAAGACCTTCTGTTGTCTAGCTCTCCCTAGAGTTTCTTTCTACCAGTGTATGTTTTGTGTGCTGTATTGTGTGGAGCTCCTTATAGCATATATCTATGTATATTTTGTGTGCTCTATGTATGGAGCTCCTTATACCATATATCTATGTATGTTTTGTGTGCTGTATTGTATGGAGCTCCTTATAGCATATATCTATGTATGTTTTGTGTGTTATATTGTATGGAGCTCCTTATAGCATATATCTATGTATGTTTTGTGTGCTGTATTGTATGGAGCTCCTTATAGCATATATCTGTGTATGTTTTGTGTGCTGTATTGTATGGAGCTCCTTATAGCATATATCTATGTATGTTTTGTGTGCTGTATTATATGGAGCTCCTTATGGCATATATCTGTTTTGTGTGCTGTATTGTATGGAACTCCTCAAGCATATATCTGTGTATGTTTTGTGTGCTGTATTATGGAGCTCCTCACAGCATATATCTGTGTATGTTTTGTGTGCTGTATTGTGTGGAACTCGTCACAGCATATATCTGTGTATGTTTTGTGTGCTGTATTGTATGGAGCTTCTCACAGCATACATCAGTGTGTTTTGTGTGCTAAGCTCCTTACAGCATATATCTGTGTATGTTTTGTAAACTGCATTGTATGGAGCTCCTCATAGCATATATCTGCGTATGTTTTGTGTGCTAAGCTCCTTATAGCATATGTATATAATTATATATATATATATCTGTGTGTCTTTTGTATACTGCATTGTATGGAGCTCCTTACAGCATATCAGTGTATGTTTTGTGTACTGTATTGTATGGAGCTCCTCACAGCATATATCTGTGTATGTTTTGTGTGTTGTATTGTATGGAGCTCCTCACAGCATATATCTGTGTATGTTTTGTGTTGAATATGTATGGAGCTCCTCACAACATATATCAGTGTGTCTGGTGTGCTGAGCTCCTTACAGCATGTATCTATATTTTGTGTGCTGTATGAATGGAACTCCTTACAGAATATCAGTGTATGTTGTATATGGTGTATGTATAGAGCTCACAGCATACATCTGTGTATGTTTTGTGTACTGTATTGTATGGAGCTCTTCACAGCATATATCTGTGTTTGTTTTGTGTGTTAATGAAATCGTTGCATAAATTGGTAAATGTATGGTGTTGGTGCCATTTGGCTTGTGCGTTTTTGTTTTCCTTAACCGTATTTTTGTTATTGTAGGTGATCAGGATGTTATAAGATTAAACACCATAAACATTCCTTATAATTTAATAGTATTATTAGTATTATTATTATTATTATTATCATTGTTGTTGTTGTTACTATTATTATTATTGTTATTATCAATATTATTGTTGTTGTTGTCATTGTTATTAATATCATCATTATTAGTAGTAGTATTGTTGCTGTTGTTATTATTATTATTATCATCATCATTATTATTATTATTATTATTACTATTACTATTGTTATTATTATTGTTGTTGTTGTAATCAACATTGTCGTCGTCATGATCATCATCTTCATCGTCAATATAGTAGTAGTACTAGTAGTATTTGTGTAACTATTGGTATTAGTATAAATATTGTGTGCAGTCTGCCTATAATGTTGGCTTGTGTGTGTTTTGTGTGCAGCCCGACCCTGCCAGAGGACCTGGCGACTGTAGATATGAAGGATGCCTGGTGCCTGTTCAGGACACCACCTGAGAATTGACCAGAAAACTTTGCTACAACAACTTTGCCTTCTGTGTGGGTGCAATGAGGGCCCATCTGTTTGCATTGGCTTCGAGATCAGATTGTTTGCTCTCAGAATGTTAATAACGCCACAGCATTGAACTGAACTGGGTTACAGCATCGTTATTTTTGCTCCGTATTATTTCTTTCTTCAGTGCTTCTCCATTTCAATGTTTCATGCATGCACTATGTGTTGGCATGTCATGGTGTGTTTATGAGTGAAACAGAGCAAGAATAGGAAATTTTGGGTCACAGGTCATGCGCTTAACAAGCTGTGTGTACTCTACCTCTTGATCCTTTTTTTTTCTTTATTTTTGTTGTTGATATTATTATTATCCTGTTTGTGTGTGCATATGAAGACTTCTATTCCTGTATTTGATTTTAGGATCAGAACTTCTGTCAAGGGTCAACGCCTAACAAGCTGTGTGTACTCTAGCTCTTTATCCTGTGTCTGTTGTGCTCTAGCTCTTTATCTTGTGTCTGTTGTGCTTTAGCTCTTTATCCTGTGTCTGTGCGTGCATGTAATGACTTCTATTCTGTATATGATTTTGGGATCAGAAGTTGGGTAAAAGGTCACGCGCCTAACTAGCTGTGCACACTCTAGCTGTTTATCCTATGTGTGTGTACATGTGAAGACTTGTAGTCGTGTATTTGATTTTGCTTTCCTTCAATCTTTGTGACTAGTGGTCTCTAAATCTATTTTTGTCGCTTCTTTTATTGCCTGTTGTTGGTAGTAAGTTTGATAATGTTTTGGTACGGTGAAGTATACTGAACTTGCGTTTGACACAAGCACAGAATCTAGATTTTCTGTGTAGTTTATTTTTTGTATGAAAAGGGAGATTGTAAGAATGGCTTGACCATTCTATTTTCTTTTATTTGTTCAGCTTCCTTTTCTGTTCTGTTCATTTGTTATTCTTTTGTTATCCCACACATTAAGGTCGGCTTATGATATCTAAAACTGTCTCCAAGTTTGAGCCAGTCTCGACCTTGATAATGGTTATACAGATTTGTATTGGTTATCTAAACTGTCTCCAAATTTTAGCCAGTCAACTCGACCTTGATAATAGTTATATAGATTTGTATTCGTTATAAGTACTATTATATACAAAATTACTTTTGAAGAAAACTCCTCTTATCTTTGCCATCATCGTCATCATCTTCTTCTTCTTCATTATCTTCTTCTTTGTCTTCTTCTTCTTCGTCTTCTTCTCCTCTTTCCGGCTCCTCTTCTTATTTTTCTCCTTTGTCTTCTTTTTCTTCCACCTCTTCTTCTTTCTCTCCTTGTTTGCTTTTTGTTCTTGATCTTCCTCTTCTTCCTCTTCTTCTTCTTCTTCATCTTCTGCTTTTTCTTCTTCTTTTTCCTTGAACTGTGAACTTTGTTGTGTGCAACATGCACTGTGACTTTTGAACAAAACTCACAAGGACTTGATGCTGGGCTTCAGAAGCTGAAGGACTTAGCAGATGACATCAAAAGATCAAGAGTTTAAGATCCTTCTGCAACCTTATTTTACAATAAAAAAAATGACAGTTCCAGAGCTTATTTCATGCTTACATCTCCTTCTGTAATTGGCAAAAGTAATAGTTTTAGATGTATCAGAACATAACCAACACCTTTTTCAGTTTGCAGATCCACAAAAAAGCCGTTTTATGCATTCCTCGCGATAACAATTGAGGCTGCTTTTATTGTAAGTTTATAAAAAAAGTGTCCTTTTCTTCATTCAGATTTTTCTCAGATTAATTATCTTGCCCACACCGTGCAGGCCGTATGCTTCTGAACAATCTAAATGCGCCATGTTTAGTGGGCTTGCACGTAGGTGAAAAAGTTTCAGTGTTAATGTCTTACTTGTTCTTTGACCTAATTTTGACCAGTTCAAATTCAAACGTAAAGTTTCAGTGTTAATGTCTTGTCTGTTCTTTGACCTGATTTTGACCAGTTCAAATTCAAACGTAAAGTTTCAGTGTTAATGTCTTGTCTGTTCTTTGACCTGATTTTGACCAGTTCAAATTCAAACGTAAAGTGTCAGTGTTAATGTCTTGTCTGTTCTTTGACCTGATTTTGACCAGTTCAAATTCAAATGTTTGGTCCGCAAGGTGTCGTAAGCTTATAAAGCGTTACATCTGATGTCTTGTGTGTAATCTTTTCTTGCAATATAAAAACTGTTTATGTTGCTACCCATCTCAGTGCTCCAGTTTTCTGGTGATGTCAGCTTTGTGCTTTCTGCAACGTGTTCTGCCCTGCCCCAGTTCAGCACCTTGCCTGTGCATAGGGTTTTGTGCAGTCTGAAGGAAACTGCCAGATGGTTATTGACAAACCTAGGTGGCACACCAAAGAAATAAGAGGGAAGCAGGGAGAATTGTTATAATATCAAGCAAAGGACATAACTCTTGAGAGTCACGTAGGAATTATCTCCCATGTTGTGGAACCTCTCAAATCTAACATAGTTTGCGCTACCCATTCAGCTAGCAGATACAAAGCACAAAAACCGTAAGCTCAGAGCACTCCTCTCTCCCAGCTCTGAGCTTACGGTTTTTATGCTTTGTATCTGCTTCTATGCTAGCTGAATGGGTAGTGCAAACTATGTTAGATTTGAGAAGTTCCACAACATGGGAGATCATTTTTAGGTGGCACACATACGAAATCTTTGGTGTGAGATGAATCCATCTTCGACAGACTCCAGGCTCTATAAACACCAGAGCTCGTCTTTGATGATCATTTGTCAAGATCACAGTTTTGTGAAGCATTTCAGTCGTTGACTGTTGTGGTTTTTAGTTGTGAAGATTGTGATCCTCTTGTAGTTTTTTTTCTGGAAGCTGGCATTTAAAACTTCAAAACCTCAAACTTCATAACGCTTTGTTTATTACTCATGGATAATAGCGTTATGTCCCACTGGACCTGTCTTACTGCTGATCCTTGCTACACTACACCTATAGCGTGCATATGAAGACATGGTGTCCAGGTGTGCAGCAGCCAACACTGAACCCGGTGACACGGACAGGTGGAGACATAAAAGTGAAATGAATTACTCAAAACTGAACAAATAAAATGGAAATGAATTGTGAAAATATAAATTACAAGCATACAAACAAAGGAAAGGAAGAAGGTAAAGGAAGCATGAAAAACAAACAAAAATTATAGGGAGAGGGGGGAGGAAGAAGTGTTAATTAACCCTTTGACTCCCACCCACTACCAATCAACTGCAGAAACTTAACCCTTCATCCCCCTCACCCTATCCACCAGTTTCTTGCATGAAGCTGGTGGATAGGATGAGGGAGTCAATGGATTAAGTCTTTACCTTGTTAGCGTAATTGACTGTGCAGGATGCTGGTGGGTAGGGTGCAGGATTGAAAGGGTTAATGACTAAATGGCTGCCTGTATAAATGTCTGACACAAACACGTACAGAGACAGGCTTGTATGTGTCATGCAGTCAGAAAGTGTGCGCATGAGGCTGAAAAATGTTTCGATGGTGGTAGATAAGATGAAGGAGTCTTCTTCATTGTTTTCTAGTCAGAATTTCAGAGAAAAAATGTGATTTTTTTAGTATAAGATGGTATATATTGGATATTGATGGTGAATATTGCTTTTCGTAGGCATCAAACATTTTTTGTTGACCCCGAAAATAAAATAAATTCTGTGCATTATTAGTATATTTGACTGCAGCAAGTAATTGCAGTTTTGGATGCATCAACTGATGTGATGTTGTGTCCATAATTTTCCGTTGAAGTAAGAATGATTACATGTATCTGGAATGTAATTTGTGTATTTTTCTGATTTCATTTATCAGGAATGTAATCTGTATGTTTTTCTCATCTTGTGTTCTAAGGAAGCTTATATATATTTTTTTTGTTTCTTTTTTCCTTCTTTTTTTTCTTGCATTGACTCCCTCTCTTTCCCCATCACACCCCCTTCCATTACAGAATTGTTTGTTATACATGTTTGTAATTTTATGCCGGGTATTTTCCCCTGTTCTTGGGTACCTGCAGTTCCTTATAAGATTTGCATATATTGGGTGTTCATGTTGAACCCAGGTAGCAACATCATTTCTTGTTATGTATTTTTACCTTGTGCCTAAATGTCTTCATCGTCATTATAAATTGTTGAGTGTGCATGGAATATCTATATTTCAGCATTGTTTCATGTTACGAATTGTTGAGTATATAGCTGATACCAATATTACTGTATTGTTTTTTTTTCTTATAAATTATTGGATGTGTAGCCAATAATCATATTCCTGCACCGTTTCTTCTTATGAATTGTTCAGTCTTTGTCTTATACCCATACATCTGCATTATTTCCTGTTATGAACTGTTGAGTACCATGTACCCATGTATCTACTAAAGAAAGTTTGAAACTGTTGATATTGTACTGAAAGAGCTTCTTTATAGGCTTTTGTGTGTGTTGTTAAATGTAAATCCGGTATCCATATTGTTTTGATGTTAGAAGTTTTCTTTTAAAGTTTACCATTTACTCAAAGAGCTGCATAATTTGTTGTTATGAATAGTTGACTATTTGTAGCTTAAGAGGTTTTTATCATTTGTTGAGACAGATTGTTGAACGCTTATTCTGCATCATTCGTTCTCTCACAAACGAGATGTGTATTAACATTTTTAACATCTTTCCATTTCTGCATCCTTCGCTGTCAAAAGTCAAGATTCATATGGTTCAGCCTCCTTATCCCAGATGTGTTGCATTGTTTACTCATGAAAGCAGTATTGTTATGGGATATTGCCTGATGTATACATGATTTACTGACGCAAAATGTATATACTAAATGCCCTATTATTTGCTGTTGTAAGAAAGATTTATATGCAAGGGAACTAGATGTTTACATCCTTTATTGCTGTGAGGAAAGATTTTATGGTATTTATTCAGATACCTGTGTCTATTTTTTTTATATCTTTTTTATATCGTTTGGTTTTACGGTTGCTGATTGTTTTTGCTTTTTGCATGTTGTTGTTCTTATCTTGAAAATAATGATTATGGAGATTGCTATTACAGCCGGATATTTTAAACAGTTCTTTTGCCGTTTTTCTGCAGCTGCACGGAAAATGATTTATGCAGGATGTGCTCAGATGTCTAAATTACTTGTTGTTACAATCCCTGAATGTTTCACCATTGTTTTTTGTTCCCTTGTTTTGTCGTGATTTTGTTGTTCTATTTTATATGCTACATCAAAGGCAACAGCATCTGGAACAATTATTCATAATGCTTTGATGATGATGACAGTGGGATAATAATCATGATGCTTTGGATATCCAGTCTGGATTGAAACTGCTTGACAGGGCTGTAGCCTTCCCTTAAGATTCCTTCACAGGGCTGTGGTCTTCCCTCAAGATTGCTTGACAGGGCTGTACTCTTCCCTGATATTGCTTGACAAGGCTGTAGCCTTCCCTGAGATTGCTTCACAGGGCTGTACTCTTCCCTGAGATTGCTTCACAGGGCTGTGCTCTTCCCAGAGATTGTTTCACAGGGCTGTAGTCTTCCCTGAGATTCCTTCACAGGGCTGTAGCCTTCCCTCAAGATTGCTTCACAGGGCTGTACTCTTCCCTGAGATATCTTCATAGGGCTGTAGCCTTCCCTGAGACTGCTTCACAGGGCTGTACTCTTCCCTGAGATTGCTTCACAGGGCTGTACTCTTCCCTGAGATTGCTTCACAGGGCTGTAGTCTTCCCTGAGATTGCTTGACAGGGCTGTACTCGTCCCTGAGATTGTTTCACAGGGCTGTACTCTTCCCTGAGACTGTTTCACAGGGCTGTACTCTTCCCTGAGACTGTTTCACAGGGCTGTGCTCTTCCTCAGATTGTTTCACAGGGCTGTACTCTTCCCTGATATTCCTTCACAGGGCTGTACTCTTCCCTGAGATTCCTTCATAGGGCTGTACTCTTCCCTGAGATTCCTTCACAGGGCTGTGCTCTTCCCTGAGATTCCTTCACAGGGCTGTGGTCTTCCCTGAGATTCTTCACAAGGCTGTAGCCTTCCCTCAAGATTGCTTCACAAGGCTGTACTCTTCCCTGAGATTGCTTCACAGGGCTGTACTCTTCCCTGAGATTCCTTCACAGGGCTGTACTCTTCCCTGAGATTCCTTCACAGGGCTGTGCTCTTCCCTGAGATTCCTTCACAGGGCTGTGCTCTTCCTGAGATTCCTTCACAGGGCTGTACTCTTCCCTGAGATTCCTTCACAGGGCTGTGGTCTTCCCTGAGATTCCTTCACAGGGCTGTAGCCTTCCCTCAAGATTGCTTCACAAGGCTGTACTCTTCCCTGAGATTGCTTCACAGGGCTGTACTCTTCCCTGAGATTCCTTTACAGGGCTGTGCTCTTCCCTGAGATTGTTTCACAGGGCTGTAGTCTTCCCTGAGATTGTTTCACAGGGCTGTAGTCTTCCCTGAGATTGTTTCACAGGGCTGTGCTCTTCCCTGAGATTGTTTCACAGGGCTGTACTTTTCCCTGAGATTGCTTGACAGGGCTGTACTCTTCCCTGAGATTCCTTCACAGGACTGTAGTCTTCCCTGAGATTGCTTGACAGGGCTGTACTCTTTCCTGAGATTCCTTCACAGGACTGTACTCTCCCTGAGATTGCTTCACAGGGCTGTAGTCTTCCCTGAGATCCCTTCACAGGGCTGTGCTCTTCCCTGAGATTCCTTCACAGGGTTGTAGTCTTCCCTGAGATTCCTTCACAGGCCTGTGGTCTTCCCTGAGATCCCTTCACAGGGCTGAAGCCTTCCCTGAGATTGCTTGACAGGGCTGAAGTCTTCCCTGAGATTGCTTGACAGGGCTGTAGTCTTCCCTGAGATTGCTTGACAGGGTTGTAGTCTTCCCTGAGATTTGCTTGACAAGGCTGTAGCCTTCCCTCAAGATTGCTTCACAGGGCTGTAGTCTTCCCTCAAGATTGCTTCACAGGGCTGTAGCCTTCTTCCAAGATTGCTTGACAAGGCTGTAGCCTTCCCTGAGATTGCTTCACATAGTCTTCCCTGAGATTGTTTCTCAGAGCTGTACGCTTCCTTGAGATTGCTTGACAGGGCTGTACTCTTACCTGAGATTTCGTTAAAACTAATTTGGTTTTAAAGCTTGGTTTGCTTTTTCTGTTAAAAATTGTTTGCCTTTAAGAGATTTCTGAATACAATCACTGTTTCTGTGGTTTTGTTGTTGTTATTGTTGTTGTTGTTGTTGTTGTGTGTGTGCAGTCCTGAGACTGACCAGCTGTTGTTGGTGTTGGTTTTGAAGGATGTTTTAATGAGAAAGTCTTCTTGCCTTTTCTGCAGAGGTGCAAGAGGAAGCATTTATGACCTGAATGATTTACCATAATATTCTTTAAACCAAAAATGACACTCTGGTGAAAATAGTGTTAAACACGGCAAAAGAAAACTAGTTGCTGATGAGATTTAGCTGATGAAGATATTGATGAAAGAATCAAGATAGCAGACAATAAATTCAAGATATTGATGAAAGAATCAAGATAGCAGACAATGAATTCAAGATATTGATGAAAGAATCAAGATAGCAGACAATGAATTCAAGATATTGATGAAAGAATCAAAATAGCAGACAATGAATTCAAGATATTGATGAAAGAATCAAGATAGCAGACAATGAATTCAAGATATTGATGAAAGAATCAAAATAGCAGACAATGAATTCAAGATATTGATGAAAGAATCAAGATAGCAGACAATGAATTCAAGATATTGATGAAAGAATCAAAATAGCAGACAATGAATTCAAGATATTGATGAAAGAATCAAGATAGCAGACAATGAATTCAAGATATTGATGAAAGAATCAAGATAGCAGACAATGAATTCAAGATATTGATGAAAGAATCAAAATAGCAGACAATGAATTCAAGATATTGATGAAAGAATCAAGATAGCAGACAATGAATTCAAGATATTGATGAAAGAATCAAGATAGCAGACAATGATATCAAGATATTGATGAAAGAATCAAGATAGCAGACAATGAATTCAAGACATTGATGAAAGAATCAAGATAGCAAACAATGAATTCAAGATATTGATGAAAGAATAAAGATACTAGACAATGAATTTCAAGATATTGATGAAAGAATCAAGATAGCAGACAATGAATTCAAGATATTGATGAAATAATCAAGATAGCAGACAATGAATTCAAGATATTGATGAAAGAATCAAATAGCAAACAATGAAATCAAGATATTGATGAAATAATCAAGATAGCAAACAATGAATTCAAGATATTGATGAAAGAATCAAGATAGCAAACAATAAATCAAGACATTGATGAAAGAATCAAGATAGCAGACAATGAATTCAAGATATTGATGAAAGAATCAAGATAGCAGACAATGAATCAAGATATTGATGAAAGAATCAAGATAGCAGACAATAATTCAAGACATTGATGAAAGAATCAAGATAGCAGACAATGAATTCAAGACATTGATGAAATAATCAAGATACCAAACAATGAACTCAAGATATTGATGAAATAATCAAGATACCAACAATGAACTCAAGAATTGATGAAATAATCAAGATACCAAACAATGAACTCAAGATATTGATGAAATAGTCAAGATACCAAACAGTGAACTCAAGATATTGATGAAATATCAAGATACCAAACAGTGAACTCAAGATATTGATGAAATAGTCAAGATACCAAACAGTGAACTCAAGATATTGATGAAATAATCAAGATACCAAACAATGAACTCAAGATGCTGATGAAAAAACAATTTATTAGACGTGAACCATAGGTATTGATGAAAGAATCAAAATACCAGACAATGAACCCAAGATAATGA
Organism: Monoplex corrugatus; assembly: GCA_030674185.1. Taxonomy (NCBI): domain Eukaryota; kingdom Metazoa; phylum Mollusca; class Gastropoda; order Littorinimorpha; family Ranellidae; genus Monoplex; species Monoplex corrugatus. Next base: position 29,209,414 of record JAPXFY010000023.1, on the reverse strand, counting down.
TGAAAGCATCAAAATACCAGACAATGAACCCTAGATATCCATGAAGAAATCGAGGTACCAGACAGTGTACCCAAGATATTGATGAAAGAATCAGTGTACCAGACAATGGAACCAAAATTTTGTTAAAGTAAACAAGATACCAGACAATGATGATGATGAATCAAGATACCAGACAGTGAACCCAAGATACTGATAGAATACTCAAGATACCCGGTAATGAACCCAACTATCATTTACGTGGATACAGACTTTGATGAAGGTTTTTTGGAGGAATCAAAATACCAGGTAATGGACCCAACTATCATTTAGGTAAATAATTTTTTTATGAAGGTATTGATGAAGAAACTAAAATTCCAGGAGTAAAGCTAGCTATCATTAAGTTGAATATAATCTTTGACAAAGATATTGATGAAGGAATAACGGTTCCTGGCAATGGACCCAACTATAATTCAGGTGAATATAATCTTCGTGATATGTTATTTTATGTATTATGTTGTTGCTGTTGTATGATGAACAGAAAGCAGAGTACATTGTTGTTGGTTTGGTGTTGCTGTTACTGTTGCTGTTGTCATTGTCACGTCTTTGTAATTATGTATGTTTCTCTTACAGATCTGCTGCTCCCTTTTCTTTCAGTACTGCTCAGAGGCCATTATTACTTGTAAAGTGATCAAAGCTGACAAAGCCGTCATTTCTCCACATTAACGCACAGTTATACTGCTGTGTACATATTGAAAAACTTGATCTGTAACTTTCTGATATTACGCTATGAAATGTTATACTGCTGTATACATTTAGAAAACGTGATCTATAACCTACTGATATTAAGCTGTGAGATTTATTATTTTTTGTATTTTTTCTTTTTTATTTCATTAAATTTTTTCTCTCTATTTTTGTGTGTGGTCGCAATGGATTTACTATTTGAAATTTGGACTGGTGTTCCAAGGGAGAGCACCTCGCAATTACACAGCGCTACTCGTTTTTTTTTCTTTATTCTTTCTGAATGCATTTTTAAAAGTTTTTTTATTGACCTGTCAAATTGGATTTTGCCTCAGAATTTGGCTAGGGACCACTCCTTTGTTGCTATGGAATCTTTAACATGCACCAAGTATGTGCTGTACTTACGGCCATGGTTTATTTTCTCATCAAACAGACTAACACCTAGACCACCACTTAAGATCTAGTGGAGGGTGGGGATGGGGAGGGGGAGGCAAGTTCCTTGTGTGATGTATGATTTGAACCCAGGTTTCTTATGTTCTAGACGGGTGGTTTAACCATTAAGCTACACACTGTGTGAAGTTTTGAAATACCACTTTGGAAATTGACCTCAAATAGTGTACAAATGCTTGGCCATGAAAGTATGGCCTGTGACAGTGAACAGTTCACAACACCTTGGTCATAAAAGTATTGTCTTCAAAATAAATCAAATTGTTTTATTTCTTTTTCGTTTTATTCTTTTTATTCACTTTTTGTCTTTAAAAAATCAGAATACATGTACTTGATTTTATTGTATTGATTTTGTCTTCTAAATAAATCAAACTATTTTATCTCCACCATTTTTTTTTTGCAAGAAGAGAGGAGACAAAGTGCTATTGCGTTTCTTTATTTCTTTGTATGTTTTTAGCACTTGCACTTAAAGTGACTGACACTACAAGAGTTATCTCTGGCTTAGGGTAGGTATGAATGCTTAATTTGATGTGTATTTTTTTCTTAGCATTTGTTAAAATGCTCATTTTCGACTATGGTAAAACTCAAGCAGGTCAGCCTCAGCTTTTGTTCTGGAATCGATCAGCTCATAAGTGCCATGCTAATTTTTTTAAAGGATCATTATGCTTAGGCAGTTTTCTTTGAGCTCACCTCCCCCCCCCCCCCCCTTTTTTTTTTTTTTTTTTTTTTTTTGATTCCATTTTTACGCCCCCTGAATTGCTACAGATGCTGGTGCCATACTAAGCTTAAATGTTTGTGTTTTTTATACGGCTTGTTTAAGATGAATACAAACCCAACTATGAGATTGTTTTGAACGTTTTAAGTTGGCGGGAGGTAGTGTCAGTTTTTATTACTTTGTGTTTTTATTACTTTATGTGCTGGTCGTGTTGATCTTTGTTACAGAATGGTAAAAAGAAATTGACAATGTTTATTATCTAGATCTTTTGTTATAGAATAGTAAAACCAGTTGTACAGTGTTTTCAGTCAGAAGCTTTGATGTTAAAACCAGCTGTTGATGTTTTTAATTCCAGCCACCGAAGCGGCTTGATACTGTTTAGATGTATTTATCATTTACCTGGAAAATGCATAGGTTTGACTAGAAGTGTCTTTATACTATTAAGACATTCTTTATCTTTACCTGGTAAATGTGTGGTACAGGTTTGACTAGAAATGGTTCGATATTGTTCAGATATACTTTATTAGTTACCTGGTAAGTGTGTGATAAAGATTTGACCAGAAGTGGCTTGATGTTGTTCAGACATATTTTATCAGTTACCTGGAAAATGTGTGGTATATGTTTGACTAGAAGTGGTTCGATACTTTTCAGACATACTTATCATTACCATGTAAATGTGTGATATATGTTTGATTAGAAGTGGCTTGATACTGTTCACACATAGTTTATCAGTTACCTGGAAAATTGGTGGTCTAGGTTTGACCAGAAGTGGCTCGATACTGTTCACACATATTTATCATTACCTGGTAAATGTATGGTATGGGTTTGACTTAGAAGTGGTTTGATACTATTCGGACATACTTAATCAGTTACCTGGAAAATATGTGATATAGGTTCGACCAGAAGTGGCTTGATATTCTTCAGACATATTTTACTATTACCTGGTAAATGTGGTAAAGGTTTGACCAGAAGTGGCTTGATGTTCTTCAGACATATTTTACTATTACCTGGTAAATGTGGTAAAGGTTTGACCAGAAGTGGCTTGATACAGTTCAGACATATTTTACTATTACCTGGTAAATGTGGTATAGGTTTGACCAGAAGTGGCTTGATACAGTTCAGGCATATTTATCATTACCTGGAAAATGTGTGGTATATGTTTGACTAGAAATGGTTCGATATTGTTCGGACATACTTTATCAGTTACTTGGAAGTGTGTGATACAGATTTGACCAGAAGTGGTTTGATACTGTCCAAACATACTTTACCATTAGTTGGTAAACGTTCACGATGGTTTTGAAAATTCTGATGAATGTGCAAAGTGACATTCCGCACAATTTAAACTGGGAGTGAAAGGGTCAAGTTTGCAGGAAGCTGGTGGATAGGGTGAGGTAGTGACTGGGTCAAGTTTGCAGGAAGCTGGTGGATAGGGTGAGGGAGTGACAGGATCAAGTTTTTGCAGCTGGTGGATAGGGTGAGGTAGTGACAGGGTCAAGTTTGCAGGAAGCTGGTAGATAGGGTGAGGTTTGTGACAAGGTCAAGTTTGCAGGAAGCTGGTGGATAGGGTGCGGGAGTGAAAGGGTTAAAAATGATAAGTCAGCACAAATACCCCAATAGAGATTCTTCTCTTACAGCAGATTGACCTTTTCACTTCCTCGCTCTATCTGCCAGATTCTTGCACTATCAGTCACAGCAAAGAAAAGCCTTAACCCTTTCAACTCCTCACCATGTCTACCAGCGCCATGCTGGAAGCTGGTAGATAGGATGAGAGATTTAAAAGCAAGAAGTTTGTGGATAGGGTTAGGATATGACAGAATGAAGTTGTTGTTTTTTTGTTTTGTTTGTTTTTTCCTGGCGAACAGAGGCAGAGAGTAGAATGGGGTTACTGAAAATGATAAAACAGTGGGGATGAAGGAATATTATCTGCTGTGCTGTTTTTTAAACTGTTCAAGTTATCTCCCGTGTTACGTTTTTTAGCTGTGCATGTTCTCTACTGTGCTGTCTTTTTTTTAACTGTTGATGTTCTCTACTGTGCTGGTTTTTTTTTTAACTGTTTATGTTATCTACTGTGCTATGTTTTTGTTTTAATTAAACTGTTCATTGTTTTTTTGTAATTTTCAACAAAACAAGTGGAATGTTTGATAGCTTGTGTTGCACATTTCTCCTGCTTTGTTCTCTTGGGTATTTTCTTGCGTTTTTTTTTATGTGAATTAATATTGTTTGTTCACTGGTGAAATACTTAGTGTTTATTTTGTTTCATCAAACTGCATGCTTTCTGTTTACACACTTAACATTTTCATCTGCATGGTGCGTTGGTCAATATATACAGTGGAAAATAAATAGATTTGAACTAGAGTGATTAACAAGCCTTAAAAATTCTGAGCTCAGAATTGCTGCGAAATTAAAAATTGAACGCCATTTTCTTTAAAAGACAGGGTGCTGAACATCAGTGTACGTCATGCTTTTTGTGTGTGTGAGATGGAAGCCTTTGTCTTTGGTTTTGTTGTGCGTTTCTCTCTCTCTCTCTTTGAGCGTCGGATTCACATGCTAATGTTGTGGGTTCGAATCCCGGGGTGCGCTACATTAAATCTGGCCTTCTCACTGTCCCATCTTAGCATCATTGTTGTTCTGGTGGTGTCAGTATAGGATTAGATAAGTCCCCCATTGCCCCCATTTTCCTGGGATGGTTATCCCCGTCGGCCATATCACCTGAGGTGGGTGCTGACGTAAAACTGAATCAAATCAAATCAATCAATCTCTCTCTCTCTCTCTCTCTCTCTCTCTCTCTCTCTCTCTCTCTCTCTCTCTCTCTTCTCTCTCTCTCTCTCTCTCTCTCTCCTCTCTTTCTCTCTCTCTCTTTGGAAAATGGCTTCTAGCCAATAGCTTTTATCGTTGGAAAATAAAGCGTCATTGTCATTGTCTCTCTGTGTTGTTGTTGTTGTTTGTTTTATTTGTCTTTGGTTTTGTTGTGGATTTTTTTGTTTTTTTTTGTTTTTTAGTGTTCTGATTTTTCTCGAATGCGTGTAAGCACATAGTTTTTGTCTGTGTACGTGTGTAGGTGTGTGTACGTGTGTAAGTATGTCTGTCTACAGGTGTTTTGTTTGGATACATGTATAGGTTTGTCTGTTACATGTCCAGGTTTTGCCTGTGTGCGTGTGTATATGTGTGTATGTATACGTGAATGTTTGTGTACATGTGAGACGTTTGTCTTTGTGCGCGTGTAAGTTTGTGTACGTGTGCACGTTTTTGTACATGTGCATGTTTGAGTTGTGTATATGTGTGTGTCCGTGTGTAGGTTTGTCTTTGTAAGTGTGTAGGTTTGCGTACTTGTGTAGGTTTGTGTCGTGCGTAACTTTGGGTACGTTTGTAGATGTGTATGTGTGAACGTTTATACACATGTGTAGGTTTATGTACCGGCGTGTACGTGTGTATGTTTGTCACTGTACGTGTGTATGTTTGTGTACGTGTGTATGTTTGTGTACGTGTGTATGTTCAGTTTGTGTACGTGTGTATGTTTGTGTAGGTTTGTGTACGTGTGTAGGTTTGTCACTGTACGTGCGTATATTTGTGTACGTGTGTTAGTTTGTGTAGGTGTGTGGGTTTGTCATTGTGCATGTGTATATTTGTGTAGGTTTGTGTACATGTGTGTGTTTGTCATTTTACGGTGTATGTTTGTGTACGTTTGTGTACGTATGTAGCTTTGTCACTGTACGTGTGTATGTTTGGTACGTGTGTGGGTTTGTCACTATACATGCGTATATTTGTGTATGTGTGTATGTTTGTGTGCGTCTGTGGGTTTGTCACTGTACGTGTGTATGGTTGTGTACGTGTGTATGTTTGTGTCCGTGTGTGGGTTTGCATATCACACTTAGCTAGTAGTCTCTTATGATAATGATGAAACAAAAATAAAGCAGACTAATTCCAGCACAAACGTACCACGCATATGCACGCATGTAGACACATACCTATGCGCGCACACACACACATGCATATGCACGCATGTAGACACACACATACGCGCACACACACGCAAACGCACATACTACACACACACACACACACACACATATATATATATATATATACATTTTTATGTATATATATTTAGTCTAAAAGCACATATGTGAATAGACGTTAAAAGAAATAACGAACGACATATATATATATATATATATATATATATATATATATATATATATATATATATATAATATATATATATATATATATATATATATAGGCACATTGTCTCTCTCACACTCACACACACGCACAGCCACACACGTACACACAATACGCACACACTCATACAAACATACACATACAGGCACACACACACACACAACACACACATACACACACACATATATATATATATATATATATATATATATATATATATATATACATACACACACAGACGCACACACACACAATCTCTACTTGAACAAAATAAATTCAGAGATACATCATTTCAGTCAAAGAAACGAAAAGCAAATCAGCGTGGATGTGAAAATTTTATTCATCAACCCAGCCAAGCCATTAAGAATTGCTGCAGACACATATATACAATGCAGTTGTTTTTCTCCTTCTACATTACTGTCTTAAAATGGAAACAAAACGTACATACATGTGGTAAATCTGAAAACTTTACACAGAGTGTCGTAACCTCCATATTTCACGGATATGACGTCATTTGACAAAGTTCGATATGAAATAGAATGTATGACATGAAAACATGCTGTAACCTCCATATGTCAAAACGAGATATTTGACATGAAATAAAAACCATTCGTGTGAAGATGAAAATGATATTTCGTACATGTGTAACCTCAACATTACAAGGATTTTAGATATTTGACAAAATCGATCTGAAATGGCAAATATACGGATGAAACAAAAATGGTTTGTGAGTGTCGTAACCTCCATAGTTCAAAGATGTGTATAAGATATTTGACATGTTTGATGTGAAATAAAGAGAATATTCGTATGAATTTAAAAAGAATGAAAAAAAAAGTACGATGTTTTGTGTATGTCGTAACCTCCGTATTTCAAAGATATAAGATATTTGACAAATTGGATATGAAATAGAACACATTCATATCAAACAACAATCTTTTGTGTATGTTGTAACCTCCATAATTCAAAGATACAAAATAACTGACAAAGTGGATATGAAAAAGAAGATAATCATATGATACAGGAATGTTCCGATCATGTTGTAACCTTCACACTTCACAGATATATATATACATATATATATAATACATATATATATATATGTATATATATATATTTGACAAATTCAATATGAAATAGAACAGTTTGATAAGCGTTTCCCAAGTGCCGTAACTCCATATTTCACGGATACGAGATATCTTACAAATTGGATATGAAGTGAAACATTCGTCTGAAATTAAAATATTTTGTACATGTTGTAACCTCTACATTTCAAACGTACGAAATATTTGACAAATTCGATATGATATATAGAAGATAAAAGTATGAAAAAAAACAAAACAAAACAAACACAAACAAACAAAAAACAAACAAAAAACCCTCAATTGTTCGTGCATGCTGTAACTTCCATATTTTGAAGATGCGATACATTTGGCAAATCCGATATGAAATGAATGATATTCATATGAAATAACAATGTTTCGTGCGTGTTGTAACCTCCATATTTCAGACATAAAATGCTTGACAAATTCGATATGAATTAAAAGATGTTCGTAAGAAATGAAAAGACGTGGCCCGAACATGTCGTAACCTTCAAATTTTAAACATACAAAACACTGGACAAGTTCGATATGAAATAGAAGAAAAACTCGTATGAAAAAAGAAATGTTTGTACATGTTCTCACAGCTACCAAAATCCAGAACACAAAAAGACTTATGAAGTGAAAACAAAATCCAGAACATAAAAAGTAGATTTTTATGAATTAAAAGCTCTGTTCAATATGCGATTGTACAGCTACTAAAAAGAATAATTGTCCTCTTAGCCTTGTCTGTCGCATAAAACAGAGGGTGTGGTCACACAACAATACAGACAGCGTAAGAAGTTTAAATATCTAGGTAAAAATGACATTCAGAACAGACACAGCACAGTGAGTAAGTTCATGTTCCACATATCAGAATTCAGTTTCAACTTCAGATTTCTTCAAGACGGCATCTTTGCGCTTGGGGAAAGAAATCTGTATGTACTATCACCCAAATAATCATG
>JAPXFY010000023.1:29181312-29196312 GCA_030674185.1 Monoplex corrugatus | reverse complement strand
ACACACACACACACACCACACACACACACACACACACACATACACACGCTCACTCACTCACTCTGTCTTTCTCTCTCTCTCTCACGCATACACAGAGTCACTCACACAGACACACAACACACATACACACACACGCACGCAGCGCACGCACGCACGCCCAACACACACACATAAAAAAGGATGATGGATATGATGTTAATGATCAAGATGATGATGATGATGGTGATGATGATAATGACGACGCAACTCACACACGCCCGTACATACATACACACAGATTACAGTAGAAAAGGAGAACTTTAAAAATGAAAAGCAAATTTGAAGCAATTGATCTATACTGAATTCTAATATTGGACAGAGAGTTCGTTCCATACATTCAAAGCCAGGTATGTGTGTCGACTCTTACCATATGATTTTGTTCTAAAAGACAGGGAACACAAAATAGTCTGGAATCCGAAGAAGAGCAAAAGCTTTCTGCATGGGATGCAAATGTTAAGAATGACAGAAAGATACTGAGGGCCAGTTCTAGAGACAGACACAGAACATAATGATGAAAGAATTTATGATGGATTCTAGACTGAATAGAAAGCCAATGCACTGATATGACCCCTTGATTTCCTTACCCTATCCACCAGCTTCCTGCAGGAAACAGGTGGATAGGGTGAGCGTTACATAACCCTTTAGCTCCTTCATTCTATCTACCGGCTTCCTGCAGGAAGCTGGTGAATAGGGAAAAGGAGTCAAAGGGTTAATTTTTTTGCATTTGGTGATAGGGTGCAGGAGTCAAAGGGTTAAGAAAAAGGCAGTTAAGCTCACATTTAAAAGATTGGAAAACTAGATGAGCGGCATTCTTTTGAACTTTCTGGAACCTTGGAGAAGACATTTTGGAAAAGCAGGCAAAATGCATTACAACGATTAAGCCAAGACTGAACGAATGAACAAACAAATGCTTAACCCTTTGATTCCCTCAACTTATCCGCCACGGTCCTCCCATTATCAAACCATGACAGCAAAGCAAAAAACTTAACCCTTTCACTTCAGTTAACCCTTCTAGAAGTTGGTGGACAGGGTGAAGGAGTAAAAGGGTTAAGTTTTCGCAGCTGGTGGATAGGATGCGGTAGTGAAAGGGTTGATAGCGAATAGCGCTGATTTTTCCTGAGTTCTAGGTAGGGCGACTCTCCAAATGTTGAAAAGGTGTCATTTAATTTAACCCTTTGACTCCCGCAGCCTGTCCACCAGCATCCTGCATTGTCAACCATGATAGCAAAGCAAAAACTTAACCCTTCAACTCCCTCACCCTATCCACCAGCTTCCTGTAGGAAGGGAGTCGAAGAGGCAAATGGAAGAGGACACTTGGACACTTTGAAGCTTTAGTGGAATAATGAGCATTGCTTCTGTGTGTTTTACTGTTTAGCTGGAATTTGTGTTCTTTTTCATCCAGTGAGTGCAAACTGGTGGATAGGGTGAGGAAAGTGACAAGAAATCTGGTGGACAGGGTGGGGGAGTACCAGGACAGCTGGTGGATAGGGTGAGGGAGTGACAAGACAACTGGTGGATAGGGTAAGGGAGTGATTGGACAGTTGGTGGATATGATGAAGAAGTAACAGCTGGTGGACAGGGTGAGGGAGAGACAAGAAATCTGGTGGACGTAATGAGGGAGAGACAGGAAAGCTGGTGGATAGAGTGAGGGGTGTGACGAGAAATCTGATGGGCAGGGTGAGGGAATGACAAGAAAGCTGGTGGATAGGGTAAGGAAAAGGCAGGAAAGCTGGTGGACAGGGTGAGGGAGTGACCAGAAAACTAATGGACAGGGTGAGGGAGTGACAAGAAAGCTGGTGGACAGGGTGAGGGAGTGACCAGAAAACTAATGGACAGGGTGAGAGGGAGTGACAAGAAAGCTGGTGGACAAGGTGAGGGAGTGCAAAGTGGTGTAGGAAGGTGAGGGAGTGACAAGAAAGCTGGTGGACAGGTGAGGGAGTGACAAGAAAGCTGGTGGACAGGTGAGGGGAGTGACAAGAAAGCTGGTGGACAGGGTGAGGGAAGTGACAAGAAAGCTGGTGGACAGGGTGAGGGAGTGGACAAGAAAGCTGGTGGACAGGGTGAGAGGTAGAGTGACAAGAAAGCTGGTGGACAGGTGAGGGAGTGACATGAAGCTGGTGGACTAGGGTGGGAGTGACAGGAAAGCTGGGGACAGGGTGAGGGAGTGACAAGGAAGTGAGGGAGTGAAGAAAGGGTGAGGTGAGGGAGTGACAAGAAAGCTGGTGGATAGGTGAGGGAGTGCAGAACTATGACAGGTGGGAGTGACAAGAAAGCTGGTGGACAGGTGAGGGAGTGACAAGAAAGCTGGTGGACAGGTGAGGGAGCGACAAGAAAGCTGGTGGACAGGGTGAGGGAAGTGACAAGAAAAGCTGGTGGACAGTGGTGAGGGAGTGAAAAGAAAGCTGGTGGACAGGGTGAGGGAGTGACAAGAAAGCTGAATGTGGGGACAAGTGGGAATGGAGGGAGGACAAGAAAGCTGGTGGACAGGGTGAGGGAGAGTGACAAGAAAGTGGTGGACATGGTGAGGGAGAGCGACAAGAAAGCTGGTGGACAGGTGAGGGGACAGAAGTGGTGCAGGTGAGGAGGACAAGAAAGCTGGTGGACAGGTGAGGGAGTGACAAGAAGAAGCTGGTGGACAGGGTGAGGGAGTGACAAGAAAGCTGGTGGACATGGGTGAGGGAGCGACAAGAAAGCTGGTGGACATGGTGAGGGAGGACAAGAAAGCTGGTGGACAGGGTGAGGGAGTGACAAGAAAGCTGGTGGACAGGGTGAGGGAGTGACAAGAAAGCTGGTGGACAGGGTGAGGGAGCGACAAGAAAGCTGGTGGACATGGTGAGGGAGCGACAAGAAAGCTGGTGGACAGGGTGAGGGAGCGACAAGAAAGCTGGTGGACATGGTGAGGGAGCGACAAGAAAGCTGGTGGACAGGGTGAGGGAGCGACAAGAAAGCTGGTGGACATGGTGAGGGAGCGACAAGAAAGCTGGTGGACATGGTGAGGGAGCGACAAGAAAGCTGGTGGACAGGGTGAGGGAGCGACAAGAAAGCTGGTGGACAGGGTGAGGGAGAGACAAGAAAGCTGGTGGACATGGTGAGGGAGCGACAAGAAAGCTGGTGGACAGGGTGAGGGAGAGACAAGAAAGCTGGTGGACATGGTGAGGGAGAGACAAAAGCTGGTGGACATGGTGGGGAGAGACAAGAAAGCTGTGGATAGGTTGAAGGACAGACAGGAAAGCTGGTGGATAGATGAGTGAGGAGTGACAAGAAAGCTGGTGGACAGGGTAAGGAAGTAAAGAAAGCTGGTGGATAGGATGAGGGAGTGAGAGGAATGCTTGTGGATACGATAAGGGAGTGACAGGAATGCTTGTGATAGTGTGACGGAGACAGGAAAGCTGGTGGACAGGGTGAGGGAGTGACAGGACAGCTGGTGGATAGGTAAGGGAAAGAGGAAAGTTGATGATAGGGTGAGGGAGTGACAAGAAAGCTGGTGGATAGGGTGAGGGAGTGACATGAAGCTGGTGGACAGGGTGAGGGAGTGACAAAAAAGCTGGTGGACAGGTGAGGGAGTGACAAGAAAGCTGGTGGACAGGGTGGGGGAGTGACAAGAAAGCTGGTGGACAGGGTGAGTGAGTGACATAAACTGGTGGACAGGGTGAGGGAGTGACAAGAAACTGGTGGACAGGGTGAGTGAGTGCCATGAAGAACTGGTGGACAGTTAGGAGTGACAGCTGGTGGACAGGGTGAGGGAGATAGACAGCTGGTGAACAGGGTGAGGGAGTGACAAGAAAGCTGGTGGATAGGGTGAGGGAGTGACAAGAAAGCTGGTGGACAGGTGAGGGAGTGACAAGAAAGCTGGTGGACATGGTGAGGAGTGACAGCTGGTGGACAGGGTGAGGGTGAAGAGAGTGACATGAGAAAGCGTGGTGGGAGGTAGAGGTGGAGTGACAAGAAAGCTGGTGGACAGGGTGAGGGAGAAGCTGGGACAGGTGAGGAGAACAGCTGGTGGACAGGGTGAGGGAGCGACAAGAAAGCTGGTGGACAGGTGAGGGAGCGACAAGAAAGCTGGTGGACATGGTGAGGGAGCGACAAGAAAGCTGGTGGACATGGTGAGGGAGCGACAAGAAAGCTGGTGGACATGGTGAGGAGAGCGACAAGAAAGCTGGTGGACATAGGGTGAGGGAGCGACAAGAAAGCTGGTGGACATGGGTGAGGGCGACAAGAAAGCTGGTGACAAGGTGAGGTGGACAAGAAGCTGGTGACAGGGAGTGACAGAGGAGTGAGGACAAGAAAGCTGGTGGACAGGTGAGGGAGGACAAGAAAGTACGTGGACTGGTGACAGGGTGAGGAGGACAAGAAAGCTGGTGGACAGGGTGAGGGTAGGACAAGAAAGCTGGTGACAGGTGAGGGAGGACAAGAAAGCTGGTGGACAGGGTGAGGGAGGACAAGAAAGCTGGTGGACATGGTGAGGGAGGACAAGAAAGCTGGTGGACAGGTGAGGGAGGACAAGAAAGCTGGTGGACAGGGTGAGGGAGGACAAGAAAGCTGGTGGACATGGTGAGGGAGCGACAAGAAAGCTGGTGGACAGGTGAGGGGCGACAAGAAAGCTGGTGGACATGGTGAGGGAGCGACAAGAAAGCTGGTGGACAGGGTGAGGGAGTGACAAGAAAGCTGGTGGACAGGGTGAGGGAGTGACAAGAAAGCTGGTGGACAGGTGAGGGAGCGACAAGAAAGCTGGTGGACAGGTGAGGTAGTGACAGGAAAGTTGGACAGGGTGAGGGAGCGACAAGAAAGCTGGTGACAGGATGAGGAGCGACAGGAAGTCTGGTCACAGGGTGAGGAGCACAAGAAAGGGTGGACATGTAGATGAAGCTGTGACATGAGTAGTCATAAGGGTAGGAGCGACAAGAAGCTGGTGGTCAGCTGACTAGGGTAGAAAGGAACAGTAGGTGGAATGGCTGACGAAACAGACCAACCAACCAAGCTAACCAAGCAAGACCAACCAACAACCAGATAGCACCATAGCAAGAGCAAAGCAAGCAAAAGCAGTAACAAGCAGAGCAAGCAAGCAACAAGCAAACATCAAAACAAACTATGCCCATATCCCAAGTATATACCCTGTCAGAGCCCTATTCAAAACCCTCCTTCATAAAGAAATATCAAGAAATATCAAGATTTTATTACAGTGTTTTAGAAGGGTATGCCTGTCCGTTTGTATCATTGTAAAGAAGACGACTCTTCCTTGCTGATTGTATTACAATTAAAACAAAAAGTCTTTCTGTTTGTATCATTGCATAGAAGACAACTCTTCTTTGCCTTTCTTGGGGCTATTGCAGTCTATCTATATTTGCTGTGCTTTCCATTTTTTATCTTTCTTGACGCAATGGCAGTCTAGCTACATTTGCTGTACCTTCAGATCGATCTCTGGCAGTCACTCTATTTTTGTGAGTAATTAATCACTTTTTACATCATCATTCAAAAGAGGGTTCTCCTATTTCAATTAAGGAACATAAATTGAATTTTCCTAAACACAGAACACAAACAAAATCTCATATCAACGCTTATCTGATTACCGAAATGAGACGAGCACCATTTTTGTTTTGTTGATTTTTTTGCGCAATTTCATTCGTCAAGCGTACAAAACCAGAGAGACAGAGCATTTAAACAAGATCAAATTCAAGATGAATGAAATAAAAATATTGTGACGGTACTTTCCTCTATTTGTAAAAAGGGGGCATCATGTGACTTGATTTGTCTCTGATAAAAAAAGACAGAACAACATGTGATAGTACTTTCCTCTGCTGTAATATAAGACCAACATATGACTTCATTTTTCACTGTTGTAAATAGAGAACAAAATGTGGCAGCACTGTTCTTTGTTGTAAAGAGAGAACATCTTGTAACAGTACTTTTCTCTGTTGTAAAGAGAGAACAACATGTGACAGTACTTTTCTCTGTTGTAAAGAGAGAACAACATGTGACTTTACTTTTCTCTGTTGTAAAGAGAGAACAACATGTGACTTTACTTTTCTCTGTTGTAAAGAGAGAACAACATGTGACTTTACTTTTCTCTGTTGTAAAGAGAGAACAACATGTGACAGTACTTTTCTCTGTTGTAAAGAGAGAACAACATGTGACAGCACTTTTCTCTGTTGTAAAGAGAGAACAACATGTGACAGTACTTTTCTCTGTTGTAAAGAGAGAACAACATGTGACTTTACTTTTCTCTGTTGTAAAGAGAGAACAACATGTGACTTTACTTTTCTCTGTTGTAAAGAGAGAACAACATGTGACTTTACTTTTCTCTGTTGTAAAGAGAGAACAACATGTGACAGTACTTTTCTCTGTTGTAAAGAGAGAACAACATGTGACAGCACTTTTCTCTGTTGTAAAAGAGAACAACATGTGACAGAACTTTTCTCTGTTATAAAGAGAGAAGAACATGTGACAGCACTTTTCTCTGTTGTAAAAGAGAGAACAACATGTGACAGCACTTTTCTCTGTTATAAAGAGAGAACAACATGTGACTTTACTTTTCTCTGTTGTAAAGAGAGAACAACATGTGACAGCACTTTTCTCTGTTCTTTATAAATAACAACACATGACTTATTTTTCGCTGTTGTAGAGAAGAAAAAAGAACAACATGTGACATTACTTTTCTCTGTTGTAAAGAGAGAACAACATGTGATGGTACTTTTCTCTGATGTAAAAAAAAAAAAAGAAAAAAAAAACAAACATGTGACATCGCCTTTAGCTATTGTAAATAAAGAGTGACATGTGACTGTACTCTTCTCTGTTGTAAAAAAAGAACAATATGTGACATCACTCTTCTCTTTTGTAAATAAAGAGCAACATGTGACTCTAGTTTTCCCTGTTGTAAAGAGAGAACAACATGTGACTTACTTACATTAGTTGTAAAGAAAAAGAAAAGAAAAAAGAACAATACGTGACAGCACTTTTCTCTGTTGTAAAGAGAGAACAACATGTGACAGCACTTTTCTCTGTTGTAAAGAGAGAACAACATGTGACAGCACTTTTCTCTGTTGTAAAGAGAGAACAAGATTTGACAGAACTTTTCTCTGTTATAAAGAGAACAACATGTGACAGACTTTTCTCTGTTGTAAAGAGAAGATACACACATGTAGACATTGACATATTTCTCTGTTGTAAATAAAGAACAACACATTACTTTATTTTCTCTGTTGTAAATAAGAACAACATCATTACTTTATTTTTCTCTGTTGTAAATAAAGAACAACACATTACTTTATTTTCTCTGTTGTAAATAAAGAACAACACATTACTTTATTTTCTCTGTTGTAAATAAAGAACAACACATTACTTTACTTTTCTCTGTTGTAAATAAAGAACAACACATTACTTTATTTTTCTCTGTTGTAAATAAAGAACAACTCATTACTTTACTTTTCTCTGCTGTAAATAAAGAACAAACTCATTACTTTATCTTTTTCTCTGCTGTAAATAAAGAACAACTCATTACTTTATTTTTCTCTGTTGTAGAGAAAAAAAGAACAATATGTGACATCAGTTTTCTATGTTGTAAACAAAGAGCAACACGTGACTGTATTTTGTTGTAAATAAAGAACAACATATGATTGTACTTTTCTCTGTTGTTAAAAAAAACGAAAGAAAAAAAAAGAACATGATGTGACAGCACTTTTCTCAGTTGTAAAGAGAGAACAATATGTGAGTACTTTTATCTGTTGTAGATAAAGAACAACATTTGACTTTATATGTTTCTCTGTTGTAAAGAAAAAAGAACAATATGTGACTTTATTTTTCTCTATTGTAAAGAAAAAAGAACAACATGTGACTTTACTTTTCTCTGTTGTAGAGAGAGAGCAACATATGACGGTACTTTTCTCTGTTGTTAAAAAAGAAAGAAAACAAAACAAAACAAAACAAAATCAATATGTGATTTTTATTTTTCTCTGTTGTAAATGGAGAACAACATGTGACGTTATGTGACTTTATTTTT
The DNA here is from genome assembly GCA_030674185.1 of Monoplex corrugatus. Lineage (NCBI taxonomy): Eukaryota > Metazoa > Mollusca > Gastropoda > Littorinimorpha > Ranellidae > Monoplex > Monoplex corrugatus. The sequence goes on along the minus strand of JAPXFY010000023.1, from coordinate 29,188,280 downwards.
CTCTGTTGTAAATAGAGAACAACATGTGATGTTATTTTTCTCTGTTGTGATAAAAAGGAAAAATGAACAATACGTGACAGCATTTTTTTTCTATTGTAAAATCAGAGCAACACGCGACTTTACTTTTTTTCTGTTGTAGATAAAGAACGACATGTGACTGTACTTTGTTGTAAATAAAGAGCAACATGTGACTGTACTTTGTCTAAATAAAGATCAACATGTGATTGTACTTTGTTGTAAATAAAGAGCAATATGTGACCGTACTTTGTTGAAGCTTAGACCACTATGTGACTGTACTTTGTTGTAAATAAAGAGCAGCATGTGACTGCACTTTGTTGTAAATAAAGATCAACATGTGACTGTACTTTGTTGTAAATAAAGAGCAACATGTGACTGTACTTTGTTGTGAATAAAGATCAACATGTGACTGTACTTTGTTGTAAACTTAGACCACTATGTGTCTGTACTTTGTTGTAAATAAAGAGCAACATGTGACTGTACTTTGTTGTGAATAAAGAGCAATATGTGATGTACTTTGCTGTAAATAAAGATCAACATGTGATTGTACTTTGTTGTAAATAAAGAGCAACATGTGACTGTACTTTGTTGTGAATAAAGAGCAATATGTGATTGTACTTTGCTGTAAATAAAGATCAACATGTGATTGTACTTTGTTGTAAATAAAGAGCAACATGTGACTGTACTTTGTTGTGAATAAAGAGCAATATGTGATTGTACTTTGCTGTAAATAAAGATCAACATGTGATTGTACTTTGTTGTAAATAAAGATGAACATGTGACTGTACTTTGTTGTAAATAAAGATGAACATGTGACTGTACTTTGTTGTAAATAAACTGCAACATGTGACTGTAATTTGTTGTAAATAAAGATGAACATGTGACTGTACTTTGTTGTAAATAAAGATGAACATGTGACTGTACTTTGTTGTAAATAAACTGCAACATGTGACTGTAATTTGTTGTAAATAAAGATGAACATGTGACTGTACTTTGCTGTAAATAAAGAGCTACATGTGACTGTACTTTGTTGTAAATAAAGAGCAACATGTGACTGTACTTTGTTGTAAATAAAGATGAACATGTGACTGTACTTTGCTGTAAATAAAGAGCTACATGTGACTGTACTTTGTTGTGAATAAATGGCAACATGACTGTACTTTGTTGTGAATAAAGAGCAACATGTGACTGTACTTTGTTGTAAATAAAGGGCAGCATGTGAGTGTACTTTGTTGTGAATAAATAGCAATATATGACTGTACTTTGTCTAAATAAAGATCAACATGTGACTGTACTTTGTTGTGAATAAAGAGTAATATGTGACTCTACTTTGTTGTAAATAAAGAGCAGCATGTGAGTGTACTTTGTTGTAAATAAAGAGCAACATGTGACGGTACTTTGTTGTAAATAAAGAGCAGCATGTGAGTGTACTTTGTTGTAAATAAAGAGCAACATGCGACTGTACTTTGTTGTAAATAAAGGACAATATGTGACTGTACTTTGTCTAAATAAAGAGCAACATGTGACTGTATTTTGTCTAAATAAAGAGCAACATGTGACTGAACGTTGTTGTGAATAAAGAACAACATGCGACTGTACTTTGCTGTAAACAAAGAACACTATATTACTGTACTTTTCTCTGTTGTAAAGAGCAGTATATGATAGTATTTGTCTCTGTCGCTGGACTTACTCCTCAAAGACAAGCCTTCAAAGTTCATGAGCATCCCCAAACCCATAAGACCTGGGAATTGTGGACTTAGAAAAGTTTTAAGGATCTCAAGTCTCCAGTAACGGTGAAGACTGGAGAATAACAGTAATCGTAACCGTGCTTGGCCTTAGCACTTCAACAGCCATTGATTGTCACATTAAAACTGTCATGCTGACAACGATATGTACTTGTATTAGACTTAACTAACAAATGTCAATGAATTATGATTCATGAAAACAATAGCAACAACAACAACAACAATGACATCGTCATCACCACCACCACCACCATGACCATCACCATCACCATCATCATCATCATCACCACCATCATCATCATCATCATAAAAAGCACGCAAACAAGAAAACAGAAAACGAAACTCATACAAGAAGGGTTGAAGGACATGTTCATCAGCCAATACCAAGAATCAAAAGTTAAAAATTCAAAGTCTGATTTTCGTTTAGATTATGAGTAGCTTATTGATAGAGTCAGCGAGAAAGAGAGAGAGAGAGAGAGAGAGAGAGAGAGAGAGAGAGAGAGAGAGAGAGAGAGAGAGAGAGAGAGAGGAGAGAGAGAGACAGAGAGACAGACAGACAGACAAACAGACAGATAGACTGACGGGCAGACAGACACAGGCACAGAAAGAGAGAGAGAGAGAAAGAGAGAGAGAGAGAGAGACAGAGAGAGAGACAGAGACAGAGACAGAGACAGAGAAAGACAGAAACAGAGACGGAGAGAGACAGAGCTGGACAGGGAGAAATGAACTAAAACTATTAACCAAAGGTACATACGATATCCAAAACAAATGCGACTGCCCGCGCCCAAGCAAACAGGAACCAGAAGAACAAGCAAATCAAAGTAAGCGCGTATTCAACACAACAAGACAAGACGAGCGCAAATTTTCGGCCAACCGGCCCCTGTCAAGCGTGAATGCACGGTCACAAACAGACCACAAACACCAAACAACAGATAATAAGAAGAGGACTAAAAACTTCCCTGCCGCCTCGTCCAGTGGATAAAAAGGGACCAAATGGAATGCCCATGTGTTTTTTTCTTATTATCCGTTGTTTGGTGTTGTTTGTGGTCTGTTTGTGACCGTGCATCGCGCTTACCGAAAATTTGCGCTTGTCTTGTCTTATTGTGTTGAATACTCGCTTACTTTGGTTTGCTTGTTCTTCTGGTTCAAAGGTATATGCGCTAAAGCACATGTCAGCTTACACATCTGAGGCTGCTCATCTACTTATATTAAAACAACAGTGAATAGGATGCTGTAAACGAGTTGAATAAGTGAGACAGACGAGACACACGGACAGACAGACAATGAGAAGGGGAGAGACAGAGAGAGAGAGAGAGAGAGAGAGACAGAGAGACAGAGAGAGGAAGAGAGAGAGAGAGAGAGACAGACAGACAGACGGACGGACAGAGAGAGAGATAGAGAGAGACAGACAGAGACAAAGACAGAGAGAGAAGAGAGAGCTAGAGAGAGAGAGAGAGAGAGAGAGAGAGAGAGAGAGAGAGAGAGAGAGAGAGAGAGAGAAAAGGAGAGAGAGAGAGGCAGACAGATACACAGACACACAGACACACAGACAGACACACAGACACACAGACAGACACACAGACACACAGACAGACACACAGACAGACACACACAGACAGGTGCACAAGTATGTGTATGTGTACATGGATATGCACACATGTTTTAGCGTTTTGACATCTTGACTTCAGAGCACTACAGACCCAACCCAAAAGACTCAACCTCACGCTGCCATCATCACTTCCACCGGATAATTCAAAACTTCAAACCCCCCTCCCCCCATGGGGATGCCTGAGGCTCTTTCTGTATCAACAGTATTCTCATCTTCTGGAAATTCTGTGCCAGAAATTTCCGCTGTTCTGTCACTCTCATTGTTTCTCTCTTCCTACTTTGCTTTCTGTCATTTCTTCCTATCATTTTGTACCTGTATATGTTCGATAAAGTCTCATGTACTTTGGATTGATAATTGGGTACATGTATTAAAAGCATTTTTGGCTCCAGTGACATGAGACATGCGGAAGCAATTTTAGGTAATTTAGGCCCTTTTTTATATGTCTTAGTGTGCTTAGTTATTTAAAATTGTATTCAGGTATCAGGTATAAGCGCGAATGCATTGGTATGTGTACCTAATTTTCTTTTCCGTTTTTTTCTCTTTTTTTGTAAACTGTTAAAGTATGCTCCATGTTTTGAAACGGTTACAGCCCTGATATGGCTCTACGCAGTCGGCTGGGCTTTGAAAAATAACAATTACAATCCAAAGCTGCTCCAAAACTGTCTGGCCTCACCGTGCCTGATTGATGCAGAGATATACAATTTTTCTTGGACAATAAGCATCATCATCATCATCATCATCTCATCGTCATCGTCATCGTCATCAAGTGCCATGACGCATGGTCTTGGCGATCATGGCCCTCCATAGGAATCTATATTTTGTCGCTGCAAGTGCCTCTTCCACACTCTGTCTTCAGCATAGAATGTGGTACTCTCACACAAAACCAATGATTTTAAATAACACGTTGACACCCAGGTTCATCATCATAACTATGGTTCTTTCTTTTTGTGTTATGTATATATATAAATATATATATATATATATATGTATATGTAGATATATATATATCTATATATCTATATATCTATATCTATTATATATATATATTATACATTATATGTATATACGATATAGATATATATGTATACATAATGTGCATTCATACACATACATATGCATGTATTATTTGTTTATGTATTTACTTATTTATTTGTTGTTATTTGTTATTTGTTTGTTTATTTACTAATTTCCTTCTTTAGTTATTTCCATCTTTGTCATTGTTTTTATTTATCCGTCTATTCGTTTATCTATTTGTTTGTTTGTTTTATTATTTTATTTATCTATTTATCTATTTTTCTGTCTTTTTTGTTTATTCATTTATTTAACATCTGAATCAAAGTCTTGAAGAGCAAACTGTAAACATTACAAGGCAAATAAATACATGAAAATATCTGCACAAAATATATGTATTAGACAAATTATACAATATATACAACTCCTTCCCCCCACCCCCAAAAACAACGACAGCAACAACAAGAAAACCACCATCATCACCACAACAAAAATCCTTCTACCAGCAACCTCCCCCCCCCCCCCCCGTCAATGTCTCCTAATCAGTCGGGTGGATTACAATGTGGATTACAATGGGGGTGGAGGATTAAACTGCTTTTATCATGAAAGTACAATTGACCAAAAAAAAAAAAAATCAAAATCGCCATAGACACTTTCAGTCACAGCACCATTACAGACAAAAAGGGTGTAGTTACACGTGGTTAAATAAATAAATAAACTGATGAACAAATGGATGAATACATAAATACATAATATATAAATACATAAATATAAAATAAAGATCAGATAAAAAGCAAACAAGCGAGCAAACAAACACCCAAACAAATGAAAACGTAAATGAATGAGTGAAATAAATACATGAATAAATAACTAAATAAATAAATAAATAAATAAATAAATGACAGATAAAAACAAACAAGCAAGCAACCAAACAACCAAACGAATAAAAAAAATGAATGAGTGAAATCAATCAATCAATCAATCATCATCAATCAATCAATCAATCAATCAACCAATCAATAACATATAATTGATTAATTAACAAATTAATAAATGTATAGATAAAAAAAAAAAAAAGAAAAGTAAGTGAATAAGTAAAATAGATCAATAAATAAATAAATGAATGAATAAACAAATAAATAAACAAATCAATGAATAATAAATAAATAGATAAACAAAACAAACAAATAAATAAATAGATAAATAGAAATAAAAATAAACAAAGAAACAACACATTTATAAGTATGAAGCAGTAAAACGTGGTCGCTGGTTTTTTGGCAAATTGCATCACGTTACCAATTTTGGGGGTCAAGCAAACAAACAAACATTATAGCACAAATACATGAATAGATAAATGAATAATTAATGAATAAATGAATAAAGAAACATGTAACTGGATAAATAAAGTAGACAAATAAATATACAAGTAAACAAATAAATAATAAAATGAATAACTGGACAAATAGATGATGAATAAACACACAAGCGAACAAACAAACAAACAAAGAAATAAACACATTAAATATATTAAAAAACAAACAATTGAGAGCATACATAAATAAATGAATAGATAAATAAATACATAAGCAAACAAAACAAATAAATAAACAAATAGATGAGTGCATCAATAAATGAATATATAAACAAATGAATGAATGAATAAATGAATAGATAGTATATCAAAAATAAATAAATAAATAAACAAAAAACAAACAAACAAAAATAAATGAACGAATAAGAAAGAAATGCATACATGAATGAACAATAAAATGCATAAATATCAAAATAAATAATGGATATGAAAGACAGAAGGAAAGAAAGAAGGAAACAAAGAAAGAGATAGAGGGGAAAAAAAAAAGAAAAAAAAAAGATTAAACCAAAATAATCTGTCAGTTTTCATATTTCGTATTTTGGTAAATTCATCATACAATATCACTGCTCTGCATAATCCAACTAAAGCAGACAACACATTGAACAAATATATGAAAATGGACAAATGAACAAACAGACAAACTAACTAACAATCACCCACCTATCTTTATTCATATCTTGAAAAACTCGCGTAGACTCTCCTCCTTTTGTGGTTCAACTTGTTAAAGAAATACATAGATAGATAAATGTATAGATAAATAAGTAAACAAATGAATAAGAAAGAAAGAAAACGAGAAAAAAAAGAAAGACGGAAAAGAAAGAAAGAAAAGAAAAGAAAGAAAGAGAAAAAGAAAGAACAGAAAGAAAGAAAGAGAAAAAGAAAGAAAAGAAAGAGGGAAAAAGAAAGAAAGAAAGAACAGAGAGAGAGAGAGAGAGCGAGAGAGAGAGGAGAGAGAGGAGAGAGAGAGAGAGAGAGAGAGAGAGAGAGAGAGAAAGAAAGACAGGATGAAAATAAGAAAGAAAGAAAAAAAGAAAAAAGAGGAAAGAGAGAGAGAGGGAGAAAGAGAGAGAGAGAAAGAGAGAGGAGAGAGAGAGAGAGAAGAGAGAGAGAGGAGAGAGAGAGAGAGAGGGGAAAGAGAGAGAGAGAAAGAAAGAAAGAAAGAAAAACGAACGAACGAACGAACGAACGAGCGAAGAAAAGAACGAACTAACGA
>JAPXFY010000023.1:29171312-29176312 GCA_030674185.1 Monoplex corrugatus | reverse complement strand
AAGGAAGATTTGGAAAGACAGGCAACATTTGTAGGCCATTTTATGAGGAAGGGGGATTTGGAGCACCTGGTCACAACGGGAAAGCTAGAGGGAAAGAGAGCACCAGGTAGAGCCAGGGAGAAAATGCTGGACGGATTTGCAGGTGGCTGGGGACGATGAGGGTGGGGGAGATGCTAGGGGCAACGAGAGATAGAGACAGATGGAAGTCCATGATCGCCAACGCCATGTGGCAGGGCACCTGATGATGATGATGATGATTCTTTGAGTAACAGGCGACCAGCGGAGAAAGGGAAGTAATGGAGTGACATGAACACGCCTCTATTAATGACAGGCAATCGTATTGATAACAGTTTCAGTTTTAAGTTTAAGTTTCTCAAGATGCACTAACGTTACAGGTGCCACGTGTATGGTGATCATAGCACAAGCCTTAAGCCTGCACATAAACCATGAGCTGGCAAGCCCTGAGGTCCTACACCTAGTATGAAACAACGTATTAGTACAACGTATGATACAACGGTATTGATACAACGGTATTAGTACACGGGTATTATACAACGGTATTGATACAACGGTATGATACAACTTTTGTACAGGTTGATACAACGTATTGATACAACGGTATTGATACAACGGTATTGATACAACGGTATTAGTACAATGGTGCTGATACAGCGTATTGATACAACGGTATTGGTACAACGGTATTGATATAACGGTATTGATACAACGGCATAGTAAATGTGTGATACACGTATAAACAACGGATATACAATGGTGCTGATACAACGGTATGATACAACGTATGAACAACGTTTAGTACATGGTGCTGATACAACGTATTAGTCAATGTGTGATACAACAGTATTGATACAACGTTTTGGGACTACTGTGTACATACAACGGTATAGTACAACGGTATTGGTACAGGTATTAGACAACGTATTACAACGGTATTGTACAACGGAACGTACAAGGTATTGTACACAATTATACAACGGTATAGTACAACGGTATGTACAACGGTATTGGTAACGTATTAGTAAACGGTATTGTACAACGATAGTACAACGGTATTGGTACAACAGTATTGGTACAACGTATTGTACAACGGTATTGGTCACTATTAGTACAACGTATTGGTACAACGTATGGAACACGTATGTACTCTAATGTACAACGTATTGGTACAACGGTATTGGTACAACGGAACGATCTGCGTTTTTCTCTCCGCTGTTCATCTCTCTCTTCTTTCAAGCGGGCCTCAAAACTCATCTTTTTGATAAATACTACCAGTAATGAACTATGATTTTTTAAATCTTTTGAGAGGGGAAGGGACTAGGAGTGGGAGTAAGTATAATGACCTCTAACATAGGGCTGATTGGGAAAAATGAACTAATAAATGTAAAGCGCAGTGAGTCTTTTACCTATGTGTAGAGAATAGCGCTATATAGAAGTGATTTATTATTATTATTATTATTATTATTATCATCATATATTATTATAATTATTATTATCATTATTATTATTATTATATACTATTACTATTATTATTATTATCATCATCATTATCATTATTGTCGTTATTATTATCATTATCATTATCATTATAATCATTCTTCTTATTATTATTACTATTATCTTTATTATTATTGTTGTTGTTGTTGTAGTTATCATTATTGATACTAAGATATTGATACAACGATATTGACCGAGTCCCTGGCTACACTCACCTGGCAGGTGAGAGGACAGGTGTGGTGCCGATCAGGTGACGGTGTTCCTGCAAGAGCTGTAGCTGTTGGGAGGTGAGGGAGGCCAGTTCTGCCTGCAGTTTGTGTGTCTGGGCCATGTCACCCTCCTCCTCAGCCACTCCCAGCTCCTTCTTCACCTGTTGTTCGTGCTGACAGATGGATGCCAGTTCCTGGGTGACGGCACTCATCTGGTCCTGTGGGAAATCAATTGATCGATTAGGCAATGTTTTTCTGTCTACTTGATGTTGTTGATGCCACAATTCAATAAACAGCTCAAACAGGTGCATTAGTCAAATTGATACATGAACTTAACTAAACACGAAATAGATATACTGAATCATATAAGCATAAAATATTGCAATGACATAAACAGATAAACAGATGCATTAGTCAAATTAATACATAAATATAACTAAACACGAAACAGAGATATACTGAATGACATGAGCATAAAACTATCGCAATTACATAAATAAACAAACAGATGCATTAGTTAAATTAATACAGACTTAACTAAACACGAAACAGATAATCATATACTGAATGATATGAACATAAAATATCACAATTACATAAACAGCTAAACAGGTGCATTAGTCAAATTATACATAAACATAACTAAACACGATATAGACATATACTGAATTGTATAAGCATAGAATATCGCAATTACATAAACAGCTAAACAGACGCATTAGTCAAATTAATACATAAATTTAACTAAACACGATATAGATATACTGAATGATGTATAAGCCTAACATACCGCAATTACATAAATCGCTAAACAGATGCATTAGTTAAAATAAATACGAAACTTAATTAAAATATGAACTAAATATACTGAATAATATAAACACAAAAATACTGAAAAAAAATCCACAATTCAGAGTGAAATAATGATAGCAATATCACAGAAAAGAGTGTCAAAAGATCACTGTGAAAAGTCATTAGTCTAGCATACAACTTAACACGCTCACAAAACTGCAGAAAAGATTTTTCAGTTCATCGTACTATGTACATGCCGCTACAAAACAAAGAAAAATGTCCACAATTAATCATAAAACAAGAAAAAAAAACCCACACAAGCAAGCAAGTAAGCAAGCCAGCAAGCCAGCAAGCGAGCGAGCGAGAGACCGACCGACCGACCGACCGACCGAACCGACCGACCGACCAACCAACCAAACCAACCAACCAACCAAACCAACCAACCAACCAATCAACCAACCCAACCAACAACCAACCAACACATGTTAAGTTCCTTTAAAATCCATAATTTAGCATCACAATAAACTGCAACAAAATAGACAAAAAAACAAAACAAAAATAAAAACAACAAACAACAACAACAACAACAACAACAACAACACAACAACAACAACAAACTTATTTTGACCAAAGGAACAAACGAGTAGGATTACAAGTGTATAGGACTGGTAATGTCTATTGGGGCCAGAATCAATGGCGCGTCGATCAGCGCCAATGAAGTGGCGCAGTTTCACACACACACACACACACACACACACACACACACACACACACACACACACACACACACACACACACACACACACACACACACACACACACGCACGAACGCACGCCACGCACACTACACACACAAAACACACACTCACACACACACACACACAAACACACACACACATACACACGCAAACACGCACGCACACACACGCACGCACGCATGCACGCACACAAAGAGATACAGACACACACACAGACACACAAACACATACACACACACACATATACACACACGCAGGCACGGGCACACGCACGTGCACATACATACATACACACACACACATACATACACACACGTTTGGGTAATGTTTGGTGGACGGAGGCATGTGAGCAAGCAGTTCAGTATAAAAAAGAGAAATACAAAATCTACATCAAAAGCAGGAAACCTGAAGATCATATGGAAATGAAAAAAGCTAACACCCAGTGTAATAAAATCATCGCTGAAGCAAAGAAAAATTATTGGGCATCATACTGCACAAAAGAAATTTCAGATTTCAAGGATTTCCATAAAGTGCTGCTGAAAACTTTTGTGGAACTTTTTGCCCAAAATAATAAAGTAGATGGTTTGACTCCTACCTGCAAACACTACAGGGAAATGGCAGCTAACAACCCTATCTACACTGATCCAATACCTCAGAATGATCTCTGGTTTAATTCTCCAATCACCTTAGAAGAGTTAAAAAACACTATCTTGTCTCTACGCAACAAAAGGAGTTCAGTAGGTGTCGATGCTGTTTCAACTGAAATGATTAAACATCTTCCAGAAAACTATATTATTTTTTTACAAATTTTTTTTCAGAAATGCTGGGTTGGTGGAACTATACCACAATTATGGCAAACGTCTGTTGTTATACCAGTATTAAAAGCAGGAAAGCCTAAAAACAATAACAGTTACAGACCTATTGCTTTAACGTCCCATACGAGCAAATTATTGGAAAAATTGGTATTAACAGACTGTACATACGTATAAAAATAACGTTATTCCAGTAAATCAGGCTGGTTTTAGAAAAGGGAGATCTACAGTTGAGCACCTGGTTAAACTTACCACTCACATCAAGAAACAGTTTGCCCGCAGAAAAAGTCTTTTAGCTACATTTTTTGATGTGAAAAAAGCTTACGATCAAGTTTGGCATACGCGTTTATTGTACAAGCTGAAATCTATTGGTTTATCTGGCAATATGTATGATTATATTAAGTCTTTTTTAGCCAATAGAACTATTCAGGCAAGAGTGGGAACTAGTTATTCTACTTCACGACATCTTGATATGGGAATTCCACAAGGTTCAGTGATAGCACCGCTTTTATTTAATATCCTTATACAGGATCTTCCTAAAGCACTCTCAAATCGTGTTGTTTTGGCACAGTATGCTGATGATATATGTATTTGGATGAATATTACTTTAAAAAAGACAACTCCACAGAGAGAACAGAATTACATTAGGAAATTGTATCAATCTGATCTTGATAATCTTGGAAACTATATGTTAGAAAATGGTCTGTCGTTGTCAGCGGAAAAAACTAACATGATGCTATTTAATTCTGGTGGTACTTTAAGTAACTTGCCTACTTTCAGATTGCTTGGTGAAGTGTTACATTACAAACAGGTTGTAAAATTTCTGGGAGTCTTTATGACATCGAAATTAAACTGGAATGTCCATTTTGATTATATTTCAACAAAAGCAAGAAAAGCCCTAAATTTTCTAAAGA
>JAPXFY010000023.1:29151312-29166312 GCA_030674185.1 Monoplex corrugatus | reverse complement strand
CAGTTCTTTGATTTCTTCACAAGGAAAATTTCCGTGCGATATGCGGCTTTGTTATCCCGGGGACATCAGCTTACCACAGCAAGATGCCACTCATTATCATTATTATTGTTGTTGTTGTTGTTGTTATTATTATTAGCACTATCATTGTCATCATCATCATCATTATCATTGTCATCATTACTGTTATTATTATCATTATTATTATTGTTTTACTATCATTATCATCATCACCGTCGTCGTCGTCGTCATCATCATCATCATCATCACTATTATTATTATTTATTGTTATGTTATTATTATCTTTATCGTCATCATCAACGTCATATCATTATCATTGTCGTCGTCACCGTCGTCGTCATCATCATCATCATCATCATCATCATTATCACAGTCATCATCATCATTATTATTATTATCATTATATCATACTATTGGTAGTATTGTTGTTGTTGTTGTTGTTGTTGTTTGCTGTATGCATGTTTTTAAAAAAAAAATCTTATGAACGTGGATATTATTGAAACATTTTTTCAGGGGACAATTCTTTTGTTGTCATGAGATCTTATACTTGCGCTGACTGAATCCTGTATCAGGGAGTTTGGTTTATCGCTTCATCCCGAAAGACTAGCACTCAGACCATCACTTAAGGTATTCGTGGAAAATAGGGAAGGAAGGGTCGAGGAAGGAAAAAACATTCCATGTCTGACTGAATCAAGGATCACACATCTAACAAGATGAGTGTACCTTAGCTCATTTTTCCTCTTGTGTTGTGTGTGTGTGTGTGTGTGTGTGTGTGTGTGTGTGTGTGTGTGTGTGTGTGTGTGTGTGATGTGTGTGTGTGTGTGTGAGTTGTGTGTGTGTGTGCTGTGTTGTGTGAGTTTGTGTTGTGTGTGTGCATGTGTGTGTGTGTGTTTTGTTTGTGTGTGTGTGTGTGTGTGTGTGTGCGTGCGTGTTTGTGTGTGTGTGTATGTGTGTGTATGTATATATATATATATGTGTGTGTGTGTGTGTGTGTGTGTTGTTGTGTATGTGTGTGTGTTCTGTGTGTGTGTGCGTATGTGTGTGTATTGTGTGTGCATGTGTGTGCATGTCCGCATGTGCACTGCTTGTGTGTCTGTGAATACATGTATTCATTTATATGATTAATCTCTCTCTCTCTCTTTCTCTCTCCCTCTCTCTCTCTGTCTCTCTCCCCCTCTCTCTCTCTCTCTTTTGTACGGTTCCTAGTACTTATGTTGCTGGAGTTCCTGGTGCTCTGTTTTCATTTCACCTTTTGTCAGTGTCTGTTTTTGCTTGATTGAAAGTTTGGCATTGTTCTGGTTTTCCTTAAAGTGATAATGGCATTTATAAGGCGGCAAATATTGATTCAAGAATCAAGTCAAGACGCACAATCTCGATATTCACAAAAAGTATTCACTAACAGCGACCCAAACTCCAGGGCACAAAGCACACATAAACTGAGGGAGGGGGGAAGACAGGAGAGAGGAAAGTGTGTGACTATTGACCCAAGTTGTCATCCTCCCTCAGTCACACACACTAACACACACACACACACACACACGCACACACACACACACACACACACACACACACACACACACACACACACACACACACACACACCACACCACACACACACACAGATACATATATGTATATATAAAATGTATATAAAAAACATACACACACACATACACGATACTGAGCTAGGGTACACTCAAACCTGTTTGGCGAATGACCTTTCACCGAAGTTGTCATATTCTCTGTTACACATTCACACACACACACACACACACACACACACACACACACACACACACACACACACACACACACACACACACAAACATGATAGCAAACACGAGGAGAGAAGAGGGGGGGCGGAGAAAGAAAAGAGGAAAGAGAGAGACAGAGAAGACAGATAGAGAGAGAGAGAGAGAGAAGAGAGAAGTGGAGAGAGAATGACGAGAGACAGAGAGACAGAGAGAGAAATAGAGAAGACAGACGAGAGAGAGAGAGAGAGAGAGAGAGAGAGAGAGAGAGAAGCGAGAGAGTGACAGAGAGAGAATACAGAGAAGAAAGAAGAGAGAACGAAAGAGAGAGAGAGAGAGAGAGAGAGAGAGAAGCGAGAGAGTGACAAGAGAGAGAAGACAGAGAAGAAAGATAGAGAGAACGAAGAGAGAGAGAGAGAGAGAGAGAGAGAGAGAGAGAGAGGGGGGGGGGAATCCACCAACAGCAGCAGCAACAGCAATAGCAACAACAACAACAACAAAAACGAAACAAAGAAACTGGTTCTAGTATTTGCCCCTCCATTTTGCTAACAGTATCGAGTTAATGAATAAAGGAGACATAATATCATTCGACAAAGTGCAATATAATACCCTGCATATTTAGAAAGACAATTTCCTCGCCTATTCCTTTCTTTCATGCGATATTTACTTTATATATATGTTCCCTTTTTGAAGGTAAGATACAGAGAGACACGTGTTATTTACATGTAACCAAGATTATTCCAGTGGTGAGCTGATAAAATACCAATATAAAATATAAACTAGGTGAAACATAGGTTAGGTAGAGCCTCAGGACCTGGCCAGCTCATGGGTTTATGTGCAAGCAAGATTTGTGCCATGATCACCATACACATTGCACCTGTGACGTTATGTGCATATGGAATTCGTTCCGAGCGCGGAGACGTCATCTTGATAAACTGAAACTGAAACTGAAGGTTACTTTTGTTTTCTTTTGTTTTGAAAATGAAAACATGAGGACCACAACCTATACAGGAGTTTTTTTTTTCATCTCCACGACATACAAACGAGAAAACAATAGACTAAAGAGAATAAAAACCGTATTCAAATTAAGTTTAAAAAACTACAAACACACACACACACACACACACACACACACACACACACACACACACACACACACACACACACACACACACACACACACACACACACACACACACACACATTCATAAGAAAGAAATTGAAAGAAAAAGGAAAAAAAAAGAAAGCAGCTCATCATCAACAACATCAAAAGGACAACAACAACAACAACAACAACAACATCAAATCGCAACAGCAGTGGAAACAATGGCAAAAGAAAAATAAAAGCAAACAAAACAAACAAAAACAAACAACCATTACGATCTACTTACAAACACATAAAAACAAACAAGTGTGACGGATTTCTGTTCAACATTATTGATCCAGTGGAAACAGTATGACTGATTCTCCCCAAACAAAAACCAAACAATACAATACAAAACAAAACAAAAGAACACGAGTCAAACCAAACAAAATACCAAACTCAAACTAAAACCAAAAAAAACCCAAACCCAAACCCAAATTAAATCAAATTAAATCAAATCAAATCAAACCAAACCAAACCAAACCAAACCAAACCAAACCAAACCAAACTAAACTAAACTAAGCCAAACTTAACCAAACCAAACCAAATCAAAACCAAAACCAAAACCAAACCAAACCAAAACAAAACCAAATCAAATTAAACCAAACCAAACCAAACCAAACGAAACCAAACCAAATGAAACCAAATGAAACCAAACCAAACCAAACTAAACCAAACGAACCGAAACCAAACCAAACCAAAGACAATTCAAAACTAAACCAAACCAAACCAAAACTAAAACCAAAACCAAAACCAAACCAAACCAAAGAAACTGATATATTTTACTAACAAATCTTTTAACTGTATATCTCTCTCATCTCCAGATATTTTAACTTTCTTTTCGTTTGCAGCACTAAACAGGACTGAATAAACAGGAAGAGGACAGTAAAAACGCACAAGGAAAAGTCATAATTTACCCAATAAAAATCCAAAAGCGCACGTGTCTTCTTTCAAATTGGTTTGTTCTTATGAAAAACTGTACAAACACCATAAATTACTGTTTCATATCCTTATCCTTTCTGGAATCAAACAAGCTTGACATAATGCTCAAAATATTTTTTTTTAGTAAAACTATACAAAATTGACCAGTCACTGTTTTTATACAACTGTAGGAACGTGATAGATTACACGTTTATACCTTTTTTTGAATCACCTCCTGTTGTGACGCATATTTATACGCAAACAGAAGAAAGATGGTCTAGCCATTCCAAAGTTCTCCTTTTTGAATTTCTAAAGGTCAATGTCTTCTCGAAGAGCTTCGATTGAAATAAACCTTGATACAAAACTTGACGTGAATTGAGAACAATGGCAGATAGTCACAACGAACAATGGCAGATTGTCACAACAGTGATTACATTGTAAATGTTGTCTGAAGATGAACATTGAAGTAAAACGAGATCCAAAAATAGTGCGACTGCCCGCGCCCAAGCAAACAGGAACCAGAAGAACAAGAAAATCAATGTAAGCGCGTATTCAACAAAAGAAGACAAGACAAGCGCAAATTTTCGGCCAACCGACCTTTGTCAAGCGCGAACGTACGGTCACAAACAGATCACAAACACACAAACAACGGATAATAAAAAGAGGACTAAAAACTTCCCTACCGCCTCCTCCAGTGGATAAAAAGGGACCAGAAACCACACACACACAGAAAACACACACGCACACACACAAAAAGAATAAGAACGCGTATTTAATACAACCAGACAAAAGTAAAATTTGACGTGAATTGAGAACAATGGCAAATTGTCACAACGAACAATGGTGGACTGTCACAACACTGAACACATTGTAAATGTTGTCAGAAGATGAACATTGAAGTAAAACTTGACGTGAATTACGAACAATGGCAGATTGTCACAATGAACAATGGCAGATTGCTGCAGAAATGAACACATTGTAAATGTTGTCAAAAGATGAACGTTGAAGTAAAATTTGATGTGTACTGAAAACCAGAACAGAGAGAGAGAATAAGAACGCGCATTTAATACAACCAGACAAGACAGGCGCAAATTTTCGGCCAACTGCCCTTTGTCACACGTAAGATCACAAATTTGTCTGGATGTATTGAATGCGCGTTCTCATTCTATATTCGTGTTCTTTTTTTTTTATATATATATCTGGATCCTGTTTGCTTGAACGCAGGCAGTCACACTTGCTTTGGATTGTGTATTAAAAACAATAGTAGATTGTCCCAGCAGTCAACACATTGTAAATGTTGGCACTAGATCAACGTTGAAGTAAAACATGACGTGCATTGAGAACAATGGCAGATTATCGCAACAGTGAATACATTGTAAATGTTGTTAGACGATGAACATTGAAATAAAATTTGATGTGTATTGAGAATAATGACAGATTGTCGCAGCAGTAAACACATTGTAAATGTTGTCAGATAATGAACGTTAAAGTAAAATGTGACGTGTATTGAGAACCAGAGCAAACACGAAAAAAGAACAAGAACGCGTATTTAATACAACCAGACAAGACAGGTGCAAATTTTCGGCCAACTGGCCTTTGTCAAGCGTAAGATGACAAATTTATCTGGATGTATTAAATACGCGTTCTTATTCTTTATTCGTGTTTTTTTTATAATTGTTTTTATATTTTTCCTGTTTGCTTGAACATGGGCAGTCACACTTGCTTTGGATTGTGTATTCAGAACAGTGGCAGACTGTCACAGCAGTGAACACATTGTAAATGTTGTCAGAAGATGAACGTTGAAGTAAAAATTGACGTGCACTGGGAACAACAGCAGATTGTTACAACAATGTACACATTGTAAATGTTGTCAGAAGATATGAACACTGAAGTAAAACATGATGTGTGTTGAGAACAATAGCAGATTGTCACAGCAGTGAACACATTGTAAATGTTGTCAGAAGATGAACGTTGAAGTAAAACTTGACGTGTATTGAGAACCAAAAACCAAAAAACAAAAACAAAAAACAAAACACCCCCCCCAAAAAAACAAACAAACAAAACAAAACAAAACAAAAACGAAAAATTAATACGAACGCGTGTTTAATACAACCAGACAAGACAGGCGCGAATTTTCGGCCAACTGCCCTTTGTCACGCGTAAGATCACAAATTTGTCTGGATGTATTGAATGCGCGTTCTTATTCTTTATTCGTGTTTTTTTTAATCTGGTTCCTGTTTGCTTGAACGCGGGCAGTCACACTTGCTTTGGATTGTGTATTGAGAACAATAGCAAATGGTCACAACACTGAACACATTGTAAATGTTGTCAGAAGATAAACATTGAAGTAAAACTTCACGAGTGCATTGAGAACAGTGGCAGATTGTCACAACAGTCAACACATTGTAAATTTTGTCAGAAGACCCCGAGAAAGAGTTGTCCACATACCTTCCTCACAAAATGCTGACTTTAAGGCTCTTGTTTTGGAGTTTTGCCTTCCAAACAACTAGTTTAAAAACGAAAACGAGGCTAGGTAAAACATAGGCTAGGTAAGGGACCTCAGCACCTGGCCAGCTCATGGGTTTATGTGCAGGCTTAAGGCTTGTGCAATGATCGCCATCACATGGCACCTGTGATGGTATTGCACATGAAATTCATT
Organism: Monoplex corrugatus; assembly: GCA_030674185.1. Lineage (NCBI taxonomy): Eukaryota > Metazoa > Mollusca > Gastropoda > Littorinimorpha > Ranellidae > Monoplex > Monoplex corrugatus. Next base: position 29,159,819 of record JAPXFY010000023.1, on the reverse strand, counting down.
CCGAGCGCGGAATAAACTGAAATAAACTGAAACTGAAACTGAAAAACAATTTTCTGAACATCTTTCGCCACTCTTCAACAATCCACGTCTTTGATACTTATTTGTTAAACAGCTGTCCAGAAACGGCTGAAAACAGTTCGTTCACACATTTGGTCACTGTTACAGAACACACTCAGACACACAGACACACAGTATGACAGACACAGCGAGACAGACAGAAACACAGACATATAGACAGACACACAGACAGACACCCAGATACACACACACACACACACACACACACACACACACACACACACAACACACACACATATATATATATATATATATATATACACACAAACAGACAGACAAACAAACAGAGAGAGAAAGTGAGAAGAGAGAAGAGGCAGACACAGAGACAGAGAGAGAAAGAGAGAGAGAGGCAGACACATAGACAGAGAGAGAAAGAGAGAGAGAGAGAGAGAGAGAGACAGACAGGACAGACAGAGAAAGAAAGAGAAGACAGGACAGACAGACAAACAGACAAAGAAGACAGACAGACAGACAGACAGATAAACAGGCAAGTTTTAATGTAATGTTTACCCAGGAGTTCCACTGTTTATATCATAATAACCCTCCCTCGAAGGTACTGCCACGTCTAACTGCTTATCTTATGGTCAGTAGCGATTAATAGGTTGTAGTATTGTTTTGTTATGTTTTGTATTCTTAACTAGTCTTTTATGGTCCGTCACTTCGGTCACAGTGGCAGAGGTTGACATGCTTTTTGTGTTGTTGTTTTCCTTTTTCTCTCTATCACTAAAGGTTTTGTGAAGTGCTTAGGGCCCTTGAGAGCGAGGCGCTGAAAAAGTAGTTGTTCATAATTGTTAATACTATTGTTGTTGTTAATAGTAATTATTATTATTAGTAGTATTCTTATTATCATTATTCTTATTCTTATTATCATCATTAATTATTATTATATTATTATTATTGTTGTTGTTATTAATAATTAATAATATTATTATTATTATATTATTATTATTGTTGTTGTTGTTGTTGTAATTATTAATATCATTATTATTACTACTACTACTACTACTATTATTATTATTTCTATTATTATTATTATTATCATCACCAGCAGCAGCAGCAGCAGCAGCACTATCACCACCATTACCATCATCATCACTTTTATTATTATCATTTATATCATCCCCCCCCCCTTCAAAGTTTTTTGTGTCTACTACAGCAACTACACCAAGACAATAAACCACGTGGCTAAGTGGATAACCACCACAGACTTCTCACTCGGAGGTTGTGGATTCGAATCCCCATCTGTCCAAAATATCGTGTTTCAGTCCTGACCATTTAGACCCAGAGCTGGGAAATCAGGAAGAATGGAACCACACAGTTAGGTCATCATAATCATCATGTACCCTGCCGCATGATGTTGGCGATCATGGCCCTCCAGATGCATCTATCCCTTGTTGCGCAAACACATCTTCCATCCTCTCTGCCCTCAGCCACCTGCAAGTCCGTCCAGTATTTTCTCCCTGGGTCTGCCTGGTGCTGTCTTTCCCTCCACCTTTCCTGTCGACAGTTAGGTCTCACCCACTGTACGAATACGTCATTAACGGAGTGACTTTGATTTCTTGACCAACACCACAGGTGTCTGTATCCCTAAGGCCTGACTGACGCAAGCGTATATCATAAAATTCAGCACAAAGGGTACAGCCCTGTCGCACGCAGTCTCAATTAGGATATAGGACTCCATACCATTATCAATATCATCCCCATTCTCATCTCATAGTATCATCATCATCATCAGGTGCCCTGCCGCATGGCGTTGGCGACCATGGACTTCCATCCATCTTTATCTCTCATTGCCCCCAGCATCTCCTCCACCCTCCTCATCCCCAGCCACTCTGCAAGTCCGTCCAGCATTCTCTCCCCGGGTCTACCTGGTGCTCTCTTTCCCTCCAGCTTTCCCGTTGTGACCAGGTGCTCCAAATCCCCCTTCCTCATAAAATGGTCTATAAATGTTGCCTGTCTTTTCTTAATCTTCCTTATGAGTGATCTACTTGTGTCTGTCTCAATCAAGATTGTCTCGTTTGTTTTCTTTGCTGTCCATGGAACTCTCAACATTCTTCTTAGAAACCACATCTCGGCTGACTCAATCTTGTTCTGGCTTTGCTTGCTGACTGTCCACGCCTCGCATCCGTACAACAGTATTGGTTCTATATAACATTCAAGGACTCTCTTTCTGATGTTAATTGATAGGCATTTGTTGGTAAGAATGCTTGTCATCTTCTTGAATGCTGTTTTGGCTTGGCAGATTCGGCCAGCTATTTCCGAAGTGCATCTGCCGTCTGATGAAATGACCGTTCCCAGGTATTTGAACTTATTAACCTGTGTCAAGGTTGTGCCATTTGCTGTTATTCTGCATGAGGGGATTTCATGTTTTTTACTGATCACCATGACTTCAGTCTTCCTGCTGTTTAGTTCCAATCCCTTACCTTTGCTTTCTATTTCTAGTATATTCACAAGGTATATCATAAAATTCAGCACAAAGGGTACAGCCCTGTCGCACGTAGTCTCAATTCGGAAATACCATTATCACTATCATCCCCATTCGCATCGTCATAGTATATGCGAGTACTTGTCCCAAATTCTGTGGTCTTTTTTTTAACCCTTTCAGTCCTAACAGATGTACAGACAGTTTACTCATAGTGTTTGAAAACTTTAGCTCAACGGCAAGGCAAACAACAAGAATGAAAGGAACACATGTACTTTGTATGCTTATTTCACAAATTATGACCTCAGGCAGAATCACATGTTAGCTGTTTGACAAGCATGGGAGCTGGTGGCAGAAGCATTCTGCGAGTCTGAAAGATGGGGCACCGTGTTGATGAGTTAATGCCTTACTCTTATGGTGACCTCGGTTTACTAGGTTTGGAAGTGTTTTGGAGAATTGAAATGATCGGTGTTATGTGTGTGTGTGTGTGTGTGTGTGTTGTGTGTGTGTGTGTGTGTGTGTGTGTGTGGTGTGTGTGTGTGTGTGTTTGTGTTTGTGTATGTGTGTGTGTTTGTGTTTGTGTGTGTGTGTTTGTGTGTGTGTGTGTGTGTGTATGTGTGTGTGTGCGTGTTTGTTTGTGTGTGCGTTTGTGTGCGTGCGCGTGAGTTTGTGTGTTTGTTTGTGTGTGTGTGTGTTTTGTGTGCGTGTGTTTGTGTGTGTGTATGTGTTTGTGTTTGTGTGTGTGTGCATGTGTCCGTGTGTTTGTGTGTGTGTATGTGCGTGTGCGTGTGTCTGTGTGTCTGTGTGTGTTGTGTGTGTGTGTTTGTGTTGTGTTTGTGTGTGTGTTTGTGTGTGTGTTTGTGTGCGTGTGTGTGTATGTGTGTGTGTGTGTGTGTTGGGGGTGGGGGGTGTAGTGACACACAAGAGGTTTCGAACATGGGGCAGAAGAGAAATGTTACAGACCACAATGCATCATTGCAATAACCCAACTATTTTAAGATGGCGTTGGCAAATGTAAGGAACATTATAGAAAACGAAACAAGAGAAAAACAATTGAAAAAAAACACCAAAAAACGAAGGAATTACAAAAATGCAAAAAGTGCTTTAATCAAACTAAAACTGAATTCAAAAAGAAGGGAATAAGAGGACTCGAAACAATAGACAATGAAATAAAGCAATATCATTCGAAAATGTCCAAAAAATATAAAGTCGTCGAAATAAAAATATACTCAAATCAGATTAAACGAAAGAGCATCAATACAATAACCAACATAACATTAATACAATAGAGAATTACAATAGAAACAATAAAGAACATCAATACGATAAAACAAAGATCCCAATTGAAAAGATGGAGGGAAAAGTTTTCAATGAAAGAAAATATCAAACTACTAAACAAAGGCGACCCAGAGACGAAAAAGCAATATTTTTTTTCCCGAATTTGACGTCCAGCAATTAAAAATATAATTTTTGTTTATTCCCTCCCTCTCTCTATCTCTCTCCACCTCTCTCTCCCTCTCCACCTCTCTCTCTCCACCTCTCCCTTTCGCTCTCTCTCTTCCTCTCTCTCTCTCTCTCTCTCTCTCTCTCTCACGGGCATACAGACATATACTGTGCGCTCTCTCTCTTCGTCCCTCTCTCTCTCACGCTCTCTCTCGCTCTCTCTCTCTCACTCTTTTTCTCTTAATATTCGAATTTCCTATTATTTTGACGTCTTATACTGTTGTAGCTAAATCTTTTTACATCGATTCTCTACTACGAGTATTATATTGTGCTTGTATTAGCGTAGACACTCCACGCGCGAGGGCTGGAAATAAACAAAAAAGCGCATACATGTGCATGCCACTACCATTCAGAATAAAGTTCTTGTACTCTGTCTCTCTCTTTCATTCTCTCTCTCTCTCTCCACTCTCTTTCTCTCACTCACCACACACACACTCTCTCTCCTTCCCCTCTCTTTCCCCCTCTCTCCTGTCTCTCTCCTGTCTCTTTCTCTCTCTCTCTATCTCTGCGTGTTTTTGTAAGTGAGAGAGAGAAAAGAGAGAGAGAGAGAGAGAGAGAGAGAGAGAGAAAGAGAGAGAGAGAGAGAGAGAAGAGAGAGAGGAGAGATCTTGAAAGACATACAGAGAGAGACAGACAGAGGGAAAAGCAAACAGACAGAGAAAGAGAGAAGAGAGAGCGAGAAAGAGAGAGAGCGACAGACAGACAGACAGACAGACAGACAGACAAGACAGACAGACAGAAAGAGAAACAGACACAGATAGACAGACAGACAGACAGAGACAGACAGACAGACAAAGACAGAGAGAGACAGACAGACAGACAGCAGACAACAGAGACAGACAGATAGACAGACAGATAGATAGACAGACAGACAGACAGACAGATACACAGAGAAAGTCAGAGAGGGAGAGGCAGACAGACAGACAGACAGACAAGACAGACAGACAGACACACAGAGAGAGCTCAGAACTCAGAAGACTCATGCACATCTGCCTTGGGCCCCAACACAAACAAGGGAATGGGTGAGGATGGTGTTGGACTGTGTTCATTTCATGCACAGTTTTACAATCATTGAACGATCCACAGCGTGGACACACCACTGATGCTACCATATAGTGATGCATGATAACACATTTACATCACTTGTATGAAATATAGCAAGACAAATGCATTTCCTTTTGCACCAGATTTTCATCCATAATTAATTAAACATTCGACGTGCTTATCGGTCCATTATTCAACCTATGAATTATTCGTGTAGCTAACTCACAACAGAAAGAGAGAGAGAGAGAGAGAGAGAGAGAGAGAGAGAGAGAGGGAGAGAAAGAGACAGAGACAGAGAGACAGAAGACAGACAGAGACAAAGACAGGGAGACAGAGAGACAGAGAGAGAGAGAGAGAGACAGATACAGAGAGACAGAGAACAAAACAGACAGAGAGACAAGAAGACAAAGACAGAGGGAGAGAGACAGAGGAGAGAGAAGAGAGAGAGAGAGAAAGAGAGAGAAAGAGAGAGAAAGAGAGAGTAGGGAGAGAGAGAGAGACAGAGAGAGAGAGAGATAGAGAGAAGAAAGAAAGAGAGAGAGAGAGAGAGAGAGAGACAGACAGACAGACATACAGACAGACAGATAGACAGAGACAGACAGACACACAGACACACAGAGAAAGTGAGAGAGGGAGAGACGGGACAGACAGAGAGAGCTCAGAACTCAGAAGACTCATGCACATCGGCCTTGGACCCCAGCACAAACAAGGGAATGGGTGAGATGGTGTTGGACTGTGTTCATTTCATGCACAGTTTACAATCATTGAACGATCCACAGTGGGACACACTACTGATGCTACCATACACTGATGCATGATAATACATTTACATCACCTGTGGCATTTTATTTTGCGCCAGATTTTCATCAATAATTAAACGTTCGATTTGTTCATGAGTCCATTATTCAACCTATGAATCATTCGTGTAGTTAACTCACAACAGAGAGAGAGAGAGAAAGAGAGAGAGAAAGAGAGAGAGAGAGAGAGAGAGAGAAGGGAGAGAGAGAGAGAGAGAGAGAGAGAGAGAGACAGACAGACAGAGACTGACAGATAGATAGAGAGGGGAAGACAGAGAGAGAGAGAGAGAGAGGCAGACAGACAGACAAGAGACAGAGAAAGAGACAGAGAGAGACAGAGACGACAGAGAGAAAGAGACAGATATAGACAAGAGAGAGACAGACAGAGAGAATTGAGACAGAGACAGACAGACAGAGAGACAAACAGACAGACAGAGACAGGCAGAGGGAAAGCCAAAGACAAAGACAGGCAGACAGATAGAGAGGATTGAGAGAGAGACAGAGAGAGAGAGAGACAGAGAGAGAGACAGACAGACAGAGACAGAGAGAAAGAAACAGAGAGAGAGAGAGAAAGACAGACAGAGAGAAAGACAGACAGATAGACAGACGGAGAGAGAGACAGTGAGACATAGAAGAGAGAGAAAGAGGGAGAGGGAGAGGGAGAGAGAGAGAGAGTGAGAGAGAGGGGGAGAGAGAGAGAGACAGATAGATGTGAGAGGGTGTGTGTTTGTGTGCGAGAGAGAGAGAGACAAGAGAGAGAGAGAGAGAGAGAGAGACAGAGAGAGAGGGAGAGAGAGACAGACGGAGAGAGAGAGAGAGAGAGAGACAGACAGACAGACAAACAGACAAACAGACAAACAGAGACACAGCACAGACAGAGACAGACAGACAGAGACAGACACAGACAAGAAAGAGGATTGAAAAGAATTTTTTTCTTCCCCTACGTCAAAATGCTAAAGAAAATGCCTTTTCTGTCGTGAATCCTTTGTGATAATCATTCATGTTATTGTATTTCACCTGGTCTTTTGTTCCGTGTTCCTTCTTTGGATGAGTTTTTGGTTTCGTTTCGGTTTTGTGTTGTTTTGTTTGTTTTGAATTTCGATTTCATTGTATTTATGTTCTTCCATTTTATCTCATTTAACTGCATTCTCATTTTGCGTTCTTATTATTTCCATTCTAATTTTGTTTTCAGTTTATTTTATTTTCGGCTTGTTTTACGTTATTTAATTTGATTTTTTTTCCGTTTATTTTATTTTTTCTTTATTTCATTTCATTTCGTTTGGTTTCATTTTCTTGATCGTGTTTTTGTTTTCTTTTTCTTTTAATTTATTTTACTTTATTTTACTTTATCTTATCAATGATATTCTATTTATGTTGTTCTATTTTATTCTATTTTATTTTATTTTATTTATTTATTTTATTTTATTTTGTTTTATTTTATTCTATTTTATTGTATTTTGTTAACTTTACTCTACTTAATTTATTCTATTTTGTATTTGATTTAGTTTAGGTTAGCTTTGTTTCATTTTATTTTCAAAGTTGATCAAATAATTTTTCCTTGATTTATTTTCTATCCATTTTCGTGTCTTGCTATGCATTCGGTAGTCACTCTTATATTTAACAACAACATTGTAATATACTTAGGTTACTACTTAAAATGCTGGGGTCTGTAACGGTAATAGGATCATCATCATCATCATCATCATCATCAACAACAACAACAACAACAACCACAACAACAGGATTTGTAACGCTAACTACAACAACAACAATAACAACATCATTTTTACATCATTCTTGTTACTGGACAACAAGAATAAGAACAACAGCAATAACAACACCAACAATGACAACAACAACAAGCATTGCAAATATGTTTGGATTTTTGCGTAGACGACTGATATGTACAACGCTACGAAGAACAATAGTAACAAGAACAAGACCAACATCAAGAACAACAACCGCAACAACAATAACGACAACAAAAAACAAAACAATAACAACATTGCAAACATATTTTGGATACTGCATAGAAGAGTGGGGTCAATAACGCCGATAACAACAACAACAACAACACAACGGCAACAACAACAACAACAGCACCAGCACCAGCAGCATGAAAAAGGCGGAGACTTTCTAGACGATGATATATATGCAGAGAGAGAAAGACACAGAGAGAGATTGGGGAAAGAGAGAGAGAGAGAAAGAAAGACAGAGAGAGAGAGAGAGAGAGAGAGAGAGAGAGAGAGAGAGAGAGAAAGAAAGAGAGAGAGAAGAGAGAAAGAAGAGAGAGAAGAAAGAAAGAGAGGAGAGAGTTTATTTTATCACACACACACACACACACACACACACACACACACACACACACACACACACACACACACACACACACACACACACACACACACACACGTACAGCACACACAAACACACGCACACGCACACGCCAGCACAGAAAAAACAAATAATGGTTTTATTTTCTTTTTCGCCAGTGAACGTCAAATCTTAAAGAAAATGTCTTTTCCGTCACAACTGGATTTTTGCTAATTAACTCTTTTATTTCATTTTGTTTTCATTTCTCCTGTTTTCTGTTCTCCTTATTCATTCAGATTTTCCTCTTATTGTCGTCATCTTCTTTCATTTGATCTCATATAACTTTCCTC
>JAPXFY010000023.1:29131312-29146312 GCA_030674185.1 Monoplex corrugatus | reverse complement strand
CACACACACACACACACACACACACACACACACACACACACACACAACACACATACACACACAACACACACACCACACCCTCACCCCCCCACACACACACATCCCTGTATCCACCTCCACACACACACCAATATACCAACACGCCCACACACACACACACCCATACACCAAACCTACGCAGACACATAAGACTAAACAAATAATAAGAGTAAACAAATACATCATTTCTTTTTATCAGTCGACCTTGTGGGGAAAAAAAACCGAAAACAAACAGAAAACATTATTTTTCCGCTATGACAAGCTTTTTGATGATATATTATCTTAACTTGTTTTACTTATTTTTCTATTGTTATTTTGCTTTTTTAAAAATTTCCTCTCATTATTAATTCTTGTTCTAATCGTGACTTTATTGTATTTGTGTGCTGTCATTTTGCCTCATTTGACTATATTTCGCTTTTGATTTCACGTTATTTCAATAAAAAAATAAATAATTTGTTTACTTTCATTTTATTCAGTGCGAATTATGTTTTGATCTATATTATCTTTATTTTATTTTATGTTTTATCTCAGTTTAAATTCTGATGGCAGATCATTTTCATTTCTTTAATTCCTTTTGCTTTTTCTTATTCATCTTGACTCTGGCTTTGCTTTTCGTGCGCTAATATTTCTTAATGTCATGTCTCTTACACGTGACACCAATATTTCTTATTGTAATGTCTCTTACACGTGACACCAATATCTCTTTCTGTAATGTCTCTTACACGTGACACTAATATTTCTTACTGTAATGTCTTGTTTACGTAACACCAATATTCCTTACTGTAATGTTTTGTACCTGTGACACCAATATTTCATACAGTAATGTCTCTTACACGTGACACCAATACTTCTTATTGTAATGTCTCTTACACGTGACACCAATATTCCTTACTGTAATGTCTTGTTCACGTGACACCAATATTTCGTACAGTAATGTCTCTTACACGTGACACCAATATTTCTTACTGTAACGTCTCTTAAACGTGACACCAATATTTCTTACTGTAATGTCTCTTACACGTTACACCAATATTTCTTATTGTAATGTCTTGTACACGTGACACCAATATTTCTTACTGTAATGTCTCTTACACATGACACCAATATTTCTTACTGTTATGTCTCTTACACGTGACACCAATATTTCATACAGTAATGTCTCTTACACGTGACACCAATGTTTCTCAGTGGAATGTCTCTTACACGTGACACCAATATTTCTTACTGTAATGTCTCTTACACGTGACACCAATATTTCATACAGTAAATGTCTTTTACACGTGACACCAATATTTCTTACTGTAATGTCTCTTAACGTGACACCAATATTTCTTACTGTAATGTCTCTTACACGTTACACCATATTTCTTATTGTAATGTCTTGTACACGTGACACCAATATTTCTTACTGTAAAGTCTCTTACACGTGACACCAATATTTCTTACTGTAATGTCTCTTACACGTGACACCAATATTTCATACAGTAATGTCTTTTACACGTGACACCAATATTTCTTACTGTAAAGTCTCTTAAACGTGACACCAATATATCTTACTGTAATGTTTATACACGTGACACCATATTTCTTACTGTAATATCTCATATGTGGCACCGATATTTCTTACTGTCATGTCTCTTACACGTGACACAATATTTCTCTTGCAATGTCTCTTACACATGACACCAATATTTCTTACTGTAATGTCTCTTGTACGTGACACCAATAACTTTTTTTTTACTGTCATGTCTCTTACACGTGACACCACTATTTCTGATCGTTATGTCTCTTACACGTGACACCAATATATCTTATTGTGATCTTTCTTACACGTGACACCACTATTTCTTACTGTGATATCTTTCATACGTGATAGCCATATTTCTTACTGTCGTGTCTCTTACACGTGGTAGCGATATATTTTTTGTGTAATGTCTCCTCTGCCTGGCACTTATATTTCTTTCTGTGATATGTTTCATACTGGTACCAATATTTTTTACTGTCATATCTCTTACACGTGGTAAAAATAGTTTTTTTTCTGTAATGTCTCCTATACCTGGCACATATATGTTTTCTTTTACTGTAATTTCTCTTGCACACATCAGCAATATTTTTCACTGCAATATCTCTTCTAACTGATATATTTTTTCTACTGCAATGTTTTTTACAAGTCGCAGCTATACTTTCACATATTCAAGTTATTTGTGAAGTTTGAAGCTTAAATCACCAGGGATTCCTAGCTCTCGGACAGTTCCATATGAGCTCAACCGAAATCTGCACTCCTTTGGCCTGCGCAAAACTCTGTACACTGGCAAAGTCTTGGGGGAGGGGAAGAGTATCTATGTAAACCTGATATCTACCAGCAAGATTGGAACAGTAACCCTTTGACTCCCTCTCCCTATCCACTCACTGCAAAAAACTTAACCCTTTGATTCCCTCACCCTATCCAACAACTGCAAAAAACTTAACCCTTTGACTCATGCACCCTATCCACTCATTGTATAAATTTAACCCTTTGACTATTTGACGCTCTGAACCTGCTGAATTTAACAGGACCAGATTCTTATTAATTGGCTGATTGATTGACAGATTGATTGATTGATTAAGTGATTGATTGATTGATTGATCGATTGGCTGTTTAATTGATCGATTGGTTCATTGATTGAGTGATCTATTTATTCGTATATCTATTTATTTACCTATTCGTTTATTTTCATTGATTGACTGATTTATTGTTTGATAGATCGATTAATTGATTGATTATTTGATTGATCAATTGATCTATTTATTTATCTATATATTCGCTTGTTCATTTATGTATTTATTTGATTCACTCATCTCTGAATTTATATTATTGATGAACTCTTTGGTATAATTGATGGATCTTGTCATTTAACTATTGATTTACCTATTTATTTATTTGTTTGTTTTGGTTTATTTATCGGTTGATTTTATTTCATTGGTTGACTCATTCATCGACTGATTGATCTATTTATTCATTTATTTATTTATTTGCCTATTCATTTATTTATGTCTTTGATTTATTTATCTGTTAATTCATTCCATTAAAATACTTCTATTAATTGACTCAATGATTGATTGATTTATTGATTTATGTTAGTGGGTTTTTTTGTTCATTTACCTATTTGTTTACTTCTTTCATGTGGTTTGGGGAGTGAGCTGGATTTCCATATAGAAGCAATAAGGTAAACAATGTTTTAAGTACTGCTGCTGCTGCTGCTGATAATGATGGTGATGATGATGATGATGATGATGATGATGACGACGACGACGACGATGATGATGATACCACCACCACCACCACCACACTACTACTACTACTACTACTACTACTGCAGCTGCTGCTGCTATTGCTACTGCTACTATCACTTCTACTGCTATTACTATTACTACTACTACTACTATTTTTTCTACTACTACTACTTTTACTACTACTGTTACTACTACTACTATATGATAAGAACAATAATAACAATAACATAACTATAATAATAATGACAAGAAAACGGAGTAAACAAACACATCTTCGCAATCTATGGACGTCAAATCCTAAAAATATTCTTTTCAATTCTTTTCCGAAGTGTCTCGCGTTTTTTGGTAATTAATTATTTTATTTTATTTTACCTTGTTTTCCTTTTGTTTTCAACGATCTTTATGTTATTCAGATTTCGATTTTATAGTATTCATGTTCTTTCCACTACCTCTCTTGATTATATTCTTATTTTGATTTCTTATTTCTCTGTCAAAATTATTTTTCTTTCATCTCATTTTATTCTCAAGTCATTTTTCCTCATTTTCTGTTTTAATTAAATGTATTTTCATTTCTTTAATTCCTTCATTTCATTTTCGTTTCTTGTTGCGTTTTCAAGAATGTCTCTCACAATTGACAACAAACTTGTGTTTGGGTTAATTGGTAGAAACAGTGGTGTGTGTTAAACTTGTATTTGGGTTAATTGGTAGAAACAGTGGTGTGCGTTAAACTTGTATTTGGGTTAATTGTTAGAAACAGTGGTGTATGTTAAACTTGTATTTGTGTTAATTCTTAGAAACAGTGGTGTGTGTTAAACTTGTATTTGGGTTAATTCGTTTGAAATAGTGGTGTGTGTTAAAACTTGTATTTGGGTAAATTTGTAGAAACAGAGGCGAGTCTTAAAACTTGTATTTGGGTAAATTTTGTGGAAACAGTGTGTGTCTTAAACTTGTATTTGGGTTAATTGGTAGAAACAGTGGTGTGTGTTAAACTTGTATTTGGGTTAAATGGTAGAAACAGTGGTATGTTTTAACTTGTATTTGGGTTAATTCTTAGAAACAGTGGTGTGTGTTAAACTTGTATTTGGGTTAATTCTTAGAAACAGTGGTATGTGTTAAACTTGTATTTGGGTTAATTCTTAGAAACAGTGGTGTGTATTAAACTTGTATTTGGGTTAATTGGTAGAAACAGTGGTGTGTGTTAAACTTGTATTTGGGTTAATTGGTAGAAACAGTGGTGTGTGTTAAACTTGTATTTGGGTTAATTCTTAGAAACAGTGGTGTGTTTAAACTTGTATTTGGGTTAATTCGTAGAAACAGTGGTGTGTGTTAAACTTGTACTTGGTTAATTCTTAGAAACAGTGGTGTGTTAATCTTGTATTTGGGTTAATTCTTAGAAACAGTGGTGTGTGTTAAACTTGTATTTGGGTTAATTCATAAAACAGTGGTGTGTGTTAAACTTGTATTGGGTTGATTCGAAGAAACAGTGGTATGTCTTAAACGTGAATAATTGGGTTAATTGGTAGAAATTATGATGTTCTTAAACTTGTATTTGTGTAAATTCGTAGAAATAGTGGTGTGTCTTAAAACTTGTATTTGGGTAAATTTGTAGAAACAGTGGCGAGTCTTAAGCTTGTATTTGGGTCAATTTGTAGAACAGTGGTGAGTCTTAAACTTGCGTTTGGGTTAACTGTAGAAACAGTGGTGTGTCTTAAACTTATTTCTGGGTTAATTCTTAGAAACAGTGGTGTGTGTTAAACTTGTATTTGGGTTAATTTGTAGAAACAGTGGCGTGTGTTTAAACTTGTATTTGGGTTAACTCTTAGAAACAGTGGTGTGTGTTAAACTTGTATTTGGGTTAATTCTTAGAAACAGTGGTGTGTGTTAATCTTGTATTTGGGTTAATTGGTAAAAACAGTGGTGTGTGTTAAACTTGTATCTAGGTTAATTGGTAGAAACTGTGGTGTGTATTAAACTTGTATTTGGATTAATTGGTAGAAACAGTGGCGTGTGTTAAACTTGTTTTGGGTTAATTGGTAGAAACAGTGGTGTGTCTTAAACTTGTATTTGGGTTAATTGGTAGAAACAGTGGTGTGTTTTAAACTTGTATCTGGGTTAATTGGTAGAAATAGTGGTGTTTATTAAACTTTTATCTGGGTTAATTGGTAGAAACAGTGGTGTGTGTTAAACTTGTATCTGGGTTAATTGGTAGAAACAGTGGCATGTATTAAACTTGTATCTGGGTTAATTGGTAGAAACAGTGGTGTGTGTTAAACTTGTATCTGGGTTAATTGGTAGAAACAATGGCGTGTATTAAACTTGTATTTGGGTTAATTCGTAGAAACAGTGGTGTGTGTTAAACTTGTATCTGGGTTAATTGGTAGAAACAGTGGTGTGTTTTTAAACTTGTATTTGGGTTAATTGGTAGAAACAGTGGTGTGTGTTAAACTTGTATTTGGGTTAATTCATAAAAACAGTGCTGTTTAAACGTGTATTGGGTTGATTGTAGAAACAGTGGTGTGTCTTAAACGTGAATAATTGGGTTAATTGGTAAAAACTATGATGTGTCTTAATCTTGTATTTGGGTAAATTCGTAGAAATAGTGGTGTGTCTTAAACTTGTGTTTAGGTTAATTCTTAGAAACAATGGTGTGTTTTTTCCCTTGTGTTTGGGTCAGTAAGCAGAAACAGTGGTGTGTCTTAAAACTTGTATTTGGGTAAATTCGAAGAAACAGTGATGTGTCTTAAATTTGTATTTGGGTTAATTGGTAGAAACAGTGGTGTGTGTTAAACTTGTATTTGGGTTAATTGGTAGAAACGGTGGTGTGTCTTAAAGTTGTATTTAGGTTAATTTGTTGAAACAGTGGTGTGTGTTAAACTTGTATTTGGGTTAATTGGTAGAAATAGTGGTGTGTGTTAAACTTGTATTTGGGTTAATTCGTAGAAACAGTGGTGTGTTAAACTTGTATTTGTGTTAATTCTTAGAAACAGTGGTGTGTGTTAAACTTGTATTTGGGTTAATTGTAGAAACAGTGTTGTGTGTTAAACTTGTATCTGGGTTAATTGGTAGAAACAGTGGCGTGTATTAAACTTGTATTTGGGTTAATTCGTAGAAACAGTGGTGTGTGTTAAACTTGTATTGGGTAAAATTGGTAGAAACAGTGGTGTGTTTTAAACTTGTATTTGGGTTAATTGGTAGAAACAGTGGTGTGTTTAAACTTGTATTTGGGTTAATTCATAAAAACAGTGCTGTGTTAAACGTGTATTGGGTTGATTCGTAGAAACAGTGGTGTGTCTTAAACGTGAATAATTGGGTTAATTGGTAGAAACTATGATGTGTCTTAATCTTGTATTTGGGTAAATTCGTAGAAATAGTGGTGTGTCTTAAACTTGTGTTTAGGTTAATTCTTAGAAACAATGGTGTGTTTTTTCCCTTGTGTTTGGGTCAGTAAGCAGAAACAGTGGTGTGTCTTAAACTTGTATTTGGGTAAATTCGAAGAAACAGTGATGTGTCTTAAATTTGTATTTGGGTTAATTGGTAGAAACAGTGGTGTGTGTTAAACTTGTATTTGGGTTAATTGGTAGAAACGGTGGTGTGTCTTAAAGTTGTATTTAGGTTAATTTGTTGAAACAGTGGTGTGTGTTAAACTTGTTATTTGGGTTAATTGGTAGAAACAGTGGTGTGTTTAAACTTGTATTTGGGTTAATTCGTAGAAAACAGTGGTGTGTGTTAAACTTGTATTTGTGTTAATTCTTAGAAACAGTGGTGTGTGTTAAACTTGTATTTGGGTTAATTGGTAGAAACAGTGGTGTGTGTTAAACTTGTATCTGGGTTAATTGGTAGAAAAGTGGCGTGTATTAAACTTGTATTTGGGTTAATTCGTAGAAACAGTGGTGTGTGTTAAACTTGTATCTGTGTTAATTGGTAGAAACAGTGGTGTGTATTAAACTTGTATTTGGGTTAATTGGTAGAAACAGTGGTGTGTGTTAAACTTGTATTTGGGTTAATTCATAAAAACAGTGGTGTGTGTTAAACGTGTATTGGGTTGATTTGTAGAAACAGTGGTGTGTCTTAAACGTGAATAATTGGTTTAATTGGTAGAAACTATGATGTGTCTTAAACTTGTGTTTAGGTTAATTCTTAGAAACAATGGTGTGATTTTTACGTTGTGTTTGGGTCAGTAAGCAGAAACAGTGGTGTGTCTTAAAACTTGTATTTGGGTAAATTCGAAGAAACAGTGGTGTGTCTTAAATTTGTATTTGGGTTAATTGGTAGAAACAGTGGTGTGTGTTAAACTTGTATTTGGGTTAATTGGTAGAAACGGTGGTGTGTCTTAAACTTGTATTTAGGTTAATTGGTAGAAACAGTGGTGTGTGTTAAACTTGTATTTGGGTTAATTCGTAGAAACAGTGGTGTGTGTTAAACTTGTATTTGGGTTAATTCTTAGAAACAGTGGTGTGTGTTAAACTTATATTTGGGTTAATTCTTAGAAACAGTGGTGTGTGTTAAACTTGTATCTGAGTTAATTGGTAGAAACAGTGGTGTGTATTAAACTTGTATTTGGGTTAATTGGTAGAAACAGTGGTGTGTGTTAAACTTATTTTTGGTTAATTGGTAGAAACAGTGGTGTGTTTAAACTTGATTTGGGTTAATTGGTAGAAACAGTGGTGTGTTTAAACTTGTATTTGGGTTATTCTTAGAAACAGTGGTGTGTGTTAAACTTGTATTGGGTTAATTGGTAGAAACAGTGTGTGTTTAAACTTGTATTTGGTTAATTCGTAGAAAATGTGGTGTGTGTTAAACTTGTATTTGGGTAATTGGTAGAAACAGTGGTGTGTTTAAACTTGTATTTGGGTTAATTGTAGAAACAGTGGTGTGTTTAAACTTGTATTTGGGTTAATTCTAAAAACAGTGGTGTGTGTTAAACTTTATTTGGGTTAATTGTAGAAACAGTGGTGTGTGTTTAAACTTGTATTTGGTTAATTGGTAGAAACATGTGTGTGTTAAACTTTATTTGGGTTAATTGTAGAAACAGTGGTGTGTCTTAAACTTGTATTTGGGTTAATTGGTAGAAACAGTGGTGTGTTTTAAACTTGTATTTGGGTTAATTCGTAGAAACAGTGGTTGTGTCTTAAACTTGTGTTTGAGGTTAATTCTTTGAAACAGTGGTGTGTGTTGTAACTTATTTTTCGGTTAGTAAGCAGAAACAGTGGTGTGTCTTAAACTTGTATTTGGGTAAATTCGAAGAAACGGTGGTGTGTTTAAACTTCTATTTGGGTTAATTGGTAGAAACAGTGGTGGTCTTAAACTTGTACTTGGGTTAATTGGTAGAAACAGTGGTGTGTCTTATGCTTGTATTTGGGTTAATTGGTAAAAACAGTGGTGCGTCTTCAACTTGTATTTGGATTATTTCGTAGAAACAGTATGGTGTCTCAAACTTGTATTTGGATTAATTTGTAGAAACAGTGTGTGTCTTGAACTTGTATTTGGGTTAATTCGTAGAAACAATGCTGTGTCTCAGTTCCTGTAGTACTCCATGAGTTGGATGTCCCGTTTACACCTCTCACGATGAGGATAAGGGCTTTGGGAAACAGTCTGGCGAGTCGGTACGTAGCAGACGAACTATTGCTCAAGAAACTTTAAAAACGAGAAAAAAAAGAAAGAAAAGAAAAAAAAGAAGAAAAAAAGAAAAAAAGAAAGAAAGAAAGAAAGAAAGAAAAAAGAAAAAAGAAAACGAAACAGACAAATCAAGACAGAAAACAGAAAAAGAAAACGAGGTGGATGAAGTAAAAATGGCACCTGGAATATCTGTATTCTGAAGATCAAAGAATCAGGCTCAGTAAATAAACGTCAGGCAAAAAGGCAAAACACAAATCATACAAAAATCCATGCGAAACGCGATACAAATCATTGTAAAATCCATGCAAAAACGCGAAACACATGTCATAGTAAAATTCACGCAAAAACGGAAAATACAAGTCATAGCAAAATTCATACAAAACGCAAAATATAAGTTACAGTAAAATATATGCAAAAACGCTAAATGCAAGTCATAGTGAAATTCATGCAAAAAAGAAAAGCAAAATACAAGTCAAATCAAATTTATGGGCAAACGCAAAACACACATAGTAAAATTCATGCAAAAACACAAAATACAAATCAGAGCAAAATTAATACAAAACGTAAAATATAAGTTTTGTAAAATTATGAAAAACGCAAAGTACAAATCATAGTCAAATTCTTTGCCCCCCCCCCCCCCCCCCCCCTCCTCAAAAAACAATAACAAAAAAACAACAAAACAAAACAAAACAAAAACCATCATCATCATCATCAGGTGCCCTGCCACATGGCGTTGGCGATCATGGACTTTCATCTGTCTCTATCTCTCGTTGCCCCTACCATCTCCCCCACCCTCCTCGTCCCCAGCCACTCTGCAAGTCCGTCCAGCATTTTCTCCCTGTGGTTACCTGGTGCTCTCTTTCCCTCCAGTTTTACCATTGTGACCAGGTGCTCCAAATCCCCCTTCCTTATAAAGTGGCCTATAAATGTTGCCTGTCTTTTCCTAATCTTCCTTATGAGTGATCTACTTGTGTCTGCCTCCATCAAGACTGTCTCGTTTGTTTTCTTTGCTGTCCATGGAACTCTCAACATTCTTCTGAGAAACCACATCTCGGCTGCCTCAATCTTGTTCTGGCTTTGCTTGTTGACTGTCCACGCCTCACACCGTACAACAGTATTGGTTCTATATACACTCAAGAACTCTCTTCCTGATGTTAATTAATAGGCATTTGTTGGTAAGAATGCTTGTCATCTTCTTGAATGCTGTTTTGGCTTGGCCGATTCTGCCAGCTATTTCTGCTGTGCATCTGCCATCTGATGAAATGATCGTTCCCAGGTATTTAAATTTATCAACCTGTGTCAAGTTGTGCATTTGCTGTTATCCTGCATGAGGGGATTTCATGTTTTTTACTGATCACTATGACTTCAGTCTTCCTGCTGTTTAGTTCTATGTTTGTGGAGCAGCTTCGTCGGGTAGGGACCGTCATGCGGCGCAGGTGACACCAGACCGTCAGCAAGTTACTGCGACCAAACCCCCTAAATTCAGATTTAAAAACATCAAAGCTGCAATATGGAAACAAAAAAAACCAAAAAAGCAAAATACAAGTCATAGTCAAATTCATGCACAAACGCAAAATACAAGCCATAGAAACATCCATGCACAAACGCAAACTTCAGTCAAAGAAAAATTCATGCAAAAAACGCAAAACACATTTTAAAGTAAAATTCAAGCAAAAATACAAAATATAAGTTATAGTAAAATTCATGCAAAAATGTAAAATACAAGTCGTGGTAATATTCATGCAAAAACGCAAAACACAAATCAAAGAAGAATACACGTCGTAGTAAAATTCATGCGAAATCGCAAAATACAATAATAAAAATCATGTAAAAAGGCAAAATTCAAGTTATATCAAATTCATGCAAAAACGCAAAACACAAGTTATAGTAACATTCATGCAAAAACGCAAAACAAAAACCACAGTGAACGTCACGCAAATACGCTAAATACAAAATCATGAGAATATCAGACTATGTAAGAGAAAGAATAGGGGAATAAAAGAAAGTCATGCCAACACTATTTTGGTATGAATGGCATGCACTTGGACCAGACAGATGTTCATGGTTTAGGATTTTTTTTCTATACCAAGATGTAGCAGGAAAACAGAAAAAGTAAAAGAAAATCTACTAGAAACTGACTTCATCTCTGAGAGAATCAGCAAGATTAAAATCAGGGGAGAGAAGATGACCACAAATTATTTCCAGATATATACATACATATGTATGTATGTATGTATGTATGTATGTATGTATGTATGTATGTATGTATGTATGTATGTATATATGTTGATGTATGTTGTATGTATGTATGTATTATAATATATCTCTCTATATATATATATATATATATTATATATATATATATTATATAATACATATATATATACACGCATGAGGAAGTGTACATATATACGCACGAGGAAAAGGAGAGATTGTTTAAAAGCATTTCTCAGACAACATCAATGACAAGTCAGATGAGGGCATAATTATCATGCACGATTTTATTGGAAGAGTGGCTAAAATGGGAAAGAGAAGAGTACTATGGAATTCACACTTAGGTCCCCACCGTGGCACGAACACAACTACGATGGACATTGTATATTAAGCCTCTTAGCACAGTACAATGGACGTTGCAAATTAACCTGTATATCAAGCCTGTGAGCAGAGCACAACGAACACTGTATATTAATCCCTGTCAGCAGAGTAAAATGAACAATGTATATCAAGCCTGTGAGTAGAGTACAATGGACATGTGTATTAAAAGCCTGTGAGTAGAGTACAATGGACATGTGTATTAAAAGCCTGTGAACAGAGTACAATGGATATTGTATATTAAAGCCTGTGAACAGATTTACAATGGACATTGTATATTAAAGCCTGTGAACAGAGTGCAATAGGCATTGTATATTAAAGCCTGTGAACAGAGTACAATGGACATTGTATATAAGCCTGTGAACAGAGTACAATGGACATTGTATATCAAGCCTGTGAACAGAGTACAATGGACATTGTATATCAAGCCTGTGAACAGAGTACAATGGACATTGTATATCAAGCCTGTGAACAGAGTACAATGGACATTGTATATCAAGCCTGTGAACAGAGTACAATGGACATTGTATATTAATCTGTGAACAGAGTACAATAGGCATTGTATATCAAGCCTGTGAACAGTAGTACAATGGACATTGTATTCAAGCCTGTGAACAGTGTACAATGGACATTGTATATTAAGTCTGTGAACAGTGTACAATGGACATTGTATATCAAGCCTGTGAACAGAGTACAATGGACATTGTATATCAAGCCTGTGAACAGAGTACAATGGACATTGTATATTAAGTCTGTGAACAGAGTACAATAGGCATTGTATATTCAAGTCTGTGACAGAGTACAATGGACATTGTATTTAAGTCTGTGAACAGAGTACAATGGACATTGTATATTAAGCCTGTGACAAGTACAATGGACATTGTATTCAAGCCTGTGAACAGAGTACAATGGACATTGTATATTAATCCTGTGAACATAGTACAATGGACATTGTATGTTAAGTCTGTGACAGAGTTACATTGGACATTGTATATTAAGGTCTGTGAACAGAGTCAATGGACATTTTATCAGCCTGGACATAGTAGCATGGACATGTAGATCAGATCCTGTAACAGATACATGGACATTGTTATCAAGCCTGTGAACAGATGTACATGGACATGTATATTATCCTGTGAACTGATGCATGGCATTGTATATTAAGCCTGTGAGCCGTGTACAATGGACATTGTATGTTAAGCCTGTGAGCCGTGTACAATGGACATTGTATGTTAAGCCTGTGAGCCGTGTACAATGGACATTGTATGTTAAGCCTGTGAGCAGAGTACAATGGACATTGTATGTTAAGCCTGTGAGCAGAGTACAATGGACATTGTATATTAAGCCTGTGAGCAGAGTACAATGGACATTGTATGTCAAGCCTGTGAGCAGAGTACAATGGACATTGTATGTTAAGCCTGTGAGCAGAGTACAATGGACATTGTATATCAAGCCTGTGAACAGAGTACAATGGACATTGTATATTAATCCTGTGAACTGAGTGCAATAGGCATTGTATATTAAGCCTGTGAGCCGTGTACAATGGACATTGTATGTTAAGCCTGTGAGCCGTGTACAATGGACATTGTATGTTAAGCCTGTGAGCCGTGTACAATGGACATTGTATGTTAAGCCTGTGAGCAGAGTTTCAGTTTCACTTTCTCAAGATGACGTCTCTACGCTCGGAATGAATTTCGTATACACTGACATCACTGAGCCATGTGATGGAGAAGATCCAAAATGATCGTGGTACAAGCCTTAAGCCTGCTTACGAACGCATGAGCTGGCCAGTATCATTTTGAGTCAAGTACCTACCACAGTGGGGTACCGGGGAAGCAGAAAATAACCCCCCACCCACCCACTGTGGGCGAACATAATCTATTCACCACACACCTTTTCTCACAATCATCCCAGCAAATCTACATCTGGTTCAAGTGGAACGATCTCATACTGTATCTCAAACTGCCAACATATTAACAAGAACATATAAAAGGAAAAACATTAGCTATTCAAAAGCAATAACGAAATGCATGACTGACACCGACCAAGGACAAATAGTAATGTGGATACCAACAAAGGAAAAAGCGATGCCCAGGAGAAAAAGCATACAATAGATAGATAGAAATAGGTAGAAGACAGATAAACAGATAGATAGATAGATATAGGGATGGAGAGATGGATAGATGTATGAATAGATGGGTAGATAGAAAGAAAGAAAACCAGATAGATAGACAGACAGGCAGACAGATAGATAGATAGATAGAGATAACCGAATAGATAGATAGATAGATAAATAGATAACCGAATAGATAGATAGATAGATATAATAGAATAGGTAGATAGGTAGATAGGTAGATAGACAGATACATAGATAGATAGATAAATGAACAGATTGATAGAAAGATAGATAGGATACACATGTAGGTAGGTAGATACATAGATAGATAAATGAATAGATAGATAGATAGATAATAGATAGACAGATAGATAGACAAACAGACAGATAGAAAGAGAAAGAGAAAGCGAGAGAGAGAGAAAGAGAGAGAGAGGGAAAGAGAGAAGACAGACAGACAGATAGAAAAATGGGGAGAGGAGAGAGAGAGAGAGAGAGAGAGAGACGAGACTGAGAGAGAGAGACAAAGAGAGACAGAGACAGACAGACAGACAGACGGACAGACAGACAGACAGACAGATAGAGAAAGGGAGAGAGAGAGAGAGAGAGAGAGAGAGAGAGAGAGAGAGAGAGAGAGAGAGAGAGAGAGAAGAAAAAAGAAGAACCTGAACATACGTCAATACACAGGCAAAGACATACACACACACACACACACACACACATACACACACACACACACACACACACACACACACACACACACACATACACACACATACACACACACACACACATACACATACACAATACACACACACACACACACACAGACACACACACACACACACACACACACACAGACGCGCATGCACACACACAGGCGCACATGCATACACACACACAGACGCACATGCACAACACATATACAAACAGACAGACAGGCAGACAGAAAGAGAGAGACACAGAGAGAGAGGCACAGAAGAGAGAGAGAGAGAGCAGAAGAAGGAGAAGAAAGAAGAAGAAGAAGAAGAGAGAGAGAAGAGAGAAGAAGAAGAAGAAGAGAGAAGAAGAAGAAGAAGAAGAAAGAGAAGAAGAGAAGAAGAGAAGAAGAGAAGAAGAAGAAGAAGAAGAAGAAGAAGAAGAAGAAGAAGAAGAAGAAAAGAAGAAGAAGAAGAAAGAAGAAGAAGAAAAAAGAAAAAAAAGAAGAAGAAGAAGAATAATGCATACATCACCTTTTTTTCCATCTGCTAGTGATGCATAATATATAAGAAGAAAGATAAACCCCTTTTTCACAGTAGCAGTTTACAGTTGTTTCACATCTACCTTACATTATAGACCACAGCAGAAAATCGATCCATCCCCTCCAT
>JAPXFY010000023.1:29108812-29118812 GCA_030674185.1 Monoplex corrugatus | reverse complement strand
CTCCCGCGTTCAGAAACAAGTCCATAAGCACTAACGCCAATGATGCCAGTTAATGGAGAAGATTCAATATGATTATGGTATAGGGTCTAAGCCTGCTTATAAGTAGGAACCAGAAGAACAAGTAAACTCATCTCACTTCCCCTTTGACATCATAGTTGCCTCCCCTCTTCCCCACTTTTTACCACTGCTCATAGACACAGTGGCATTCATTTAGTCCCTTTTTATCCACTGGACGAAAAGTTTTAGTCCTTTTCTTATTATCCGTTGTTTGGTGTCTGTTTGTGATCGTGCGTTCGCGCTAGATAAAGGCCGGTTGGCCGAACATTTGCGCTTGTCTTGTCTTGTTGTATTGATATACGCGTCCTTTTTGGTTTATTTGTTCTTCTGGTTCCTGTTTGCTTGGACACGGGCAGTCGCACTTGTTTTGGATCTCTGCTTATAAGTCCTATGCGCTGGTAAACCCTTGAAATTCTACCTAGCGTATTGGTTTTATGTCATATTTGTGTCGGTATGCCACCGGAACACATGAGATTATAATTCCTCTGTTGAAAATTTCGTTTGTTTTACATAATCTTTCATGCACGTGTTGTTTAGATTAATACATTGTGTGCTCTTTATACCATGAGTAGGCAATGGGAAATACATTCTTAAAGCTGTTAACGGATATTCCATTCTCTACAAAACGATATTTCAAAGCAGGAACCATGTGAACCGAGAGCAGCTGGAGGGATTGAAACATTATTTTTATCATGGTGTTTTCACAGAATGAAAAAAAAAAAAACATGCTAAACCGCTCGCATATCGACAGACGAATGCAGCAGATTAAAATCGAAAATAATAAAAAAACAAAATTTCATCCAACCTTTCTGAATGTTTTATCTTACGTTTACATTAAAAAGCCACGTTCAATTTTTAAACATTATCTGTCGATTTTACAATGCTCTCGGACAAGACGTACCGGTTACCTGGCTTCCAATTACTGAAATTAATTCGTTAAAATTCGTGGGATGGGTTTTTGACGAAGGCCAAAGAACAAAAGTTGTTCATCAGCTCGCAGACAGACTTTGTTCTTTAGCGTGTGTCTATTGATGTGCCGGGGTTTGGTCGCTACAGACAAGAAACAATAGTTCCATCTTTGTGATGGGAAGACAGGAAGCTTTGTGTGTTGTTTCCTTTAGTTGTTATCCTTGTTTTCTTATTCTGTTCTGTTCTGTTCTGTCTTAGTTTATCACATCAAATGGTGTTGTAATATTATGCAGTATATAGTTTTCATTTTATATGATTGTTTACATCAGAAAGAGTTCTAAATACATTTTTACATTGAGAAAAAAGTTCTAAATACATTTTAGGCTTGGATGTCTGACAATAAGCTTGGTTTTTAACTGTTAGCTTTTTATAAGACTTGGGAGTTGTATCTAACGTGGTGTTAATGGACTTAGTAGTTGACTGGGCCATAAACAAAACGAACAAAAATCTGAATCAACTTATCCCTTTATCTACCTGAATCTTTTGCTTTTTTTTCTGTGACTCCTGGAACTTCAGACACGTTTTATATAATGCTAAAGATATACCATTATTTACTGAATGAAAAGCATTCATTATATCTGCTACTTATATGTTGGAACTCTTTTATCATAACAAATCGTTTATCACACACTGAAAAATCACACACATTACTGCCTTAGTTAGTAGATCAGTAGTAACACAGTGATGTAATATATCACCGTTATAGGTCTACTTACACATTGACGACTGCAGAACAATATAATACGTCACCATATATATATACATGTCGATAGTTATTTAATCATGTTATATGTGAACATTTCTACAAAACAAATACACAAATACATTAACAAATAAATGAATAAAATCAATATGTTAACATATATTTGAACACATGTATTGATAACTAAACAAACAAAATGACAACTGCACAATGTTGGTGATATTTCCATTTATAGACACTTCTACGACCACACACACACACACACACACACACACACACACACACACACACACACACACACACACCACAAACACACAAACACACACACAGACACACACACACACACACCACACCACACTACACACACACACACATATTGTTATAATCACTATACATTTTATATATTCCACATGGGGAAATTTCGATGGCAATATAATCCAGATAGAAATAACAAGCATTTAAAAACAAAACAAAAACAAAAAAAAAAACAAAAAAACGGACAAACAAACTAATAAAAACACATCATTCCCAAATGACAGTACACAAAATATTACATATAACAAAACATGCAGACATCACACTACATCATACAAATAATTCAGCAAGATGTTATAACATTAAATATTCAGACATACCAACAATAACTCTCTAACATTGGATACACAGAGATATCAACAATAACACATTAACATTACCAGCAAAGATAGTAACAATAACATTCTCTGTATAGCGATATCATGTATAAGATAATGATATTTCATAAACACAGATAACAAAACAATACAAAAAAGACATTACATATGCATTGCTATAAAAAAAAACCGCACCCACACTCAATAACATTACATAAACACAGATAACAACAACAAAAAATACAATGAAATTAAAAACCACTAAAACATTACAGAAACACAATAATAACAGCAATACAATAACATTACATATACAGATATAAAAAAACACAACATTATATAAACACAGATATCAACAATGACACAATAACATGACATATACACAAGCACCAATAATACCAATAATAATACGAATACATTAAATTACACAGATAACAGTTACACATTAACATTATATAGACAAGGATAACAACAAAATACAATAACATTATATACACACAGATAACAAATATTAACAATAACACAATAACATTACACATACACAGATATTAACAATAACACAATAACATGACATATATACATATATCAACATTAACACATAACATCACACATACAAACAGATATCAACAATGACACAATAACATGATATATACACAAGCACCATAATACCAATATAATACGAATACATTAAACTACACAGATAACAACAGTTACACATTAACATTATATAGACAAGGATAACAACAAAATACAATAACATTATATAACACAGATAACAAATATTAACAATAACACAATAACATTACACATACAAGATATTAACAATAACAATAACATGACATATAACATATATACATTAACACAATAACATCAACACACAAAATGATATCAAAATGACACAATACTGACATATACACAAGCACCAATAATACCAATAATAATAATACATTAAACTACATAGATAACAACAGTTACACATTAACATTATATAGACAAGGATAATACAAAATACAATTAACATTATATACACACAGATAACAATATTAACAATAACACAATAACATTAACATACACAGATTTAACAATAACAAAACATCAATATATACACATATCAACATTAACACAAAACATCACACATACATATAGATATCAACAATGACAAAATAACATTGCAGTTTGCACACACATATATCTATAAGAACACAATAACATTATCCATACATATGTATCAACAATAACACAATAATATTACACACACACAAATAACAATGGTAATACAAAAATATTCCATATATACAGATAGCAATACATTAACACAGATACACATATATCAACAATAATACAATAAAATTACGTGTACACATCCATAATAATAAGACAATAACATTACATAAATGCAAATGACAAAAACAACACAATAACATCATACACAAATACATAGATTTCAAAACTAACACACTAACATCATATACACTGAAAACAACAAGAATACAATGACATAACATATACACATATATGAAGAATAATACAATAACATTAAATGTACACAGATAATCAAAAATGCAATAACAACATAAGCACAGACATCAACAATAGCACAACGAAAGTACCACAAAAACAAATATCAATTTGAACACAATAACAGTACACACACACACACACACACACACACACACACACACACACACACACGCACACACACACACACACACACACATACACACACACACACACACACATATATATATATATATATATATATACACAAATATATGATATACTATCATATAATACAATGTAATATTACGATATAATATAATAATATAATATAATATGATCCAAAACAATCTTGTTTTGGATCTTGTAATATACCCCAAGACTGCGTTTTATCTGTATAAGTGTCTTGTACTACGTCTTGTTTTTATTTACTACATTTTAAAATTGTTTTATCCTCTTTTTATCCTCTTGCTTTTATCTCAGATTCTTACAGAATGTCACATTTTCCAACCTACTTACATTCCCGTCTTCTGTCTGGTTTCCGATCTCTTCCTCCTCCGCTTTTTTCACTCGCTGTATCCTATTCTAAAATCTGTTTCACCAAAACAAAAACAAACAGTCATTTATACTTTCTGCGTTGTTGCTTACGCAGAAACTTCATCCCAAAAGGGTTTCAACTCAAACACACTCCTTCCGACAGTGAAAATAAAAAACTTTTGCAGGCCACTAAAAATATCCTTCTTAAAGCAAGCAAACAGATCATGAAAACCCACATAGTACACTTAGAACGCAAACTGTCCATCGCCGACAAATCTCAGAAATACTTCAGTTCTGTAATTAGCAGAACACTAAACCCAACTCTCAGTCTCTTCATTAAAACCACCGTCGTCAATTTCAATGCGTCACTACAAAAACACATGCAAACCATAAAAGACAAAAAATTAACCAACTTGAACAAGACTGCAAACCTGTCTGCACCGTTCTTGACACCTATCAGCAACCCAGCCCCCTCTCCACCTTCCTCTAGCTCTGCACGTCACCCCCTTGTACATTGCATTCCTTCAAACTTACCACTCTCTGAGGCGGAAGTGTCAGCCCTTTCAAAGGGCCTCAAATTTATCCCTTTAAAACCATCCGCCAGTAAATACCAAACTATGAATAGCTGCCAACGATTTTTTACATCCCTACGTTGGATGGCAGTACTGGGACATCCTCCCAAACAAAATTGAATCCTGATGCTGACTTATTTACAAAACTTTTCCATAAGCCTGCTCATCGGGAACCTCCCCGCAACACCTTTCCCGAAGTTGAACATTACATCAACAAATGCCACCAAGAAATAGACTGTCTCATCATGCGACCCAAGAAACATTCCAACATCTCCAAAGAAGAAAGGGACGCACTACACTCCCTCAAAAACAGACGACATTGTCATCAAACCAGCAGACAAGGGGGGTGCAATTGTAGTCTGGGACAGACATCTGTATATCAAGGAAGCCCAGAAACAACTCCACCATCACGCCTTCTACAAAAAGTTGGACCAACCTGCCCACATGACCAATCATGCCAAGATATCCAAACTTATCAACAATCTCATAACCTCTAAGCAGTATATGTGAGTGTGTCTTTGTGTGTGTAAACAATTACATAATGACATTACAATTGCACAGATATTAACAATAACAATAACATCGCATATTCACAAATAATAAACAATAACACAATAAGATAACCATACAGACAGACATCAACAATCACACAATAACATTACCATACAAACAGACATCAACAATCACACAATAACATTACCATACAAACAGACATCAACAATCACACAATAATATTACCATATGCAGAGACATGGGGCGGTCATGCTGCCTCCTGGAATCAAAACGGCCATAAATGGCAGCATACTTTCGAAGCTCCTCAATGCTGTTAGTGGCTGGGGTGCTGTCATTGGAGCTGACCATGTTCTGAAACAACACGCATATGTATCTTATATAAATATAATAATAATAATATAACATACAATATTTTATATAGCGCAAAATCTTGATAAAATCAAATCTAAGCGCTAAAACAGACACACACGCACGCACGCACACACATGCACGCACGCACGCACGCACGCACGCACGCACACACCACGCACGCACGCACGCACGCACCACACACACACACACGCACACGCACACGCACACGCACACGCACACGCACACGCACACGCACACGGCTATAAATGGGGAGAAAGAATAAAAGCAATGGAAAATTATAGAGAGCATATTTTATACAATTATATATTACAATGTGATTCCCCTCCTACGTATGTATATATATATATAATATATATATATATATATATATATATATATTATATATTTGTGTGTGTGTTGTGTGTATGTGTGTGTGTTGGTGTGTGTGTGTGTGCATACACGATACACACGCACACACACACACACACGTATATGCTTATATATACATAGACATATATATATATATATATATATATATAAATATAGTATAGATAGATTAGGTAGATAGATAGAGATAGAGATATATATATACTATAGATAGAGAGATGAATATATATGTAGATATGTATACATACATACAGATAGATACATGTAGATATAGATAGATGGATAGATGGATAGATAGATGGACAGATAGATAGATAGATAGATGGATGGATAGATAGATAGATATAGATGGATAGATAGATAGATAGATAGATAGATAGATAGATAGATAGACAGATAGATAGACAGACAGACAGACAGACAGATAGATAGCTATGTACACACACGCACACAGTATATGTGTAGGGAGAGGAGTGTCAGAATGGTTAAGACGTTCGCCTGCCAATTAAAAAAACAAACTCGAGATTTTGGGGGTCGTTCTCAGTTGAAGCCTCAACTTTTCTTCCCAGTTTGACCAGAAATCAAACTCAACGCTAGATCTTCGGAAGGGGAGAAGGGGGAGAGAAGGGGTGAGAGAGACGAGAAGATACGAAGCAGTGGGAAAGTATGGAGAGATAACAGGGGATGCAGATACGGTACCACTAGTCCAATCATATTTCGGACAGTGGTCTCTGTATGAAGGGCTTCTAAATCAGTGTATTCGTAATACTTTTCACCAGCAGGTGGCTGCTTGTGTGTGTGTGTGTGTGTATGTGTGTGTGTGTGTGTGTGCGCGCGTGCGTGCGGCGTGCGTGCGTCTGTGTGTGTGTTTGTGTGTGAGTGGTGTGTCATGTGTGTATGTGTGGGTGTGGGTGGGTGTATGTATGTGTGTGTGTGTTTGGGTGTATGTGTATCTGTTTGTGTGTGTGTGCGCTTGTTTGTTTGTGTGTGTGTGTGATAGAGAGAAAGAAAGAGAGAGAGAGAGAGAGAGAGAGAGAGAGAGAGAAAGATACACACATACAGACAGACAAATAGAGACAGACAGACAGGCAGATAGACCAGACAGACAGATAGGGAGGGAGAGAGAGAGAGCTCTCACACGCACACGCACAAACACAAGACAGATAGAATGAGACAGACAGAGAGAGAGAGAGAGACAGAGAGAGAGAGAGAGACAGAGAGAGAGAGAGAGAGACAGAGACAGAGACAGAGACAGGGAGACAGAGAGACAGAGAGAGACAGATCAATTTTTTTTATAGGGACATGGACTATTGCTTCGAGTTGAATCCCAGCCCACAACGTACACAGTGGCTTGTTCGTTGTTCATCTTAATGCTCAAATCATTCTGTTTGTGCCAGAGGTTCATAGGTCACTTGCTTCCTCTCTTAATCCAAAATAAGTGTGACTGCCCGCGTTCGAGCAAACAGGAACCAGAAAAAACACGAAAGAAGAATACGAACGCGTATTTAATAATACAACAAGACAAGACAGGCACAAATTTTCGGCCAACTGGCCTTTGTCAATCGTAAGATTACAAACAAACAAACACCATACACAAAAAATTATGAGAAAAAGACTGAAACTTCCCTGCTGCTGTGTCCAAACTTTTCTTTTCTCACATTGGACACAGCAGCAGGGAAGTTTCAGTCTTTTTCTCATAATTTTTGTATCTGGTGTTTGTTTGTTTGTAATCTTACGCTTGACAAAGGCCAGTTGCCGAAAATTTCCGCCTGTCTTGTCTTGTATTAAATACGCGTTCATATTCCTCTCCTAAATTCAAGACATTTCTGTCACCATACTGTTCATTGATGGTCGATTATCGTACAGTGAAAAAGATATAATTTGAAAAAAAGACAAACACATTAGAAATTAATGCTTATATGTTTTTGGGGTCTTGATGTTCACTTTTAGACCTGCAATGTATAAAACATCATTATGTATATTCTGTATGTTATAGAGTGTTCATATGTCAACAATATTTTTTCTTTATATATGAATGTTCCATGAACAGCAAAGAAAACAAACGAGACAGTCTTGATGGAGGCAGACACAAGTAGATCACTCACAAGGAAGATTAGGAAAAGACAAGCGATATTTATAGGCCATTTTATGAGGAAGGGGGATTTGGAGCACCTGGTCACAACAGGGAAACTGGAGGGAAAGAGAGCACCAGGTAGACCCAGGGAGAGAATGCTGGACGGACTTGCAGAGTGGCTGGGGATGAGGAGGGTGGGGGAGATGCTGGGGGCAACGAGAGATAGAGATGGTTGGAAGTCCATGGTCGCCAACGCCATGCGGCAGGGCACCTGATGATGATGATATGAATTGATACATTTTTGTTACCACACTGTATGTTGATGTCTATTTATTGTAAAACAAACAAAATATCAATAAAGAAAAAATTAAACGAAGACCTTGCCAGCTCAAAGGGTGTTGCACAGGCTCAGGGAGTCTGCGAGATAATTGTCAGCAGATATAGATGGAGCTCATATGGAATTGTCCAAGTACAATGAATCAATCTTGAACTCCAACCTCTACAGATGCAGCACGTTACTTTACAATACTTGCATTACGATACAATATACTGAATTGGGACAGAATGGAACAGAACAGAACAGAACAGAACAAGAAAATAACGGATAACAACTAAAGGAAACAACACACAAAGCTTCCTGTCTTCCCATCACAAAGATGGAACTATTGTTTCTTGTCTGTAGCGACCAAACCCGGCACATCAATAGACACACGCTGAAGAACAAAATCTGTCTGTGAGCTGATGAACAACTTTTGTTCTTTGGCCTTCGTCAAAAAATTCATCCCCACGAATTTTAACGAATTAATTTCGGTAATTGGAAGCCAGGTAACCGGTATGTCTTGTTTGTGAGCATTGTAAAATCGACAGATAATGTTTAAAAAATGAACGAAGCTTTTTAATGTAAACGTAAGATGAAACATTCTGGAAGGCTGGATGACAATTTTTATTTCCATTTTTCTTAATTTTAATCTGCTGCATTCGTCTGTCGATATGCAGCGGTTTTTTTCGGTATTTTTTTTAATTCTATTGACATGAAATAACAAAACAAAACAAAACAACAAAAAACAAACAAAAACAACAACAAAAAGCGTATGTTCCATCCCTTCAGTTAAACCAGTTGTTTTGATATGTACAGGTTCACAAAGTAAGAAAACTGACCATTGGCTCTTGATTTTGGTTACTTTGAACTGCTGTAAGTGCATAAAAAATTCAGTCATAAACACACTTTTTTAATTTCAATGGACAGATTTACCTGGTAGTATCAATTCTGATATCTTAAATTCAACAGGAATGACTGACCACAGATTCATGATTTTAGTCACTTATGATTGCTGTTAGTATGTGAAAAAATATAAACTAAGAAACCCATTTTAACTGACAGTGTGAATTCTGACATTTTCAATTCAATGGAAATAAAATTAATGAAAAAAAATTGTCATTCTTTATTGCAGATTTACTGATATATTCAAGGTACATACGCCTACATTCCTATCGTAATTCTCAGTTGTTCATCTGTGTGGAATATTTCTCTACTGACAATGATTTTAATAAGTCCAAAACAAAAACGGATTTTTCTGTGTGAAACGAACGTTGTAATGTGTCATATTCTAGAATTTTCTTAAATATTAAATTCACTGTTAATGCAATTCTTTTTACAGTCTTGGAGAACCTATCTTCTCAAAGCAATTTTTCCTTCTGAATCTAACTG